>JAAGEH010001834.1:0-11012 GCA_011751065.1 Lasiurus cinereus
TCTGCTCTTCTTCCAATCTCTTCTTCCTCTGATTCCCCACATCTCATTTAAAGAGATCCAGGCTCTCCTGACATAAACCTGAGGATTATCTTTTATTCCCACCTTTCTCTGATCATCAACATCCACTCCTTCCACAAGTCTGATAGATTCTGCCACTTAATTCCCATTCACCCATTCCTTTTCTCCACTTTCATTATCCTAAACCAACTGACCTCTTATCTTGTTTATACTATTGAATCAACCTCTTAATTCACATCCCTGCTTCTGACAATATGTTTCAGTCTGACTGAAAATCTGACCATCATTCTTCCTAAAATATTCATGGATCCTCATTGTTCTTCAGATAAATGCAAGATCCCTTTCCAAAAAATGCTTCATCTTTTTCACCCATCCATTAAAGAAAAATATAGGCAATAATACTGGGATAACTGTGCATGGTGACAGGTGCTTACCTAGAGGTACTGTGGTGAACACATTGTAAGGTATATACATGTCAAATCACTATATTGTATACCTGAAACTAATATAATATTTTATGCCACATATATTTAAATTAAGAAGTGCTCACATCCTGATTCTTTCCACCAACACAGTTTCATCTGGACCCACAATTGCACTTCCATTCCTCTCTCCATCAATGTTGAACATCAAAGTCACAACTTCTTGCATCCAGCCTTTTGCACTTGCTGTTCCGCTTGCTTAACAATTTCCTCCCTCTGCTCTCTCTTCAACGGGCTTGCCTTACTTATCCTCCAGATATATTACATGTCACTTACTCTGTCACTCTTTCAGCTAAACTTTCCCTGTCTCCCCAGACCAGGTGAGGACGACTGCTGTGCTTGTCTCCATAGCACTCAGTACCTTTGATATTATTGCTTTATAGCTGTCTTCCATGTGGCTGATGTTTTTGAATATTTATGGTTTGTGTTTTAGGCTGAGACATGCATTCCTCCAACTTTAAAGACAGCAGAAGTCCTTTTAAGTAAGAGTCACTACTCCTACTAAATTTTCACAGAGTGAGAAGTATCTAACCTCAACCATTTAACAGTGAATATTACACTTTATTATATAATTTATGAATGTGATTTCTGTGCCCATGTACAATGTTAGGGTACCTCAGATTCACTATTCTTGTCACTAATACAGATGATAAAGGTAATAGAGATACACAACTATTTATCTATAAAGATAGATAGATAGATGTTAGATAGATAGGTAGGTAGATAGATAGATAGATAGATAGATAGATAGATAGATAAATAGATACATAGATAGATCTACTATTGGTTCTATTTCCCTGGAGCATCCTGACTAAGACACCTTAATGTGCCTCCAAAGCAAACAAAGAAAGCAGAGGAGAAACATTAAGTGATGGGAAACTCCTTCAAAAATGACATCAATGAGTCCAGTTTCTGGGCTTTCCACCCCTTGATGCTGTTTGATCCAGCCACATTAACAGTTTTTACACTTGGACCCTATGCACTGACATTACAATGGGGGTAAAATATCAGGTGAATTACACACCTATTTCTCTGAATTTTTCTCAGATAAATTAATGGGATCTGATCTTATGTCAGTCGTACAACTGGGATGACAAACAAGAGACAGAACTTTCAGATGCTACCACTGATGATGAAATGAGCTTCTCATTTTCTTCACCCACTTAGTAGTTATCAGCTTGAATTGCACCTAAAAATCTCCTAGAGAAATGCTTCTGAAATTATTGCCCATGCAAATCATCTAAGTGTTCTAATAAAACTCTGATTCTGACTCAGTAGGAAAGCAGATACTTTGTAAATTAGCATTCTGGTGATGGCCATCCTTGTCCACCAAATACACAGTAAACTACAAGTAACTATAAAGCTATTAAAAATAAAGATCACTGGTTTCCCTAAGATAAATTTAGTCACAATATCTGAGAGGGGTCCTGTGCCAAGGTTTTTAAAACTCAAGGTAATTCTTAAATAAATCAAGTGCTAGAACTATTTCATTAAAGCCTGCCTCAAAAGTTGTCACATTAAAATTATAATATATTGTGCTAATACATTCCATAGGAAGTAATGGATGCTATTATTGTAAAAATGGATTGTAACTGGTAGACATTCCTCAAAATATTTTAGGATTTGAGGAAGTCTTGGAAGCTGAGAGGTGGAGAAAAGAAGGGTCACCATACCTGAAAATAACGCAGCAGAACATCACACAACCTGAAAAATCAAGTCCGTGCTGTTAGAAGGGCCCTAAGAAAGCAAGTCATTCATCCCTTCATCTGCTGCCCAACTTAACCAGTTTGTCTGAGAGTGATTCCTTGGGCTGACATTCTGCTCCTCTTTATATACTAAGGCATATGAGGAACAGCCTCTGTAGTCATCACCTGTGCCTGCAACATCCCTTCTCACATCTCCCATTCTATACATCCCTAGACCAAAAGAAAAGACCCTGGATCCCAGAGGAATCTAGATCCTAGAGGAACTCATTAAGGACAAAGTAATTACTTAGGACTACTATAGCAACATGCTCTCAGAATCCTGTAATAGTGTCTGTTTATAGTCACTCATCAACCTGACTTTGGGGAAAGCTGAGAAAGAAAAAGCTCATAATTGGACGATTCAACACTGTCTGTTTAATGGGCATTAGGCCTGTGGGGCTGAAGCCTACATTTTCAGAGGTGAAGGAAAATGGTTGAAGAAGCCAACTAGCTGGGACCACAGTATGAATATCCTAAAATATCTTAGTAGTGTAGGAATATTGAGCTGGTGGACAATTAGAAGCAATCAATGTTCTTTGAGCAAAATGCCATGAAAGATACTTATTTTGGAAAGATTCTCAGGATGGTAGAATCTTTCACTACATCCCAAGTCCTCATAAGCATATCCAAGGGGAGAAATATATCAACAGCTAACACACATTAGATCTCTATAACCCAACCATATGCAAGTATGTGGAAAACAGAGTAAGAGAAAAGATACTCTCCCAGATCATATTCAATCTTCCTCGATCCAATATTGCAAAGTAAATCTAGTTTTAATCCCATTGAGGGACCTGCATCTTCTTTAAGAAAACCTTAATACACTGGCCATTATCGTTATCTCTACTACTTTACAAGTATGTCAGATTAACTCCTAGTCTCCACATTTTCCCTTTGCTGCAATTGATCACAAGACTATGGTTGACTTTTATAATTTCTTCTTTCACCACTTATTTCATGTTCTCTTTGACTATCATCTCAGTTGGATAGAGTTCTTTACATAGTGATGTTAGGTAGACCTTCAGTTCTGGGATATCCGCATCCTCATTAATCCTGCTTTTATTGGGTTGCTATACTCTTCATAACATTCATTATTAGACATGACAATACTAAGCTATAACAAAAGAATTTCACAGTATTTCAGACGCGTTCTTCTCTGATCCAGTTGTGTAAAGCATCCTAGTTTTCCATCTGCAATAAATAATATCACCCTAAGCAGAATAGCAATATTGCTCTTTGTCTATTGGTTCACATAAGAACTTCAAAAAGTTCAGGTGGTAGGCTCAACTTCTCTATCAATAAAACCATTGTTGTAGGAACTTTCCCTTGAGAACTATTTGAAACACTTCTTGTGTGCCATTTTTAATTCTCTCAGCCTCATCTCTTTTTCCAGCCACTGGTGCAGAAACCAACTCTGCACTAATTTTGACTAGTTATAGAGAATGGAACTTAAAACCACTTCACCTCATTTATGTTCTATGTGCTCCTGACTTCCTGCTCTAAGACTTCTCTGACTCTGACACAGGATGTCCTGGGGGAATTTCCTCAATTCACATAAAAAATATTTAGGCATCTGCCCCATGTTGAGTGAACTGTATAGAATGTGAGCTAAGGATTTTGATTCTTTTTTGCATATGGAAATTCAATCTCTCAAGTACCAAATGTTAAAAAGACTATTTTCTATTGAATTGTCTTTAGGTTTTTGTCAGTGATCAATGGATGATACGTGAGTGGATTTATTTCTGGAGTCTATATGCTATTCTATAGTCTCTATACCTATTTATATTTCTATCTTTACTCTAATGCCACAATTTCCTAATGATTTTAATTTAATAGTACATCTGGAAACAAGGGCAATATGAGTCCTGTGACTTTGTTTCCAAAATCAACTTCGCTTTTTTAGTTCCTTTCCTTGACATATAAATTGTATAACCAGATTGTCTATTTGTACCCCTCACTGGATTTCTAATGGAATTGTGTTGAATCTCTAGATTAGTTTCAGAAATGGCCATATCTTAACAATAATATTAAATCTTCCAATATCTCCCATTATATTTATCCATTTCTTCAGTTCATCTGTGATTAATCAGTGTTTTGTGATTGTCAAGATATAAATCTTTGCACTTATTGTGTAAGATTTATACTTAAGTATTTAATTGTTTAGTGCTATAGTAAATGGAACTTTAAAGTATTTCTTCACTTTTTACATCTTCATTACTAGTTGATATTAATATACATTGTAATGTGTTAATATTTTTATACTTACATATAGAATAAAACTTAATATATAAGAGAGTTTAAAAATAATGGCAGAGTAAGTGGATGCTGCATGGACATGCTGCCAGGAACAATCTGGAATTACAACTAAAATACAGAAAAACTTCCTGAATAATCAGTGGAGACTTGCCAGAGAAAACCCTGATACCCAAGGACTAAAAGTTGAGACTGCATAGACACTGGTAAGAGGGGCAGAGTCATAAAAGGGCTGGCTGATCACCCACAGACAGCAATTGAAATTTCTGAAAGATATCTCAGCTGTGGGGGATTGCCACTAAATACTCTGGCATTTAATCCCTAAGTTGGACCCTCTCTAGAGAGCACCACAACTGAGAAGGGTACCCACATAACATCTGGCTGGGAAAAGAAGCAGGGTTGCTGTCTGCCAGAGAATGACAGCAATAAATTCAGGCACCCTCTTTAAAGGGCCAATACACAAAATTCCCGGTGGAGACCCTCTCTCCTCCCACCCCCATGCTCTGAGAAGGAGTGTGGAATGTACTGGAATTGTGTGAGAAGTAGGCAGGATTGAGGACTCAAAGGCTAGAGTGCAGAAAGCAGACACCCCAGTTTCCTGTGCTGAGTCATTCCCTCACACAGCATAGGACACATTTTCTACACAGGCATTTCCCTTGCCTGGAGGAAAGACAACTGGCTCACCCTATTGAAAAACACCTTGCCCTAAGGCCACTTAAAAAACTAAAAATAACAACTAGCCCCAAGGCAGAAATAACTTGAAAAAATCTCTCCCCACAGTTGGAGACGATTCCCTGGGGCCATCCAAGTTGGAATCCTATCATTCTATAGGCAGAGGCTGTCTCTGGAAGCTTTGCATCTTTGCCTGATATAATTAGTATAAAACAGAGTTTGACACTGTCCTGCACTAAAGATTGAGAGATGCAGAGGATCTACCTAATACATAGTCACAAACCCAAACAGACAGCTGAAATGAGAAGACAAAGAAATAACCCTCAAATGAAAGAACATTTCAAATGAAAGAACAAGAGAATTCTCCAGAAGAAGAAATAAATAAAGCAGAGATAAGAAATTTGCCTGAAACAGAGTTCACAGTAATGATGGTAAAGATGCTCAACAACATGAAAAAATATATAGTAACTGTGAAAAAAGAACAGTTGTAAATAAAGAATGACACAAATAAAAAACACATTGGAAAGAATACACAGCAGATTAGGGGAAGCTGAGGATCAAATCAGTGAATTAGAAGACACAGTTGAAAATAAAAATCAGTCAACCAAAGAACCAAAATGAAAAAAAAAAATTAAAAAACAGGAGAACAGCCTAAGGGAAGTGTGAGACAATGTGAAATGTAACAATATTAAGATAGCAGGTATGCCAGAAGAGGCAGAAAGGGAAACGGATAGAGAACATGTGTGAAGAAATAATGGCAGGAAATTTCCCTAACCTGGTAAAGGAAAAAGTCACAAAAGTTCAGGAGACACAGAGAAGCTCCAAAAAGAGAAGAATCCAAACAGGCCCATGCCCAGACACATCGTACTTAAAATGCCAAAATTAAAGTCAAAAAGAATCTTAGAGGCAGCAAGAGAAAATCAAGCTATTACCTAGAAAGGAACTCCCATAAGGCTAAACACCTGAGTTCTCATCGGGGCAGAGAGAATAGCATGAAGTACTCAAGGTAATGGAAAGCAAAAAAAAAAAGGAAAGTAAAGGTTAAAGGATTACATCACCACCAAGCCTGCATTATAAGAAATGCTAAAGGGACTGCTATAATGAGAAGAACAGAGAGATAAATCTAGGCATACAGAATTAAAATTGCAATATCTATCAATAGTAACCCTTACTGTAAATGGATTAAATGCTCCAATCAAAAGAATGGATACAAATATATGACTCACCTATATACTGTCCATAAGAGACCCACCACAGAACTGAAAACACACACAGGATCAGAGTGAAAGGATGGAAAAAAAAAACTTTCCATGCAAATGAAAAGGGGAAAAGAAGCTGGAGTAGTAATACTCATATCTGACAAAGTAGACTTCAAAATAAAAGTCATCACAAGAGACAACAAATTTCACTACATAATACTAAAGGGATAGATCCAACAAGAGGCTATAACCCTGATAAGCATATATGCATCCAATTTAGGAGCACCTAAGTACATAAAAAAAACTTCTAGAGGATTTTAAAAGAGAGATCGACAATAATACAGTCATAGTAGAGGACTTGAACACCCCCACTGACTTCACTGGATAGATCTTCCGGATAAAAACTTAACAAGGAAACAGTGACTCTAAAGGAAACACTGAATCAGATGGGTTTAATTGGCATTTATTAGAACATTTCACCCCAGCACAGCAGAATGTACCTTCTTCTCAAATGCACATGGATCATCACAAAGATAGACCACATATTAGGACATAAAACAAGTCTCTACAAGTCTAAGAAAATTGAAATCATATCAAGCATCTTCTCAAATCACAATGGAATTAAATTAGAAATCAACTACAGTAAAAACACTGAAAAACATTCAAATACATGGAGACTAAATAGCATGTTATTAAACAATGAATGAGTTACAAACAAAATCAAGAATGAAATAAAGAACTTCCTAGAAACAAATGAAAATGAACAGACAACAACCCAAAATCACTGGGACACAGCAAAATCAATCCTGAGAGACAGTATTGTGAACACCTGCAGAGGAAGATGTAAATTAAGAATTTGTAGTCAACAAGTATTTCAAGGTAATCAAGAGTGTGAAAAGTTTGTGTTTTATTCAATATTGACTTGAGAGAACAAATATTTTTAAAGCAGAGTTTTGGTTAAAAAACACGTGATACATTATTGCTTTACTAATTAGAGACAAAAAAAGAAAAGAAAAGAAATAACTAGAGACACATAGATTAGTTCAAAAATTTTAAATAATGCTTCCTCAGGATAACCTGTGATAATAAAAAGGAAGACTTTGCTAACAAGTCATTGAGATCCCATTTCTGAGTTCAACTATGTACCTCCTCATCATCTCTGTAAAATTGTTTAAAATATAATTTCTTTTAAAAACATCAATACTAAAAAATAAAGTGTGGATTATTATACAAATATTAAGAGTAATATATCTACTGAATAAAATTATGTGAAAATACTAAGTTTTACCATAATACGGGGAAAAAAAGTTTTCTTTTTGAAAAACACTTTCCCCAGGGCTCACTTCATGTCTCAGTTCCTCAGGCTATAGACAACAGATTCAGCATGGGTGTCACCATAGCATACATCATACCCATGACCATCTCATTAACAGTAGATGGGCATAAATATAAGCCAATAACTGTACCATAGAACAATGACACCATAGCTAGGTGGGAGCCACAAGTGGAGAAGGCTTTGTGAATACCTCTAGCAGAAGGGACCTTGAGAATGAACAACACAAGTCATGCATAGGACATGATGAAGAGTAGGAATGGGATAATAGAATGCGCCCTCCCATGATAAGTATCACCAACACATTGACTCAAGTATCAGGGCAGGATAGCTTTAGCAGAGCAGACATGTCACACACAAAAAGTGAGGAATCACAATGTCAGCACAAAAATATAACCTGGCCATGAGCAGAGTGTGTAACATGGCATCCAATATGGTCAGCCCCCAGGACAGTGCCACCAGGGAGAAACAGAGCTTAGGGCTCATGATGGTGGTGTAGTGCAGGGGGAAGCATATGGCCTCAGAGTGGTCATAGGCCATGACCACAAGGAGGAAACTCTCCATGCTCCCAAAAAACAGGAAGAAGTACATCTGGGTCAGGCAGCCTGTGTAGGGGATGGATGGGACTTGGCTCTGCGTGTTCTGCAACAACTTGAGCATTGTCAAAGAGAAGAAGAGGTCAGAGGACAAGTTACTGAGAAACAAATACATGAGTGTGTGGAGCTCAGAGTCCAGGCGAATCAAGAAAATGATGCAGAGATTCCCCAGGACGGTGATAACATACATGACCAGGAACAGGGCTCTGACTCAATGTGCTGGCCCTGAAAGAGGAACTCTGTGATAGCAGTTTGATTCTGTCCTGCCATATACTTCTTTAATGCCTTTAAGTAGAGACAATAGTGTCCATTAAAATCTGAATTTAAATAAAACATACTTTGGTCTATTAGATAGACTGCAAAAAATACGTTATGTCAATTTCATCACAATAATATAACCTCTAGACCCAAATCTCTATCATCAGAATCCTTATGATGAAAAAGCCTTATTTTCTTCAATTCTCTTGAACAAGTAACAATATTCCAGCTTTTCTAAATCACTCTTATCTATTTCCTTTAACTCAATAGACATTGCTTTTCCTCATGTATGCCTTCCCAGAAAGCCTCATCAGTAACTGTAATTAGTTTCTGCTCTGTCATCTTACATATTGAGATTCCAGAGCTTTTCATAAACATTGTTCTCCTATAATTCCATACATACCACCAAGGGAAACTCAACAATTCTAAAGGCTTTGATAACTATTTAAAATTCAGTTGTAGATGATTCTCTAACTTATAAAACTGAATACTCACTTCCTTAATGATTATCTTTTTGGGGATGTATCACACACATTTTAAACTAAGCAGATTCATGATCTCATCTTGCGACTCTCCCAATCTTGACCTCCTCTAATTTTCTATATCTCAGTAAGAGAAATCCAAGTTCTCCAGTCAGAAACAGGAGAGTTTTCATTCCTTACTCTCACCAATTGTTCTATAGATTTTCTGCTTCTCATCAACTCCTTATATCAATTGTCACTAACCTAGACCAGGATGGCATCATATCTTATCTGAAACATTGGAACAGCCTCTTAATTCATCTCCCTGTTTTCATGCTTGGACACTTTCCTTTGATGTACTTCTTCGACACTGTGGAAGTCGAAAATGAAAACTTAAGTTTTCATGGATTCTCATTGCCCTGAAGATACAGGCAAAATTCTCTAAAAAAAAAAAAAAAAAAAAGATTGAGAAAAATGGCGGCGGAGTAGACGGATGCGTCTGGAGCTTTGTCGCTGGGCAGAGGGAGAGAGAGCGGCTGAGAGTTGCATTGGGAGTGTTTGTTGGAAAGCTAGGAGTCAGATTGTCCTCCAGGGGAAGGCGGGGAACTGCTGGAAGGGGCTCTCCCGGCCAGGCAGCCCCACTGCCATGGGGTTTTTGTCCGCCGGAGCCACCAGCGCGAACGCGGAGCCCGAGCCATCTTGCAGTGGGGAGGTGGATGTCTGCGGCGCTCTGAAGCCTTCGGCTGGGCACCCATCGAGCAGCCAGGAACCCGGGGACCCAGAACTCCGCTCTCCAATCGGCGCAGACACGCGGCGGAATCCGAGATCCACAGAGCGAACGGAAAGGTCAGATTGCGCCTGACTTAAGGGGGAGGTGGATGTCTGCCAGGTCTGAAAGCTGCGGCTGACGGAGGCACCCACAGAGCAGCCAGGACCCAGAGCGCGGCTTCCCAGGCGGCACAGACGCGCAGGCGGAGGATTCAGAGATCCACAGGGTGCGTGCGGAAGGGTCAGACTTAGCCTGGGCCAGGGTGCGGTCTCCTACCCCCGCAGGGCAGAGACGCGCACACTGTGGGAGCCGGGCTGTGGGAAAGCTGCCTCTGGAGAGGTCGGAGGAGGTGGTCAGGGCGTGATCCCTGAGTGTGAAGGCAAACCCTCTGAGCTGTTGACAGAGGAGAGCTCCAGAAAATGACTCTTTTTTTTTTTCTTTTTCTCTGGGGCAGAGGGACAACCTGGGAGTTATTGCAGTGTCCAGGCTGCAAAACCCCCACAAACTGGTTTTGGGAACCACAGAGTAGCAGGATCTGAGCACAGCATAGAGAGGTCCTGTGCTTTGTCTCAGAGATCAATTCCGAAACACTGCCACCCAATGGATGACACACAAATTGACTCTCGCATAACCACAAGAGAATAAAGAGATTAAAACACCAAGAGGGGAACACAGGAAACTGCAATACCTCCCCTACTGGGAAACAGGAGTGCCAAGCAGAATAATAGTGGAAGTGAAGGACCATTCTATTTTTCTTCTTCTTTTCTTTTTTCTTTTTTCTTTTTTTTTAATTTTTAATTCTTTATTTTTCATTTTCACATATTTTAATTAAAAGAATATTTTTTTCTTTCTGCCTCAATTGATTTTACCTTTATAATTACTACATTTTTGTTTTAAACTAGTATTATTAATTACTACTAGTACTTTACCGTTTTTGGAAAAAAAAAGTGTCATTTTGTTTTCTCTTTATTTTATTTCGGGATTAGAGTTCTACATTCTATTTTCATCTTCCCTTTAGCATAATTTTACTCCAACTCAACTCCACCTTTATGCCAACACTTTCGTCCTAACTTTCCCCCATTTTGCTGTCTTGTTTCTCTTTCCCTTTTCCAACTTTAGATTCTCCCTATTTTTCTCTTTACCTGGTTAAAATTTCACCCCATTTATATATCTAATTTCAAATCCCCTACTACAAGTCCACACAAACCTCTCCCCTCTTGTCTTCA
>JAAGEH010001835.1:0-12634 GCA_011751065.1 Lasiurus cinereus
ATAGATAGATAGATAGATAATCTATTGGTTCTATTTCTCTGGAGCACCCTAAAACACCTTAATGTGCCTAAAAACAAACAAACAAAGCAGAAAAGAAGCACTAAGATACATAGGAAGCTCCTTCATAAAGACATAATGAATCCAGTTGCTGGGATTATTGCCCCTGATGCTGTTTGATCCAGCCACATAGACAGTTTTACACTTGGACACTCTGCACTAGTAACACAGTGGGGGAAACACTGGGTGAATCACACAGCTGGTTTCTTTGACTTTTGTCTCCCAGGTTAATGAGTGGGACCTGACTCTTGTGCCGATAGTATGCTGGAGATGACAAATAGGAGACAGAACTTGCAGATGCTACCCCTGAAAATGCAATAAGCCTCTCAACTTCCTCATCAATTAAGTATGTAGTTCTCAGTTTGGACTTCACTTTAAAAAAAAAAAAAACTAGGGCATTGCTTCTGAAATGAACGTCTATGCAATTACCCTGGAGTTCAAGTAAAACACTATGATTCAGTAGGCAAGCAGCTACTTTTAATTCAGTACTCACTAAGCTAATACCAGTGCTAATGTGCATAGGCTACACAAAGAGTTGCAAGGATATAGGATACTTTTTAAAATGAGGATTGATGCCAAGACCAGTTTGGCTCAGTGGATAGAGCGTCGGCTTGCAGACTAAAAGGTCCCAGGTTCGATTCCGGTCAGGGTCATGTACCTTGCTTGCGGGCACATCTCTACTGTGGGGTGTGCAGGAGGCGGCTGATCAATGTCTCTCTCTCATTGATGTCTATCTCTCTCCTTCCCTCTCTGTAAAAATATCAATAAAATATTTTTTAAAAATGAGGATTGCTGAGGCCCTCAAATAAATTAATCACAATCTCTGAAGCAGGGTTGGGGGGGGGTGTGTTCTGCAAAATTCTATAAAGTTCCCATGTGGTTCTAAAATAAAGCAAGGGATCAGGACCATTGCATTAAAGGCTATCTCAAAAGTTGCCATCATCGCCTAACCGGATTGCTCAGTGGACAGAGCATCAGCCTTCGAACTGAAAAAACATTTGCTTGTGCCTTGACCAATTCTATGTCCTTCATTTTCATGCCTGTTTCATCTGCCTCTTCTTCTTCACTCTAGTACAGTTGGAGTCTGTGTGTTTTCTTGAAGGTTTGAGACAGCTTCACCTTGAACTTTTGAATTTCTCAGCAGATGCTAACTGTGCTTGCTGAGATAAATTCCTTGATGGTGGCTTCTCCCAAAACTAGGAAGGTATCTGAAGCTGGGCTCTTGTAGACATCTGCTTTTGTGCTGGCAAAGACAATATTCTTAAATTTTCAAATAGTGACCCTCGAAACCCTTGTAAATTGTCAAAGACCCAGTTTGGACACAGCCTTCCACACCCTCTTCTCACTATGGCTGCTTAGCTTTATTGACTGGTTCTGTGTCAGTTTCAGCTGTGGCTGCCAGCTGGGCCTGCTGCAGTTGCCTGTATGGAGTCTTGTTCCTCCAGCTCTGGTGCTGCTTCCTCACTGTCAGATTCTGGCCAAGACCCTGGCTAAGCCTGGGGCCAGCAACTCCTGCTCTGTAGCAGGACTGGCTTCTACAACTTCACTGGGGACTTTGTGCAGTAATGTAAAACCAGAATGGTGGCCGAAAGAGGGTGAGGAGCATGGGGCCCATGCCTGCTATAGAAGGCAAAACATCTATTTTTTTTTTCTCAATAAAGATTAAGAGGAATCTAAGGAATCTTCTAGGAAAGGAGAATGAATGTGTCTAGAGAGAAGAATGTATATATAGAAAAACCCAGAGGTGAGGGAGCCTGGAGCTTTTCAAGAGTTCCAGAAAGCAGGCAGAGGATGAAGGGTAGGGTCATTGGGAGAGGGGGGAAGGTGAACGATACAGTTTGGTGATTCCTGAGAGACCCAAAACAACAATCAGAAAGAATGCATGCACCCCTATGTTCATAGCAGAACAATGTACAATAGCTAAGATCCAGAAATAGTCTAAGTGCCCATCAGTAGAAAAGTGGATGAAAAAGGCTGTGGTATATTTATACCCTGGAATATTATACAGCAGTAAAAAAGAAGAATCTCTTACCCTCTAAGACAGCATGGAGGGACCTGGAGAGTATTATGCTAAGTAAAATAAGTCAGTCAGAGAACAACAAGTATCACATGATCTCTCTCATATGTGGAATCTAAGTAACAAAATAAATTGATTAATGGAATGAATCCAGAGATATGGAAGCATGGAACAGAGTGCAAAAACTTGGAGTAAAGAGTAGGGAGTGTGACTGGGTGGGAGGTAATCAATCAAAGGCCTTATATGCATATATGCATAACCCATGGAAACAAACAATAGGGTGATGAAGGCCTGGGGCAGGCTAGAAGAGGTCAATCAGGGAAATAGGGGAGATATGTAATACTTTCAACAATAAAAAATTATTTAAATAAATAAAATAAAAAATAAAATGTGATATTGCCATACAATGGACTATTATTCATTAGTAAAAATAAATGAAGTAATGTTACATATTACAACATATAATGAAATCATTATGCCAATTGAAAAAAGCTAGTAACAAAACTCATCTATTATATGATTCTTTTTACATGAAGTTTCAGGAACACGCAAATCCATAGAGACATAGATTGGTGATTGATAGAGGGAAATGGGTAGTGATTGTTAGTGGACATGGTTTTTCTCTGGGGGTAATGAAATGTTCTAACATTGATTATGGTGATGGTTGCATAACTCAATAAATATACAAAAAACTACTTAATTGTATACTTTAAATAAATAGTATGGTAGGGAAACCATATGTTAACAAATCTCTCATATAAAGAGGTCTTTATCATTGGAGCTATTTGGACTAATGTTACACTTTTGGTTGCAATAATAACTCTGTGATTATGTATGAGAATGTTTGTGTTCCTACGAGATTCTGAATGCTGAATTTAGAGGCTACAGGTCTTAATGCCTGAAAACTATTTCAAATGGCTCAGCCACTTTTTTAAAAAAAGAGGAAAAAGAGAAGAAAGGAAGAGAGGCCGTGAGGGAGGGAGAGAAAGAGATTGATATGTGATATAAATATGAGCAAATAAAATGTGGACAGACTTAAGAATTAAAACAGTATAAGAAAGACAAGCTAATTTGAAATTATACTTGTAACTTTTCTTTCGAATGTCATAGGTTGATTGATATAGGATTTTATTTTTTATTTTTGTGTATGTGTTATAACATTTTTTCCTTTTTCAGTATATGAATTCAAGTATAAATCTTGTTTCTGCACTAATATTTACAAAAGCATAATATTATAAATTTTATTTTACTTTTTAATTTGTATAAAATAAAATTATCATTTTTACATGTAGGTAGATTGTAGTGCATGCATTTCAAACCTGCTATAAAAATTATTGGTCTTGTCCTGGCCAGTTTTGCTCAATGGATAGAGCATTCACCTGTGGACTGAAGGGACCCAAGTTCGATTTTGGTCAAGGGCACGTACCTCGGTTGCAGGTTGTGGGAGGTAACCAATAGATGTGTCTCTCTCACATCAATGTTTCTCTCTCTGTATTTCTCCCCCTCCCTTTTCCTCTCTCTAAGAATCAACACAAAAAAATACCTCAGGTGAGGATTAACAACAATATTATTGGTCTTACTAGAGAATAGAAAAAGAAATGGGAGAACAATAATATTCCAAAATATGATAGAAATCTCTTTTGAAATGAAGATGAAAGATTTGTAAATCAAAAGGCATTTTGTTATTAGAAAGTTGTAACAAAACAAACAAAATCTGATGAAATTATTAAACTTCATATTTGGAGAAATAATCCTACAAGTTTTGAGGGGGGAGGAATATGGCCATGTAAGGGGTGCAGAGGAGAGGGAGTAGTCAGCCTTATCTCAGAGTTTTCCAAAGTTACTTTGGAAAATGGAGGTTAAGCAGGAAAGCAAATGTCCTCAAAAGTCTATACCTTGCCAAGTTGTCCTTCATATGGAAACAAAAATACAAAAGAAAAATCTAAAATAGGTGAAAAGTCAATAAATACAGTATTCAGGTACCATTCTTATTTTTAAAATGACTTGAAGATGGCCAGAGGGAAGGGGTTATGGACTGGATGGAAGCAAGTAAAAGCAGTGGGGGGGAGAAGGGGGGAGAGAAACTCTGTAATAGTGTCAACAATAAAAATAAAGTGAAAAAAATGACTTGAAGATTAATCCAACAAAGGTATTAATAAAAATATGATCCTATTAACCATTGTCACCCCAATAAATTTTGTTTTAAAAACATCAAAGTATAGAATAAAGGACAAAGAGCATACTTGAGGGAACATGAAGAGCTCAATGATGTGCATGCTAAGACTGAATTAATTGTTCATAAACCCTCAAGTAAAGATACGGGCAGATGAGAATAACACCTGGGAGTTCTGGAGAAAGGTCTGGGCTTCAGATGGAGATGTAGAGGTTGCCGGAATATACCAGAAGGTTAAAGTGGTGGGTTTGGATGCCATCACTTAGAACAGTGGTTCTCAACCTGTGGGTCGCGACCCCTTTGGGGGTCGAACAACCCTTTCACAGGGGTCGCCTAAGACTATTGGAAAACACTTATTTCCCATGGTCTTAGGAACTAACACACCACTCCTCGGTGTAGCAAAATGTAGCAATGTAGTTTACTGTTGTCATATTAAGACTGTTACCCAGGCTACACCACAATTCAAGACAAAATTTCATTTATTTGTAATTAGAAATAAATATTACACAATATGTAATTACATATTGTTTTTGTGATTAATCACTATGCTTTAATTATGTTCAATTTGTAACAATGAAAATACATCCTGCATATCAGATATTTACATTACAGTTCATAACAGTAGCAAAATTACAGTTATGAAGTAGCAACGGAAATAATTTTATGGTTGGGGTCACCACCACATGAGGAGCTGTCTTAAAGGGTCAAGGCATTAGGAAGGTTTAGAACCACTGACTTAAAGGGAACAACTAAGGATACTAATGGACCAAGTTTGGAAACCTAGTCCATGCCACAAACTAAAATAAGAGATTTTTGTTTTTGTTTTATTTAAATTATTGGCACTATTACAGATGTCCTGTTCCCCTTCTTGTCAAAGTGGAAGAAAATGAAAATAGAATCACATAGTCTGGGATCTTACATAAATTCAACAATTGACACACAGTGTGACTTGGCAAGTACTAGTAATTGAATGCCATATTTTTCCATCTGCAAAATAGTGATAATATAATCTATACTTAGTAGAAATGCCACAAGGATAGAATAAAGATATAGGTAAAAAGTTCTTTTATGAAGTCCAAACTACCAAACAGAAGAGAAGCATCCTTCCATTCTGAATTTGTATACTAGTTTCTACCATCTTTTCACATTCCTAAAAAAATAAATTTTAGGACCCCTAGAATTCATTATTCCCATGTAAAACAAAATCCACTCATGCAGTAAAAAGGTTATAAATATCAATTTCAGGTTAGAAAACACAAGGTAGACACAAAAATAAATCAGAGGAGGAAAACAGTTAACAGATAAACAATGTGACCTGTGCAGAAAGAGGAATGTAGGAGGCATTTGGAGGGAAACTAGGAACTGAAATATTGAGTATTGACCTAAGGATATAGAGAATTATTTTTAAACCAGGGGCCCAGTGCATGAAGATTTGTGCATGAAGGGTGGGTCCCTCAGCCCAATCTGTACCCTCTCCAATCTGGGGACCCTCAGGGAAACCCTTCCCAATCTGGGAGTTCCTGTCTGTCTTTGCAATTATATAAGCGAATTGTCTGAGACCTCAACCCAGTTTGGTTTGTGGCTCACAGAATAATAGAGGCTAATTTTTTTTCTTTGCTTCATTGGTGGAGATTTCCTGGAAGTTTTAGGATATCTTTCCATTAATTTTTCCTAGACATTCTGAGTTTACTTATATCTCGCACCTTTGCTTCCCCTCCATCCCCCACTGCAACAGTAACTTGCTCCAGGCCCACTTTGCTCTAGTGTCTAGGAGATCCTTCTGCCACCAGAATTACCATTCCTAGCATTCCTGGTGCTCTCCCCACAACCACCGTACTTTGGGCTTCCACTTCCAGTCCTGAGACTGCCACCAAAACTACTATTCCCAGAATTCCTGGTGCTCCCCCATGCTCTTGGTTTTCCCTTCCTGTTATCTCTCTGTCCCACGACCTCCCGCTCTCCCAAATCCTCCAAGCTGGCAGCTCTTTCTCTCTGCTCTCTATCTGGCAGCTTGGGGAACCAAGTACCCCAAGCCGCTCCATTCTCTAACTACTCTCCCACTCTACTCTCTGCCTGGTGCCTGTGTATGCAGATTAATCTGCCATCTTTGTTGGGTTAATTTGCATACTCACTCCTAATTGGCTGGTGAGCGTAGGGAGGTAGAGTCAATTCACTTGTTTCTCTTTTTTTTTAATTTTAATTAAATCTTTATTATTCAGATTATTATACTTGTTTTTTTCCCCTCCATAGCACCCCTCCACCCAGCTCCCATCCTTCCCTCCCTCCCGTTGACCTCATCCATAGGTGTATGATTTTTGTCCAGTCTCTCCCTGTATACCCCTCACCCCTTTCCCCCTGAGAATTATCAGTCCACTCCCTTTCAATGCTCCTGATTCTAGTATATTCACCAGTTTATTCTGTTGATCAAATTTTTAATTCACTTAATTTTTAGATTCACTTGTTGATAGATACGTATTTGTTGTTCATAATTTTTTGACTTTAATCTTTTTCTTCTTCCTCTTCTTAAAGAGTACCTTTCAGCATTTCATTTAATACTGGTTTGGAGTTGATGAACTCCTTTAGCTTTTTCTTCTCTGTGAAGCTCTTTATCTGCCCTTCAATACTGAATGATAGCTTTGCTGGATAGATTATTCTTGGTTGTAGGTTCTTGCTATTCACCATGTTGAATATTTCTTGCCACTCCCATCTGGCCTGCATCGTTTCTGTTGAGAAATCAGCTGACAGTCGTATGGGTGCTCCCTTGTAGGTAATGAACTGTTTTTCTCTTGCTGCTTTTAATATTCTCTCTTTGTCTTTTGCTCTTGGTATTTTAATTATGATGTGTCTTGGTGTGGTCCTCTTTGGATTCCTTTTATATGGGGTTCTGTGTGCTTCCTGGACTTGTAAGTCTATTTCTTTCACCAGATGTGGGAAGTTTTCAGTCATTATTTCTTTAAATAGGTTTTCAGTATCTTGCTCTCTCTCTTCTTGCACTCCCACAATTCTGATGTTAGTACGTTTGAAGCTGTCCCCGAGTCTCCTTACATTATCTTCACATTTTTGGATTCTTTTCTCTTCTTGCTTTTCCAGTTGAGTGTTTTCTGCTTCTTTATATTTCAAATTTTTTACTTGATTCTTGCCTTTCTCTAGTCTGCTGTTAGGACTCTGTATAATATTTTTTATTTCAGTTAGTGAATATTTCATTTCTAGTTGGTCCTTTTTCATCTCCTCTTGGGTCTTGATAAATTTATCCATCTTTTCTAGCATATTCTTGAAAAACCTTATAAGCGTGGTTTTGAACTCTATATCCAGTCGTTTTTTTTCCTCCATTTCTTTTGTTTGTGATCCCTTCCCTTGTCTTGGCATTTTCACTATGTCACGGAAACTTCTGTGTTGGATTCAGCCTTATAATGCCAGAAGTGCAAAGCTGCAGAAGCCTCTGTTGAGCTTGGGATGGGTGGAGTCTCAGGGCTTAAGGGACTGCCTTGCCTTCCAGTCGGCCCCGCCTTCCACGGCCCCTGAGTCTCACGTGACTGGGTAATCGCTGGAGCGGTCCTTGTGCCCGCGAGCCCGCAGTGCCTCTAACCGCTGCCTTTCCAGCTCCCCTGCGCGCCAGGACCACAGGAGTCTAGGTCCACAGGGTTTCGCCCGAAACAGGGGCCCAGCGGACTCAGAAGTGGCACAGTTGGGAGGGTCTGTCTCCCACCCACTTGCGAAAGCCAGAGGCACAATCAGCAGTCTGTCTTCCGCGCAGCACCGTGCGCGCTGCCACCAGGCCTTTGATCTTTTGCGGCTCCCCTAAATTTCAGTGCACTTCTCCCTTTTCACAGTCCAAACTCCCCCCGTATGAGTTTCGGCTGGATCTGGGGTTTAGTGTTGTAAGATAAGGGGTTCAATGCCGTTGGGAGTCTCCGTTTCCCTCCCGCCAGAGATAGCCAGCCAGGTACTCCGGCACCCGCTCTCTCAGCACGAGCGTCTCCGTACCTCAGCTTTTTGCAGCTCCTCTGGGTCTCTGTGAGTCCCTATCTTTCCTTCTAGTTGTAGAACTTCCACTCAGCCAGCTTTCCTGTGGTTCTGGATGATGTCAGTTCTGTCTTTTAGTTGTAGTTTTGAAATTGTTGTGCGAGGCAGCAGTGTAGGTATTCACCTATGCCGCCATCTTGGATTCCTCCTCTCACTTGTTTCTCTTTTATTATATAAGATGCTACTGCCATCAAAGCAGAGTTCTGATTTTAAAAATAATATACTGTAATGAATAAGTTAAGAATGTAAGTCATAAAGATCACTGAAAATGGTACTTCTTAAGCTGTGCTTTGCCAAGGTCACCTGGACATGGGGAAGACAAAGATATCACAAAGACTTGCTTACACAGTTAGCTGCACAGTTCCAATTTATCTCTTTTACATACTGAGCAATTGTGAAGCATGTCATTTTAATTGAAGCTAACATGGTGAGGGAAAATATCTGGAATATTAATCCAATATTAATATATATAAAAAATAAAATTATGAAAAAATATCAAGTGGTACATTCATAAGCAATTAGAAAATATCTTTCTACAAAAAACTCTTCCCAGGGCTCCCTTTATGTCTTTGTTTCTCAGGCTGTAGATGAAGGGGTTCAGCATGGGCGTCACCACAGTGTACATCATAGCCAGGACCATCTCCTTCACAGTAGAATTATCAGCTGATGGGCATAAATAAAGAGCAATGATGGTCCCAAAAAAGAGTGACACCACAGCAAGGTGGGAGCTACAAGTAGAGAAGGCCTTGCTCATACCTCTAGTAGAAGGGACCTTAAGGATGGATAACACAATTCGTGCATAAGAGGTGATGATGAGTAGGAATGGGATGACAACAATGAGTCCTCCAATAGTAAATATCACCAAGTCATTGACTCGAGTGTCAGAGCAGGACAGCTTCAGAAGAGCAGACAGGTCACAGAAAAAATGAAGAATCACATTGTCAGCACAAAAACATAACCTGGCCATGAGCAGAGTGTGTAACATGGCATGCAAAGTGGTCAGCCCCCAAGACAGTGCCACAAAAGAGAGACAGAGCTTGGGGCTCATGATGGTGGTGTAGTGCAGGGGGAAGCAGATGGCCACATAGCGGTCATAGGCCATGGCCACAAGGAGGAAGCTCTCCAGGTCTCCAAAAAACAGGAAGAAGTACATCTGGGTCAGGCAGCCTGCATAGGGGATGGATGGGACTTGGCTCTGCATGTTCTGCAGCAACTTGGGCATTGTGACAGAGGAAAAGCAGAGGTCAGAGAAGGACAAGTTACTGAGAAACAAATACATGGGTGTGTGAAGCTGAGAGTCCAGGTGAATCAGGAAAATGATGAGGAGGTTCTCCAGAACAGTGGTAAGATACATGATAAGGAATAGGGCATAGAACAGGTTTTTCTGCTCTGATTCGATGGGCAGGCCCTGGAGGAGGAACTCTGTGATGACAGTTTGATTGCTTCCAGTCATATCTGTCTCCAGTACCTTGAGGAAGAAATAATAGTATCCATTAACACCCAAATTTAAAAATGCACACATTTCTATAATACATGATGTTGTAGGTAATTTACAAACATATTTTACATCACTTTTTCACAATAATTACAATCTCGAGAGAATCCAAGATGGCGGCATAGGTAAACACCTACACTGCTGCCTCGCACAACAATTTCAAAACTACAACTAAAAGACAGAACGGATATCATCCAGAACCACAGGAAAGCTGGCTGAGTGGAAATTCTACAACTAGAGGGAAAGAGAGGGGCTCACGGAGACCCAAAGGAACTGCAAAAAGCTGAGGTACAGAGACGCGCCTGTGGAGAGACCGAGTGCCAGAATGCCTGGCTGGTTTTCTCTGGCAGGAGGGAAACAGAGACTCTCAAAGGCATTGAACCCCTTATCTTATGACAATAAACCCCAAACCCAGCTGAAACTCATACGGGGGGGAGTTTGGACTGTGAAAAGGGAGAGGTGCATGGAAATTTAGGGGAGTCACAAAAGATCAGAGGTCTGGTGGCGCGCACGGCACTGGGCAGAGGACAGACTGCTGATATTGCTGCTGGCTTTCGCGAGTGGGCAGGAGACAGACTCTCCCAACTGTGCCACTTCTGGCTCCACTAAGCCCCTGTTTTGGGTGAAACCTTGGTGACCTAGACTCGTGTGGTCCTGGAGCACAGGGTAGCCGGAAAGGCAGTGGTCTAGAGACACTGCGGACCACTCCAGCGATTACCCAGTCCCGTGAGACTCAGGGGCCATGGCGGGCAGGGCCGACTGGAAGGCAAGGTGGTCCCTTAAGCCCTGAGACTCCACCTATCCCAAGCTCAACAGAGAAGCTTTTGCAGTTTTGCAAGTCTGGTATCATAAGGCTGAATCCAACACAGAAGTTCTCCCAGAATAGTGAAAATGCTGAGACAAGGGAAAGGATCACAAACAAAAGAAATGGAGGGGAAAAACGACTGGATATAGAGTTCAAAACCACGCTTATAAGGTTTTTCAAGAATATGCTAGAAGAGTTGGATAAAGTTAGCGAGAGCCAAGAGGAGATGAAAAAGGACTACCTAGAGATGCAAAAGATCCAACTAGAGATGGAAAAGGTCCAACTAGAGATGAAAAAGGACCAACTAGAAATTAAACATACACTGACTGTAATGAAAAGTATTATACAGAGTCCTAATAGCAGACGAGAGAAAGGCAAGAATCAAGTCAAAAATTTGAAATATAAAGAATCAGAAAACATTCAACTGGAAAAGCAAGATGAGAAAAGAATTCAAAAATGGGAAGATAATATAAGGAGCCTCTGGGACAGCTTCAAGTGTACCAACATCAGAATTGTGGGGGTGCCAGAAGAAGAGAGAGAGCAAGATACTGAAAACCTATTTAAAGAAATAATGACTGAAAACTTCCCACATCTGGTAAAAGAAATAGACTTACAAGTCCAGGAAGCACACAGAACCCCACATAAAAGGAATCCAAAGAGGACCACACCAAGACACATCATAATTAAAATACCAAGAGCAAAAGACAAAGAGAGAATATTCAAAGCAGCAAGAGAAAAACAGTTCAGTACCTACAATGGAGCACCCATACGACTGTCAGCTGATTTCTCAACAGAAACGATGCAGGCCAGATGGGAATGGCAAGAAATATTCAACATGGTGAATAGCAAAAACCTACAACCAAGAATACTCTATCCAGCAAAGCTATCATTCAGAATTGAAGGGCAGATAAAGAGCTTCACAGATAAGAAACAGCTAAAGGAGTTCATCAACTCCAAACCAGTATTATATGAAATGCTGAAAGGTACTCTTTTAGAAGAGGAAGAGGGAAAAGGTAAAAGATAAAAAATTATGAACAACAAATACATATCTATCAACAAGTGAATCTAAAAATTAAATGAATTAAAAATTTGATCAACAGAATAAACTGGTAATATAATAGAATCAGGAGCACAGAAAGGGAGTGGACTGATAATTCTCAGGGGGAAAGGGGTGAGGGATGTACAGGGAGAGACTGGACAAAAATCATACACCTATGGATGAGGTCAATGGGTGGGAGGTAAGGGCAGAGGGAAGGGTGGGAGCTGGGTGAAGGGGTGCTATGGAGGGGCAAAAAGAGAAACAAATGTAATAATCTGAATAATAAAGATTTAATTTAAAAAATAATAATAATTACAATCTCTGCATTCCAAACATCTATACTGAGAACCTCTATCATAAAAAATGACTTTTTTTTAATTTCTCTTCAATACATAATAATATTCTGACTTTTCTAAAACACTCTCATCCGTCTAAGATACATAATATATCAGTTTTCCTTATACCTGCCTGGCCAGACAGCCTCAGTAACTATAATTGTCTTCTGCTCAATGGAAATCATGTTTATTTTAATATATAATTTTTATTGATTTCAGAGAGGAATAAAGAGAGAGAGTAATATCAACAATGAGAGAGAATCATTGATCGACTGCTTCCTGCACACCCCTTACTGGCAAATGAGCCTACAACCCAGGCATGTGTCCTTGACTGGAATTGAACCTGGGATCCTTCAGTCCACAGGCTGATGCTCTATCCACTGAGCCAAACAGGCTAGGGCTCAGTCAAAATCTTACATGATGATCTTAATCAGGGCTTTTTCCTAAACACTGTTCTCTTATAATTCAACATAAATTACCAAGAAACACTTTTCTACTTCAAAGGCATTAAATTACCATTTAAACTTCCAATATGTATGTCTCTCTAATCTATGAAAGAGTATATGCAGCTGTTTAATGATTTTCTTCCCTTGGATGTATCACAGCATTTTAAACTCAATAGATCCCAAAAGCAAATCATGATTCTGCTCTTCTTCCAATCTCTTCTTCCTCTGATTCCCCACATCTCAT
>JAAGEH010001836.1:0-25499 GCA_011751065.1 Lasiurus cinereus
CTTCAGTGATGGTGCATCCATCTAACATTAGCTCCAAAATGAAATCCCGTACAACCCAAAGTCTGGAAAGAAACTCACAAACTCAGCTGTCATCTACTTCAGCAGAGATGGGAGAGAATTTTGCCTGGATTAGCTTTGTTAGTTCAGTCACATAGCTGCGATCTTAGCTAGGGAATGAGAAGTACTCCACACCAAAATTTGCAGAGCTCACACGGAAATAATTTTATGAACGTTTCCATTCACCCTGTGTCCCTTTCTCTTCAACCATGATTATTGAAATGAGGAAACAACAACAAAAATAGTCTCAGTTACATTCTCATAGTCTCCATGACACATGGTGTTTTGGTTCCTGGAAGGACACTGCAGCTGCCCCAGAGCCTGGTGGGTGATGCGGCTCATACTGTTGTAGACAAACATGCTGCTTAGAAGCACAGCCAGGGCAAAAACTCAGGAGTCATCTTTTGAGTTACTCTGGAAAGTGCACAGAAGGGGACTGAGGTATCTTCAATTTATTCATCCATTCCGTTTCTCATGCACTAGGTCAGCTCTACTATAACTGAGTAGTAGGACAAATAATATACCTTGTGAAGACAGTGATAAATTAAAACTTCATTTTGGGTATTCACATTGACATCACTCATGGCCCAAGTTCCTTAGTTATTAAAAGAATTAAATGACACTGTAAATGTTTGAAAAATGTTTAAAATAGTCCCAAGAACATAGAAATATACAATAAGAAGTGGCTAATGATTTGTTTTCCACTTTCTCTTGACCATGGGCTTATTTGAGACACAAATGCTAGTAAAGTAAATTTACCAAATTTTCATTGTTCATCTAATAAAAATGCCAGATACCACATTTACTTTTGTGGATTAAAGTTTCATAGGACAATCTTTGACCTCAAGAGATGACATGGTGGAGGTGCAAATATACCTGGCAACATGTAAATGCATCCAAGGTGATCAGCTCTGCCAGGAGTGCAACCCAATGGTATAACATAAAAGACAAAGGGGAGATGCAAAACCCTGAAAAAATTACTCTGTGATTTCAGGGCAAGAAGGGATTATGTCTGAGTGAGAAAAAAATCCCATTAGGTTGAAAGTAGCTGGGCTTTACTCTAAAGAATGGGAAAAATGTAGAATTCTGAAGAGAAGAGACCAGGCTGGTAGAAGGATCTACAGAAGCCAATCAGAATTGTCAGAAAGTATGTTCATATAAAGGTACTATATATTACTTTATTTGATTGAAGTAGTGCTTTTGTGTGTAGTAGGAATAGATGATGAGGCTGTACACAGCATTTAGAATAAATAATAAGTTATTATGCAATAGAATTGGACACTGCTAAAAACCCTAGAGTTGTAAGGACAGCAAGTACTTCTGCAGCTATCAGTTGACAGTTATACTTTAGCATCTATCAAAATATAATTAGCTAAAAAGAAGAAGATTTATGTAAGCTACAATCTGTTAGCAATCAGTAGACCATCTTGGGATTACAATTATTACTCAATATTTTTAACTTAAATTATGCTAAGTTAAATCAGCCATTCAGAGAAAGACAAGTATCATATGACTTCACTCATATGCGAAATCTAATGTACCAAATGAACCAACAAGTAACATAGAGGCAGACTTACAGATAGAGAGCAGACTGACAACTCTTGGAGGCACGTGAGGAGTTGGATTGTGGAGGGGGAAGTATTGAGCTAAAAAGAAAAAAGAGAAGGTATTCATGGACAGGGCAACAGTGTGATGACTATTGGGGAAAGGGCATAGGAGAAGTTGGGAGAGGATTTGCCTGGATTAGCTTTGTTAGCTCAGTCACATAGCTGGAATCTTAGCTAAAAAATGAGAAGTGCTCCACACCAAAATCTTTGACCTCCAGTGATGAATTGCTGGGGTTTAAACATACATGGGGAGGGTATAGGGGGGATAAATGGTGATGGACAGAGACTTCACTTTGGGTAGTAAACATACAATATAGTGTATAGATAATGTAATGTAGAATTGTATACCTAAAATCTGTATAAATTAGTAAACTAATGTCACCCCAATATACTTATTAAAATTAATATTATAATTGAGATTATCTAATTCCTGCCCCTACTCCCTTTGGGGTTATGGAAGCTAAAGATCCACCCCTCCTAATTTTACTTTAGATTCTGGCTAATACAAATAAGGACACAAGATTGACTGCAACTAACACAATAAAGACAAACAATCTAAAATTACCTTATATAAAATGCTTTTGGTGGGTCTAGCTCATGAATTTATAGAAGGGAGGAATTAATCTCTAAAACCCAGAGATTTGTACTAAAACCTTAATTAATTTATATGGTATAACTGAAGTATTATTTGGAGATTATTTAAATATGTTATTTTAATGAAACTGTATTTTCACCTTTCTTAACTTTCAAGACTATCAACCTCACACACCTTAACTACTTGGAGCACATTGATCCCATAATTATAGCTTTCTCCAGGATGTTTTTCTTATCCTGAAAACTAGTTAAATATGTCATCCTTGTATCCATTATACTCTGTACTGATAACATCGCATATTTCTTATCTTCCAACTAAGCTCTGAGCCTTTTCCTAAATCATTCAAAATATTAGCTAGACTACAGGCAATAGAGGCAGCCATTGAATATCTGGGGGAAAGATAGGATGCTATAGCGTACATGCTTAATTGCAATTGGGAGCATAAATACATATATGTCACCTCTTTAAAATGGAATAGTAGCACTAGGTGGGTTGGCTCAGTGGATAGAGATTGGCATGTGGATTGAAGGGTCCTAGGCTTGATTCCGGTCAAGGGCACATGCCTGGGTTGAGGGCTTGATCCCAGTAGCAGGCAGGCAGGGAGTAACTGATCAATGTTTCTCTCTTATTATTGATGTTTCTATCTCTTCCTCTCTCTTTCTTCCTCTCTGAAATCAATGAAAATATATTAAAAAATAAAATAAAATGGAACAGTAGTCACCAACATTGGATTGATATTAAAAAGCATCTATGGGGAGTCTTTCATGATAATCTTACTGAAGAAGTAAACATGTTGCAAAGGCAAATTAGAGAGTCCTTACTTGCTATCAATAAACATGAAAAACAGACTATGGCTTGTAATACAATAAAGGAGTATTTGGAGTGGATAGACCTCACCACATAGTTTCCTAAAATCAATTGGTGCCTGATTGACTAACCATTGCTGTCATTATAATTCTCTTTTTTTTTTCTTACAGTCTTCAAAATCAGAAGTTGAGCAGTGAATGTGCTTTCCAGACCCCGACCTTCAAAGCAGAAAGTCCACTGCCTCCTTCTGTCTTCTGGAGCCAGCAAAACAAAAAGGGAGAGATGTGGGAAAGCACAGGACTTGGTTAGAATGTCTGTAAGAAAGACTCTATGAAAGGCTGGGGGCCTCTAAAGGGACCTTGCTGAAGGTGGCAGCCCTACCTCGACTTTTCCAAACAAGTCTGATACCCCAGGGTGTTTTGCTAGAATCTCTGTTTTGTCTTTAAAGACCCAACCTTGTAGAAGCATGTGCTTTCTCAAGGAGAATTACCCTGCTGATTATAATTAGAGGTTAATTTGAGTCCAAGCTATTGTTACAATAAAAAAACCAACAAGGCAGGCAAACAGGAATGCTTTTACTTCTAAAGTAAAACTGTCCCTTAACCTCTCTTTCACAGAAACCTGTCTGAGTAATCTGTTCATCCACTGCTCAGGGTCTGCTGGTCAGCCCTAGCATAGTTGACATATATATAACACTGTATGAATATAAGCTGAACAGTAAGTAGGTTTTGAAATTATCTAATCTAAAGGTTTTCCAGCCAGAAAACAATCTCCTAGGTTATGTGAAGCCACTGGAAATGACATTTCCTGGAAACATAATTCATATTGAAACTGAAAACAGTGAAGAGCTACTTTTATCACAGGCTGATTTCCAAAAAATCAGCTGCCTTTCTGTAGGAACAATCTTTGAGCCTAGTTTTGATTATCTAAATTCATATCAGAGTGTGTAAAAGTGTTCAGACAATTAAAGCACTCTCCCTAACATGCTTTGCACACACGCTTTGGACTCCACATTCTTCCACTGGGGTCCACTTGTATTTCAAGGGCCAAAAATTCATGGAATGTGCAAATACTGCTTGTTTTGGGAACTTGACTAAAACTCCAGAGTGCTACAGGGAATTAAATTTACATTGCATGTACATGTTTTCCTGTGGTACAATTTACCGTAGAGTTTCCAAAACAAAAGTGTCTGGGCACTATTTGCACTCTTTGAGTTGTTCACACACAGCCTCCTTCTTTCTTACAGAGGAATAGATATTGGGATACCATATTATAAAAAGATAAAGGAAGGTTTATTATTTGAACATTTGACCTCCAGTTATCTTTTAAAAATTAGTTTGAGAGAAAGAGGAATGGAAAGGGAGAGAGAAACATTAATGTGAGAAAGAACCACCCCCACCCAAACAAGTCCAAACCTGACTCAAACCCAAGCATGGGACATTGTTCCAACAAACTGAGCCATACTGGCCAGGACTGGCCTCCAGTTCTTGATAGAGAGGTAAATGAATGTTTTTTAAAAATTCATTCATGTCTGTTGGAGAAAAGGGGAGAATA
Organism: Lasiurus cinereus; assembly: GCA_011751065.1. NCBI lineage: Eukaryota > Metazoa > Chordata > Mammalia > Chiroptera > Vespertilionidae > Lasiurus > Lasiurus cinereus. The sequence goes on from JAAGEH010001836.1 coordinate 4,621, forward strand.
CAAGGATGTAAGTGTCAGCAGAAACCTCAGCAATAAAAAATGGTGCCCAATTTCTTTGTAAGAGAATGTTTAATTAAAACCACAATGAGATATCACCTCACACTTCTCAGAATGGCTTACCATAAAAAAAATAAACAAACTACAAGTGCTGATGAGGATGTGGAGAAAAGGGAACCCTAGTTCACTGCTGGTGGGAATGCAGATTGGTGCAACCATAGTGAAAAACAGTATAGAGTTTCCTCAAAAAATTAAAAATGGAACTTTCATTTGACCCATTGACCCACTCCTGGGAATATGTCCTAAAACTCCCAGAACAGCATTCACAAAGTATATATGCACCTCTATATTCATAGCAGCATTATTTACAATAGCTATGATTTGGAAACAGTGCAATGCCTGTCAGTAGTTGGGTGGGTAAAAAACCTATGGGACATTTACACTCTGAAATACTATGCAGCTGTTTGCTGTTAGTGCCTCAGTTAGATAATCTTACAAAGCTTTGCATCCATCCTTCTATTGTGGTGCGTGTTCATTGCTAAAAAGCTCACAGCCGCTCTTTTCTTTGGAGATTTTTCCTTAACAGAATAGCTGATCTAATCAAGATGTATGGCCTCCGGACAGTGCCTGATGGGGTAAAAATGTCTAGCACTTTGCTTCAAGTAGGGAAAAACTCTCATGCTATTTGTGCTACAGTGATCCCAATGAGTCGATCACCTTGAAGCCATTTTTTGCCTGCAACCATAGCCTCTTTTCATTCTTATTTTTTTGCCCTCTCCTGCTTCCCTTAGACCCCTTCTGTTGAAAGCACACCCTCAATAAATCACATGAACACAAACCCATCACCAAGGCTCTGCATCTAGAGAATCTGACATAAAACAACTAACCCTGCTCTGTAGTTTGTTACAGGTACAATTCATGTGATGTTTCTTAGTGTGCTTTACAAAAAAAGCATATTCTACTATTGTTGGTTGTAGAGGTCTACATTCATACATTAGGCTAAGTGGATCATTCATGTTTTCAAAATACTTTCTAAATTTACTTGACTTTTTTCATCTTTTTTTTTTTTTACTTATTGAGATGTATGAAAATCATTTTTATGTCTCCTAGTATAAAAATTGAAAACTTTCTCTGTTCTTGAACTGGCAATCTTTAGACCTAAATCATGAAACCCAAAATTACTTACTTTAGTCTCCTCAAAACCTTATAATACTTGATCTATATCCAGACTCTTTGGAAATTATTTTATGTTAATTTTATCTGCTCTTTTTTAATGCCACAGTACATTATTATTATTTTTTACACAGTCAACATTTATTGTTTCATATATCTATTAGAGTTTTGGATCTGCATAGAGTTTTATAGTGCAGACATTATATTTGAGCTATCTTTATTTTTGCCTAAAGTAAAATAGACTACATTTGTCTATTTGCAATCTTTTCAAGGGAAGAGGTGAGGGGATGTCGGAAGAGATTAACCAAAGATCTTATAGGGACAATAGGGTGGTGAAGGCCTGAGGAAGGGCAGGGACCAAGTATAGGGGAATGGGGAGGAATGAAGACATTGTAATACTCTCAACAATAAAGATTTTAAAGAATTAGACTTTTCTTGTCTAAGAATTTCCACTAGTTCACCAAGCAGAGTACATTTGGTGTCAAATAAACACACTTTCAACAATAAGATGGTTCGTTATTTTTTCTGGAGATAAAATAATAGAACAAGCAAAATTTTCATTTCAGTTCAATCAAATATTAACCTTGATCTGTATAAGAACTCACTTTAATAACTCTTCCTTTACTAATACTATACTTTTGTAACTTATAATTACATAACATATTTTTAAATATGCTTTTTAAATAGAATTCAGCTGATTTTAATTTGAAGCAGAACACAATAGGACTGCAGGAATAGAAAACTGAAAAGGCAAAGCAGAAAAGACCCAGTTCTATCTAACTTACAATTAAGTAATAGGAGGGCAAGTCATTAAATTAATAATAACACAGTTGAACTTGATGAAAGAATATTCTTTGTCTAGTGGCCATACTTTTGGAATTCCCACTCTCTGTTGTCCAGTGGATGCACGTGCCATGTTTGGAGCCCAGAGAGATGTAGCGGAGGTGAAAAGCATGATGACAGACTCCCCATGCATGGGTGCACTCTTCAGAAGAGGCAGATGCCTGGTGAGCCTGCATTCTATGCAAAGATCCCCAATGTGGCTCCTGTAGATGGCACAGTTATCAACCACAATATCCCAGGCCTAGAGGGCTATCACATCCCACTTTTTCACTTCAAAGCACTTCTTGCCCGTGTGCTGTGGGTGCAGCTCAGGGTATTCACTCCCATCATTGCCATCATGTTGGAAAACACAATCTTCCCAAAGATACTTTTCCTTTTAATTAATTTCCCACCAGGGAAGCTTGGAAAGGACTCCAAATGTATTTTTCTTCAATGATAATAATAATACTAATAATTTAAAAATAAGTTAATAAACATTAAATACGGTAAATAATACCAAAATAATAACAAAACACATTAACTCAAAGGTGAAAAGAATTATCTAGACCTATATTCTATAAAGTCTACATTCACATTTTAATATTGTAGCATTTTAGAATAAATAAGAAAAATAACAATGAAGAAAAAAGAGAGAGAACGGAAGGGCAGGCTCTTGGATCCAGTTGATAAGAAAGAACTCCTTATCTTTGAGTTGATTTGTTGCCTAACATTCACCTAGCATCAATCTCTGTGTCTCAGTAAATACAGGGTCACGATACTAACCCAGCTTATGTTCAACTCTAAAAACTGCCAAGTTAGAATAAAGGTCTTTTAAAGCTGTCTCTATATTGGTGCATATAGTTCTAGAGATATGACAGGATTTTCAGTTCTAAATATTGTATGATTCTATTTTTAATTTATTTTATTTTTAAAAAATATATTTTATTGATTATTTTGTAGAGAGGAAGAGAGAGGGATAAATAATTAGAAACATCAATGACAGAGAAACATCTTTCAGCTGCCTCATCTCCTACCGGGGATGGGCCCACAACCAAGGTACATGCCCTTGACCTGAATCAAACCTAGGACCTTTCAGTCTACAGGCCAATGCTCTATCCACTGAGCTAAACCTGTAGGGCTGATTCTATTTTTAAAGATGCTCTCATGGCTACCAAGGTAGAGCTTGTTAGCTGCTCTTCATCTATGTGTCATGATGTGCACATGGAGTATGAATAGAATTACAAGTATGTTACTTGAGGGTCTGGGTCAGGGAACTTTGAGCTCATTTGTCACTGTTATGTCGCCAAAGTAGGAAGGCATGAGGACAGAATGGTGAAGGATTACGAATTTATTGGGTCATCCACACACCTGGCGGTGAGCCTGGATGGCTCCAGCATCCAATGATGGGATCAGAGGCTTTTAAAGGATTTTTGGTGGGCTTTTTTCTGGGCAGAGATTTCTTTAGGCATAACTGGAGGATAGATAATGGAATGTGGTCACTGCAAGTGAAATGTGGTCTTCAGCAAAGGGAATGTCCATCGTGAAATTACCTGAAAAACCAGTAGCTCCATCAAATCTAACATTTCAGCCTTTTTGTTTTATGGAATAGTATCGAAGGTCATATCTCCTATCATTACTTCCTGCTGAGGTGGGACGTCGAGATCACAGGGGAATAGACTTGGATAGTAAGTGGGCTGGATGAGAGGTCGAAGCAGCAGCATGATTTCCCCAAGAAAATGGTTGGGGAAGGCTCAAAAGTGGTCCTGTGAGTGACTTGGGAGGTAAAAGTTAGTCCTTAGACTACCACAGCATCACTTGTCTAGTTTTCTGGGCTTGAAGCTGAAATATATCTGAGACTTAGATATTGGGGGGGGGGGGAAATAATAGAGGTCTTAGTTGCCTGACTAGTGATATAAAAAAAGAGAATAGGTTAGCCTTGGGGAGTGAGGTTCTTGTTTTCCCAGTTTTGCGCCTTGCTGCCCATCCACAGGTTTCTTGTAGGTCCTGTGACAGGGTTCCAAAATAGGTAGAGCAGTGATTGAGCTCCCAAAGGCAGCTCCCACCCCTTGCTGTGATGCCCAAGGTTATTAGGAGAAAGACTTTTCTTTTGTGTCAGATCTGATGGGTGACAGGGACAGATAAAGACTGATTATTGGAGGCTACATCTACATTGGGTGAGAGAGGAGAGTACAGGTTCCTGTCCAGCTGATGGGGAGACAGATGTATGAGTTTTCCCCATTGTCGGGGGCGGTTATAAGTTAAGTCTCAGACTGACCTGCTGGCAAAGCTGCAAATAACTCCCAGCCCTAGAGGGCACAGCTATCTCAGCATAATTAAGCTTGATCTTGTGACTGCTCCCTAGAACTTCCTTGGGTAGCTAATGGGCTGTTGGAGGTTCAGCAAGTGCTGCCAAAACAAGTGAATTTACAAGAACATTGTTAATTACCTTGTTTACCTCTGACTATAAAATAAAGCATCAGCTTGCAATATGAATCCCTTCTGTGGTCTTAGTCACTCACAGAAGATCCACCTAGACCCAGCTTATTCTCTTTGTCAATTTTTTCTTCATCCTTCAATGGCCCTCCCTCAGGCTCACCGAAACCTTGGCACACTTCACAGAGGAAGAAAAATCCCTGATCATGGAGACAAGCTGAAAGGTCTAAGGACAAGAGGTGGACTAAAGGGTATGAGATTCCCTCTCCTGGTTCCACGCCCCAAACTTAGAGGGTAGTCGCCATGGTGCTACCAACAAGGGGTGACAGATGAGTGGTTGAGATTTTATTGCGGAGAAAGTGGGAGGGAATGCTAGAATGGGCTGTTATCCTGGGTAAAAGAGAAAGGGAAGGAAAGGAGCAGTTGAGATCAGGGGCCAGGATGGTTGGGTAAGAAGTAAGACACTGCACTCAGACCAGACAAATTCAGTACTTTAAATTTCCTGAGGTTATAATCTGCCACTTGTCTGGCTTATCTTAATTTCCTACATTAAAGGCTTTTACTTTCTTTCAGACAGAGCAACCAACTTGGTTGTCTTCCAGGAAAACAGGTAGGAGAGAAACATGCTTGTCAGCACTTCAATGCATACATTTCAAGTAAAAGTAACTTTCTTTTTTACTTATGCTATCTCATTAATGGAGAGATTTAATGCTTATATAGTAACTTTTCATTTACTCGGTAAATATTAGTGGATGCCATTTTTAAATTTCTTCTTTTTAAGCTTAAATTTACTTATAACCATCATTTTTTTGGCTAGTGCTCATTTGCATATATATGGAAATTTTACTTTGGACTTTACTAGAACCAGTTGCTCATAAAATATTGGTTTCTCATATGAATGAGATTGTATGAGACCTTGATTTTATTGTGAAATGCTAACTTATCAAGTAATTTAAGTGTGCTCCTTTATTGAAAATCAAAGTAAACAAACCTATACATTTGACCTATGAAGTACAGATGTTATTCCCCCCTCCCCCAGCCAATCCGAAGAACAGGGTGGGTGGGGAGTCTAAGGCATTATATATGCACCTGTCTTAAAATTCCACTTAAGACATCTCCAGCAACCTTGTCCTACCAGGCTTGGAGACGGAAACCTCACTTTCTTTCTCAGAGTAAAATGGCCCTTTTATAATTCTTTTAAACAGTTAACTTTAGAATTTATTTCTTTCTACATTTTTCTTTCTCATCACATACACAACCTTAACAAATTTCACATTTTCAAATTAGCCTTCAAACCTTTTTTCTATGTTTTTCAAAAATGCATAACCATGCCTCAAACCTTCCATTAAGTATTTTACTCTAATATTCTTCCTTTCTGTCATACCTCCAGCAACTTATACAGATCTTTATTTCTTTTCTTTAAATTGTATTAGAATTCTTCACTCTTAGAAACCTTAATTTTTCCAATGATAATCAAAAAGTAAACAGCCAACATTTCTTAGATCGACTTTTATCAACACACTTTAAACGCACTCTTACTTTCAAGAAAATATACATTCAAAAAAGTGCAAGAGACCTTCTGTAATAGAAGCTAAGAGCAGGCAAATTAAAATGTGTCTAGCAATTAATGTTTTTAATTTTATGTTATTTTAAATTATTTTAGGTGTTTATCATTTAACCCAGAAATACTCTAAAGTCTTTAAGTTAATAAAGGTTTTGGAAAATTATGTATAGCCATATGCAGCTGGAGAAAAGTCAGGGCTGTTCCCAGGCCTCTAGCCACTTGGATTCAAAACTGAAGGATTTTTTACTTAGAGATAACATGCTAAGGTATGGGAAATAATGAACTCAGTATCTGATAATAATTGGACTGTTAAGTAAGCCTGTGCAGTCAAGAAAGTTGTTCTTTGAAAAGGCTATAGTTGGGGGTTACGGGTAGAGTGAGAAAGTACTGAAGTCATAACAGTTTACAAAGCATTAAAGGAGTGAGAATGTTGGTCTTAGGAGGCCAAGGGAGGGGGGGTCCCTTCACCATATCATGTCATAGATGAGCTTTGCAAGAAGAATACAATTGTGAACCTGGAGTTGAGAATACCCAGTGAGTCTGAGAAAGGAGAAAAATTCTTGTTCAAAGGAAGGGACTATCATAAAGGAGATAAGGAGATAAGGCATTTACAGTCCAAAGAAGAGAGGGAGAGAGTGAAACTGAGGTAGGAAAATGTGGCGTGGGACAACTGGATTTTATTGAGAGAAGGCATGGCAGCCCTGCCTGGGCACAGAAGTAGAATGAGAGAACAATGAATGGGGGTATTTAGTAAGATGCAGTGTAGAGGAGAGGTGGCCAATGGCTATGAGACTAATCCATCAACTCCCATAATAGAGACTGAAGAGTGGACAAGGATCCCAGGGAATTTGGAGAGGGCACAATAAGTGGCCCCCATTTCAATTAAAAAGAAGATTGGCTTACCTGCCACAACAGTGATTATGCAATGTGGGAAGCCACCAATTTCCCAATACTTTTATAAGAGTGCACCAAGGGAAGGCAGAAGGCCAATGGACCTTGGATTTAGCAGGGTTATGTTGAGATAGTGGTGGCTCGAAGCAATTTCCTGAGCTAATAGCCTCAAAATAAATGTTTACTGGACCTTACTGATATTTACTGATCTTTATTGACCTTAGTGATGGTCTATCTGCCACCTGTTTGCTATGCTTTACTGAGGGCCAGATGTGTATTGAAAACTGAATAAAAAGCAGATAAGGCCAGGTTTCGGTATGCCTCTCCAAAAGGGAGGTCTTCATCTGGCCCCCCATGCTTTCTAATTTCATGTTTCTTATCTAGTACAGTGGTACCTCGAGATACGAGTTCCCTAACATACGAGATTTTTGAGATACGAGCCATCGAGCGAGCGATTTTTACTTTGAAATACGAGCAACATTTGAGATAGGACTAATCGGGCAGATCGGCCGGCTGCACACGATCCACCAGTTTACCGCGACTTGAGTGTCTCATAGTTTCCCATGCCTCAAGGTTACAGAAAGAATTAAACTCATATCTCGAGGTACCACTGTATTTTAATTTGTGTGTCAGTCCCTCCTTCAGATCCTGAACCTTAGCTATGCAAGTTGCAGCATTCTGGTGGCTTGAATAGGACCTGGAGGAGAAGATTCGCCTGAGGGAAAAAAGAAGTGAAAAAGGTAAAGTGGAAATTCACTGGAAAGGTGAGAAGTTCACTCACAAAGCCTGTTCCTGCTTCGTGAGTGGATAAGGAATGTTTTCATTCAACCAGATTATAATGGGGAAGAATTCGAGTAAAAGGCAAAAACATCTTTGCAAATTTTGGCTTACATGCTCAAGGATAAAGGAATTAAGGTGTCAAACAGTACTCTCTTAAATCAGGCTCAAGGAAAATTAGTGCCCTTGTTATCTTTAACTCTGTGGGCTCTTGTTTGAACTGCATTATACCCATTTCATACTGGGGATCAAAAGTCTGTAAAACCTAAGGCTCCAGATCCTCTGTCTCTGGTGTGGGAAAGCTCAAGAGCTAGAGAAAATGGGACCAACAGTCTTTTTATATAAGGACTCTTTAATGCTTGGACTGAAAATTACCATATGACACCTTTGGACAGGCAGATTTTAATTAAAACAACTTTAGACATCAGTCAGTGCTATGGAGAGCAGAATATGATAAGGTCTGTGAGCAATAGGCTGAGATCTAGGCCACATCTGGCTGTAAGTCCCAGGCATTGTAAAACATCTGAAAGATCTATGAAAAAAAACTCTGATTTCTAAGTCTTGTCTATGTGTTATGCACACTTCTCTGTTGATTGTTGTTTTTCTGTTTGTTTGGTTTAATGTGTTTATTGCTAGTCTATTATGCATGTCTCTAATTTTTTTAATAGAAAGGAAACAGTAGATAGCCAGGTCATTAATAAATTTCCCCAGAGCAAACAGAATATGGGAGTGGGGAGAAAGAATATGATCAGTACACTTGGCTGATAATATCAGTCCTAGGAAAATTCCCTAGATAAAGGGATGTAACTAAAAAAGGCCATAGCCCATTAATTACCAGGTCTTTTGGTGATTCTATAAAATGGAAGCCCATTCCCAGAAGTGTTATTAAAAGTCTCATTTTTGCCATGTTTTTATATTACAGTCCATCATTTGATATTTGGATAGATGAGACATTTTTCACAATTTAGGAATGCATCTGGAATTTCTATATCCATGAAGAGAAAAAGGCTAGCTAAAGAAAAGGCACAGCTTGTCTTATTTTGAGTGACCTCTTGGCCTAAGCCCCATCTCTTCATGGATGCTATGGAATAAAACCCAGACTGTTTTTCTTTAAAAGATGGTGAAAATTACACAAGGAAAGTATACAGGCTTGGTTTGGGCAACAAGATTAGTGTTTCCATAATAATGGCTAACTCTTAAATAATAATGGGCCACATTCTAGGGTTGTCTCATAGGTTCTGGGGGGCACTCCTGTTTTTAATAAAGGAAAATAAAATAAAAGAATACTTTAATATTAATGTCACTGAAAGTCAGTACATTATCTCTGTTACAGAATTTGCCAAAGAATATGCCTTGGCTAATAATAACTGGCTTTAAAATCCAAAGTTATTAAAACATAAATAAAAAGATGTAACTAAAATGAAGGACTTATAATAAAGCTTTTCAGTAAAAATTATGACTATATCAACAATGAAAGTCCAATCACTCAAGAGGAGACTGACTGTACTTTCTGTTAGAGGAAAGGGCCAGTTGCTCTTCTCCCTGTAAAGGCAGAGAAGCTGCAGCAGTAACCTGAGATGTTATCTATAAGGAAGAATGTAGCAATTCAAAATCCAAGTGGCTAAAGGCCTTCTCCCTTTCCCCCTGCCTTTTCTCCAGCCTCATATGCCTATACAGTGGTACCTCAAGATACGAGTTTAATTCGTTCCAAAACCTTGAGGCGTGGGAAACTATGAGACTCTGGAGTTGTGGTAAACTGTTGGGTCGTGTGCAGCCGGCCGATCTGCAGGATTACTCCTATCTCAAATGTTGCTAGTATTTCAAAGCAAAAATCGCTTGCTCGATGGCTCGTATTCCAAAAATCTTGTATGGTAGGGCACTCATATCTCGAGGTACCACTGTATAAGATTTTAAAAAGTCCTTGGTAATCTAAAGTCTTTAGAGCATTGCTGGATTAAATAATGAACATCTAAGTAATCCAACAAGTTTTAAGTTCACCTGGTTTTACCTTTTATTACAGAAAATCTGAAAATATATTTCTTTAAGATGAGTATGTTCATAAATGTCAATCTAAGAAATGCTGGCTATTTACTTTTAATTATCATTGGAAAAATAACATTTAAATATTGTATAATTTTAGTTACAGAAGGCAGAACATACATTTTAAAAGAAAAAAAGGAAAAGGTCTGTGCAAGTTGCTGAAGCTATGGCAGAAAGAGAATATTAAAGTGGAAATACTTATTGGAAGGTCTAAGGCATGGCTATGCATTTTTGAAGAATATAGAAAAAAAGGTTTGGAGGGCTAATTTGAAAGTGTGAAAAATTGTGAAGGTTGTGTATGTGATGTTGAAAGAGAGAAATGAGTTCTAAAGTTAACTATTTCCAGAAGTTGCAAAAGAGATATAAAATCTCAGGGAAGTTTAAACAAAGGCTAGGCTACTACCCTTATCTCCCCTGCCTAGGACAGAGTACATGATTAATACAGAAAGGCAGGGCATGACAAGGTTGCTGAATACGTCTTAGGAAGATTGGCTGGGAGTGGGGTGGCAACTGTATTTCATAGATCAAATGTATAGGTTTTTGCTTACCTTGCATTTTCAATAAAGGTGCCTATATTAATTACTTAATAAGTTAGCTTTCCACAATATAATCAAATCCACACATAAACTCATTTATATGATAAGCCAATATTTTATGAGCAAATGATTCTAGTAAAGTCCAAAATAAAATTTGGATACATGTGCTAATAAGTACTAGCTAAAAGGAATGCTATTTAAAAGTAAATTTAAGCTAAATAAAAAGAAGACATTCTAAAAACTCTCCCTCTACTGTTTACAAAGAAAACTTAAAATTATTATTCAAGCATTAAATCTCACCATTAATAAGACACTGTACTAAGTAAAAAAAACACACGTTATTTTTACTTGAAATGTATTCATTGGAGTATTGGCCAGCATGTCTCTCTCCTACCTGTTTTTCAAAAAAACACCAAGTTGGTTGCTGTTTAAAAGAAACTCCCTAAATGTGGCTTAGAGATTGCTCTGGAAAAATAATACAGAGCGGAATGGCCTTCAAATATCTAAGAATTGTAATTAAAAGTTAATGTATTAGGTCTTACAAAGTAGAAATATGAAAGGATTGCCTTAAAATCTAAATGACTTTTATAAATTATTAGAGAACATCAACTGATTACAACCTTATCTAAAAATCTCTATGGGAGAAATGACAAATTTATTCAATATACTTAGGGGTGACTCTAATCTTTCCTCATCCTGAATATTAACAGATGAAGCTAGGAAGGAGTTATTAAGTATTGAGCAGGCAATCTCTTCAGCCCAAGTAACATAGGTACAGCCTGAATAACATTTATTAGGACAGATTAATCGTACTGCAAATAGTCCCATTGGAGACATCTTCCAAAATAAAAACTCTCCTACTATTATTGAGTGGATACACCTAGGACATCAATCCTCTAAAACTGTGGTTAGATATATATAACTCATAGCTCAATTAATATCTTAACTTAGAATGTGCTGCAGTCAGCTTACATGAGAAGAACCCTAATGCATCTATCTTCCCCTCACTGAGAAGAAGTTAGAAACTTGATCTTAGCCAAAAGGCCGAGAAGCGTGGGAAGCAATTAGAAATGTTATTTCAAACTGATTTGAATTGGCAAATTGGACTAAGTGGATATTCAAGGGAACTTAGCTGTCACCTACTAAGAAACAAATTACTACCATTTTTATATTACAAACCTATCATTTATACCAAAAAAATAAAAATAAACAGAAACCTATTCCTAGAGCATTAACAGTTTTTATGGAGGGTTCATTGAATGGGAAAGCTGCTTATTGTGTAATGAATTCAGACCAAGTCATCCATACCAGTCACACTTTTATGCAAAGAATTGAATTAGAAGCTATCTAAGTAGCATTCCAGGATTTCCAAGAGCTTCAATATTATTTCTGATTCTGCCTATACTGCTGGCCTGGTAAATACAACTGAGACTGCTCAATTAAAATGGCACAGTGACAAAAGTCTATTTATACTATTTACACAGGTACAGCAAATTGTATAGCAAAGACAATGCCCCTTTTATATTACTCATATCAGGGCTCATACCACACGGCCTGGCCCTTTAACAAAAGGAAATGCATATACTGATCAATTAGTCAGTTTATTAAAACAGGCTACAGACTCTCATCAGCTTTTACAGCAATCTGCCAAAATATTGTCTAAAGAATTCTCAATCACTGGACAGCAGTCAAAAGAGATTATCAAGGAATGTCCCATTTGCAGGTTACATGTGCCTCAAGCCATAATACAGGAATTAACCCTTGAGGATTGATAAGGGACCATATTTGGCAAATGGATGTAGCACTCTATTCTCTTTTTGGATGCCTCGGGGCATCACATGTTTCTCTAGATACTTTTCAAAGCTCCTATGGGCCACTGCATGTACAGGGGAAAGGGCAAAACAGATCATTAATCATTGCCTAGCTTTTTTGCCATCATGGGAATTTCAAAAATTATTAAAACTGATAATGGATTCACATACACAAGCTGTCATTTTCAGCAATAGTGTAAAAGGTGGAAAATTCACCACATTATAGGAATACCATACAATTCCCAATGACAGGCAATTATAGAATGCCAACATCAGTGGCTAAAATCCCCACTTGAAAAACAAAAAGGGGGAATATGGTGAAATCTCCTATACATAGACTATACCAAGCCTTAATTACTTTCACTAGTAACGCTGATAGCAAGATACCTATGGAATTACACTGTGTCAGAATAAGCTAAAAGAAAATGGTCTGGTTAAATGGAAAGATTCTAAGTCTGATTTATGGAAGGGTCCCTTTGTCAACCTTTGGTCGAGGGTATGCTTGTGTGTTTCCAGAAAACTTTACAGATGTGTACAATCCCTTAGTTGATAGAGAATAACAGAATGGAAGGAACCTGGAATCTGTGAATGACCAGTTGCGCTGATGATGGTGGGGCTGTAATATGCCTTCTAAGCTATAGCATCAGTCTCTTAAATAATTTTTTAAAAAAATGAGATACAATTATGTACCATACAATTCACCCATTAAAAAGAGTTGTTATTTTTCATGTGTCCAGATATGTGCAACCATCACCACTAAAGTTTGGACAATTTTTATCCCTTGAAAGTGAAACCTAGTACATGTTAGCTCTTACCTCCCTTCTTCCCCCGCTACACTCAGCTACCTAAGTCTAAGTAAGCACCTCCACTCTCTTGTCTATGAATTTGGCTGTTTTGGACATTTTGTATGAATGGAACACTAAAATACATTATGTTTTGACACCTTCCTTCACTTAGCATAATGCTTTCAGGGCTCATCCACAAATGGATTTCCAACGTGACTTTGAGCATGCCCAGTAACCATCAAAGTCTCCATCTGCCTATGAAACATCGTCTATGATCCAGGTCCCAGTTTGTTTTTCTACTTTATTCCTAATGAGCCCACTATACTGGCTACATTGGACCTGGCTGATAGTTAGCATCTAGCTTCTATTTTTGTATATTTGTTCATTCCCTTCCTTTGCCTTAAAATATTTTTCCTCCAATCATTCTTTTTTAAAAAGTCATTCTTTAAACCCAACAGAAATAAGACTTTTCTATGAAGTCATCTATAAACCTTCCTAACCCTTCCTAATATAAATAACTAGAGGCCCAGTGCACAAAATTCATGCACAGGGGTGTGTGTCCTTCAGCCCAGCCTGTACCCTCTCCAATCTGGACCCCTCTCACAATCCATGACTGCTGGCTCCAAACTGCTCGCCTGCCTCCCTTCCTGATTGCCCCTAACTGCTTCTGCCTGCCAGCCTGATCACCCCTAAGCACTCCCCTGCCAACCTGATTGATGCCTAACTGCTCCCCTTCCAGCCTGATTGCCCCTAACAGTCCTCCCCTCCAGGTCTGGTTCCCCCCAACTGCTCTCTGCTGCAGGCCTGGGTTCTCTCCCTCCAACTGCCCTTCACTTCAGACCCTGTCACCCTCAACCTCCCTCCTCTGCTGGCCTAATTACCCCTAACTGCCCTCCCCTGCAGACTTGATTGCTCCAAACTGCCCTCCCTTGCAGGGTCGGTCTTTCCCAACTGCCCTCCTTGTAGTGGCCATCTTGTGACCACATGTAGGCAACCATCTTTGACCACCATATGAGTGCAGCCATCTTGTGTGTTGGAGTGATTTTCAATCTGCATATTACTCTTTTATTAGATAGGATAGAGGCCTGGTGCATGGTCCGGGGCTGGCTGGTTTGCTCTGCAGGGTGTCCTGGATCAGGGTGGGGATTCCCTTGGGGTGTGGGGCAGCCTGGGAAAAAAGTCTGTGATGGCTTGCAGGCCAGCCATGCCCCCTGGTGACCCAAGCAGAGGCCCTGGTATCTGGGATTTATTTATATTCTATAATTGAAACTTTGTAGCATGGAGCAGAGGCCAGGGCAGGCCAGGGCAGACAGGAAGCTTGGCTTCCTCCATCGCTGGGGGCAACGCATTCCTCTTGCTTGCTCCAGCTCTGTGACTGCCACCATATTTGTTGGGTTAATTTGCATATTCATTCCTGATTGGCTGGTGGGCATGGCTTGTGGTGAAGCATCCATCTTATATGAAAGCTGCTGCTTGAAAATTTAACCTTGCTATTGGCTTCTGTAAATGTTTGCTTCCTTAAATAACAAGGAAAATGAGACTATTCTCATTTCAGAGAGGCCATTAAACCTTCCGTAGACAAAATTATGAGTGCTGGCACCAGGCCAGACCTTTGGTTGAGGTCTCAAGGCACATAGGGACCCTTTAAGAACTTGCAAAGGGACAGAAAACATCCTGTATTTGGGAGACAAAGAAGGTAAAAACGTACAAATAGAGAAAATGTCTGCATGTTGGGGCCCAGAATTTGAGAAACATTTTCCTCTGTACCCCCGCGTAATAAATGTAACTCCAAACTCTCCGAGCATGGTTTGATTATTCCGGTTTTCTTTAACAGTGGGAGTAACAGAGGTATGGTCAGTTTGCATGTTTCTTTTTTATTAGATAGGATTGTTGCTTTTGTAGACACAAGCACTTTTTCCTACTATCATTTCTTAATATTGATCACTTCTTGTTTTATTTTATATTTACCTCCTTCAAGGTTTAGATTATCCAAAAGTGAGACCCTTACTTTGTTCATCTTTAAACAGGCAAAGGCAATGGGCCTCACAAGTATATTACCTGTACTAGTGAAATGGACTACCAGGTATTGCTGGAAAACAATAGCAGTGTCAAAATTAAAAATCCCAAGTATAGACAAATTATAAATGCTGATAAACTAATATCATCCAATGTGATTATACTACAACCCTGAAAGTAAGAAGTCTAGGATATAATCTCATATTAAAAGACAAACATTCCCATGAGAGCATAATTGGTAGTATTATATCACATATTAAAGGAGGAAATTTCAATTTTCAGATTTTTAATTTATGTTATGATATTGTATTCAATATAACAGCTTTCTTGGAACAAGTATTTCATTTTAGTAATCTACATATGATAAATCTATAAAAATAAATCTAACATCTAGCTGCTGCTGCTTTATTTTTACTATGTTGTCAAAGAACCAATATCAACCAAACATATTGGTGAAAGTGGAATTAACATTTTAATGTCTTTGACACCAACTCAGAATATTCTAGGCAGAGAAAAACTAACCCAAAATTGTTCTAATAACACAACTCCTACCTATATCTGTCCAGAAGATAACAGGTATAACAAAAAAATAATTTGATTACACAGGTTTTTTTTAATAGTCTAATAGAGTGGAATCCTGTACAATTACGTATTTTTTCTGAATTATTATTCAGATAAATTTGCAAATATGGGGAATGAACTTAATAGACGATAAAACCAGAAAACAGACAATATTTGTTGTACTTGTCAACTTTTAAAAACTTGTTGATAGTTATGATTTCTTTGTTCATTTTGAATGTTCAGTTTTGCGTTTATATTTTTATGTCATTTCACTGAACTAAATACTCAAAAGATAAACTCAGGACCCTTATCATCCCCCACAGAGGCACCACAAAGAAAAACAACACACAACAGTAAGTGAGAGAATATGCTACAAAATACTAGTGACTATTTCTTGTTTAGAATGCACACAGTCATTGATAATGAAGAAGAATAAATTAAAAATAATTTTTTTCAAAAAGATAGAAATTAAAAGGCAGTCTTAGCATAAAATTACAACAACAATAAGAAAAACTTCATTTTCTTTCTAAAGTACCTCTGAGAGACAGGCTGCAGACCTGTCAGCCTGCTATTAGTAGCTCACATTCAGCCCTGAGCTCTGTGTTCACTGTGGGGTCAGGAAACACAAGCCATTTGAGGAGAAGGTGCCAGCCTGGGATTGCCAAGCTGAATGTGGGATAAGCAGGTCCTCCCAACCTGGCACAACAATGCCTTCAGGTGGAAGGGAGAGGGTTGAAAGTCCAACACTTAATTTCCCAGATAAGGATGTGTCCTCTTGATTTCAGTTCTCAATCCCACTGAAACTGCTTTTCTGTAATATCAGGCTTGATTTTCAGCTTCAAAAGAAAACTGTGAGCACCTTGGGGAGCCAGACAGGGAAGGAACAAGGTGAAAGGGGAGAACTTATCCGGTGTCAGCAGCTTAGGAGACAGGTAAGTTCGCTCATAGACTTGGATTTCCTGCATATGTTCCTTAACTAACATCAACAATAACAATGCATGCTCCTGCGCAGCACACCTGGCTCTGGAGGCAAAGGTTCCCCCTGTACCCTAGAGGCATTTGGCCAAGGGGGCAGAAGAGAGGTGATCTGCAGGGCTATAAGCTGGAGGCAGCTCAGTCCCTCTGTTTGGATGAAAGACTGTTGCAGAGTGGCAGCAGGCACCACTTGTTCCTGGGATGGGCTACTCCCTCTTGGGCACCCTCCTAGGCTGCACAAAGAGCCCTGCCTGGGAGAAGGTGCACCCTACATCACCTGCTGGAAGGGACTGAAGTCCTTTCTGTCACTGAGGAACCAAACCTCTCCTTTCCTAAGAAGCACTGGTTGCAGTTACTTCCTCCATCTTACCCTTCCCCATCTCAGACATTTCCCTGATGTCTGTGGGACATTGGAAAAACAGAGGGAAGATGATCCTTAACATACAATTTAAACATGAAAACATTCTTTATTGTATTAATTGTATATAGCATTCCAAAGATTCTATAAAGTGGTATTTAGATGAAATACTTCATTCTCACATATTTTAATCAATTATTAAAAATATCTATAAGGTCTAAGCCTGGTTTTTATTCTGCAGTTTCCAAATGTTTAGTCTCTACCAAAAAATTACATCAATTATTGTTTTTAGGTTCAGTTGTTTTGTTGCTTCCTTTTTAAGAATGAAAAAAAGTTTCTCAGTTTTTTGTTTGTTTGTTTGTTTCTTTTTTACTTCTGTAAACTAGCAACAGAAAAGTGGGAGGAGGAGAAGGAGCAAGGAGGAGTGAGAAGGATCCCGGAGCTTGTTCTGGGACACACTGACCTGAGGAGCTCTGGGACAGCAGTGGGAATTCAATTTTTCTTTTGCAAGCAGCTTGGTCCTCAGCTTCAACCTCTCAATTCTGATTCAGAATGGACTGAGTAATGGAGAGGTAGGGACACCTGTTGGCTGGTAGCCTGGACTGCAGGCTCAGCTGCTGGCTTTAGCTTCCCCATTAGGAGCAGTGGTAGTTGTGAGGTGACAGCTTAGTAGGACTTCACATAACCAGGACAGCGGCATGTGGAGCAGAGAATGTGAGTGCATGGAAAGATGAGAGATTAGGGTCTTCTGGCTGCTTAATAGGATGGGGTGGGATATAGAGGCAGCTTCTTCATGCATGAGCTCAGTTTCCTCATTATAATGTGCACTAGTTTGGCCTTAGGCCCTATTCTAATTCCACATTAGATTCACTGCTTACACAAAAATTTAAATTATTTTACTTTAATTTTTTTCTCAAGAGCAGACTTAGGTCAGAGAGCTCTGATTTGTCTTTATTTGTTGAATGGAAAAAGAGAAAGAGGAAGAAAAAAAAGAATGAAAGAGAGAAAGAATGAAAAAAGAAAGAAAGAAAGAGAAGAAAGAAAAAAGAAACCGAAGAAGAAAAATGAAAAGAAAAGGAAAGGAAAGACAAGAAAAGAAAAGAAAAACCAGACACAAATGGGCTGCCTTATGACTGTGGCCTCACCCAGTCACATCCTTAAAGGTTGGCAAAGGAGTATGCTGTCCCCTGACAAGGCTATAATTTACTGCTCAGGCTCAAACTTGCTTAGGACACTGCTCGGCTCAGCTTCATTCTTGCTATGATCTGAAAATTAGGAAGGGCCACCACAGCACTTCCTGGAATGTGAGAAGTACATTCTCTGCCCTAACAAAGTCCTAGGTCAAACATGTCCAGGAATTTTGCACACCTACCTCATATTTTCACATGGATAGTTCTTATTCATGTATAGAGTTTGTTTCATTTATGTTTTTTTTCTTTATTGATTAAGTTCTTACTATGTGTCCTTATTGCTCCATTGAACCACTACCCTCATGTCCTCACCCCCCCTAGTGTCTGTGTCCATTGATTAGGTTTATAGGCATGCATACAAGTTCTTTAGTTGATCTCTCCCCCATTTTCTCCCCCCCCACCTTTCTTCTGAGGTTTGACGGTCTGATCAATGTTTCTCTGTCTTTGGTTCAGTTTTTGTTTATCAGTTTATGTTGTTTATTATATTCTACACTAGTGGCCCGATGCATGGAATTCATGCAAGAGTAGACCTTTCTTCCCCTGGATACCGACACCAGCTTCCGTCTGGCAACCGGGACCCGGGCTTTCCTCTGGCCACCGGCAGGCACCCGGGAGCCAGGCTTCCCTCGAAGCCCTTGCTGCATCTGGAAAGTCAAGTATTCCATTGTGTAGATGTACCAAAGTTTTCTAATCCACTCATCTGCTGATGGGCATTTAGGCTGTTTCCAAATCTTAGCTTTGTAAATTGTGCTGCTATGAACATAGGGGTGCATATATCCTTTCTGGTTGGTGTTTCTAGTTTCTTGGGATATATTCCTAGCAGTGGGATTACTGCGTCAAATGGGAGTTCCATTTTTAGTTTTTTGAGGAAACTCCATACTGTTCTCCACAGTGGCTGCACTAGTCTGCATTCCCACCAGCAGTGCAGGAGGGTTCCTTTTTCTCCACATCCTCACCAGCACTTGTTTGTTGATTTGTTGATTGCCATTCTGAGAGGTATGAGATGGTGCCGCATTGTCATTTTGATTTGCATCTCTCCGATAATTAGTGACTTTGAGCATGTTTCGCATGTCTCTTGGCCTTCCTTCTGTTTTCTTTCAGATACTGAAAAAAGAGATAGAGGAAGACGTAAACAGATGGAAGAACATAACATGTTCATGGATTGGAAGAATTAACACCATTAAATGTTCATACTACCCAAAGCAATCATTAAAATACCAATGGCATATTTCAGAGATCTAGAAGGAACTCTACAAAAATTCATCTGGAATAAAAAAAGATCTTAAATAGCCAAAGCAATTCTGAGAAAGAAGAACAAAGTAGGTAGGATCGCAATACCAGATTTCAAGCTGTATTATAAAGCCACTGTTCTCAAAACAGCCTGGCTCAAGAACAGATATATAGACCAATGGAATAGAATAGAGAATCCAGATATCCACCCAAATCACTATGCTTAATTAACATTTGACAAAGGAGGCATGAAAATACAATGGAGTCATGAAAGTTTCTTCAATAAATGTTGGGAAAATTGGACAGATACATGCAAAAAATAAAAAAATAAACTAGACCACCCACTTATACCATACACAAAAATAAACTCAAAATGGATACAGGACTTAAACATAAGATGGGAAACCAAAAAAATACTAGAGGAATCCACAGGCAGTGAAATCTCAGACAAATGCTGAAGCAATTTCTTCACCGATACTGCTCCTAGGGCAATGGAAGCTAAAGAGAAAATAAACAAATGGGAATACATCAAAATAAAGAGCTTCTGAACAGCAAAAGAAACCATCTAAAAACAGCAAGAAAGCCCACTGTATGGGAGAACATATTTGCAAATATTATCACTGATAAAGGTTTAATCTCCAATATCTACAGGCAACTTATACAACTTAATAAAAGGAAGATAAGTGATACAATAAAAAAATGTGCAATGGACATAAATAGAATCTTTTCAAAAGAATATAGCGGAAGGACAAGAGACATATGAAACCATTTTTAGTTTTTGGAGAAAACTCCATAATTTCTCCACAGTGGCTGTACCAGTCTGCATTCATACCAGCAGGGCACAAGGGTACTTTTTTCTCCACATCCTAGCCAGCACTTGTCATTTGTTGATGATAGGATAGCCATTCTGACAGGTGTGAGATGCTACCTCATTGTCATTTTTTAAAAAATTAAATCTTTATTATGCAGATTATTACATTTGTTTCTCTTTTTTCCCCTCCATAGCACCCCTCCACCCAGTTCCCACCCTTCCCTCTGCCTTTACCTCCCTCCCATTGATCTCATCCATAGGTGTATGATTTTTGTCCAGTCTCTCCCTGTACACCCCTCACCCCTTTCCCCCTGAGAATTATCAGTCCACTCCCTTTCTGTGCTCCTGATTCTATTATATTCACCAGTTTATTCTGTTGATCAAATTTTTAATTCACTTAATTTTTAGATTCCCTTGTTGATAGATATGTATTTGTTGTTCATAATTTTTTGTTTTTTACCTTTTCTTCTTCCTCTTCTAAAAGAGTACCTTTCAGCATTTCATATAATACTGGTTTGGAGTTGATGATACATAGCCTTTTCTTCTCTGTGAAGCTCTTTATCTGCCCTTCAATTCTCAAGGATAGCTTTGATGGATAGATTATTCTTGGTTGTAGGTTCTTGCTATTCATCACGTTGAATATTTCTTGCCACTCCCGTCTGGCCTGCATCATTTCTGTTGAGAAATCAGCTGAGAGTCGTATGGGTGCTCCCTTGTAGGTAATGAACTGTTTTTCTCTTGCTGCTTTTAATGTTCTCTCTTTGTCCTTTGCTCTTGGTATTTTAATTATGATGAGTCTTGGTGTGGTCCTCTTTGGATTCCTTTTATATGGGGTTCTGTGTGCTTCCTGGACTTGTAAGTATATTTCTTTTAGCAGATGTGGGAAGTTTTCAGTCATTATTTCTTTAA
>JAAGEH010001837.1:0-25486 GCA_011751065.1 Lasiurus cinereus
CTTCAGTGATGGTGCATCCATCTAACATTAGCTCCAAAATGAAATCCCGTACAACCCAAAGTCTGGAAAGAAACTCACAAACTCAGCTGTCATCTACTTCAGTAGAGATGGGAGAGAATTTTGCCTGGATTAGCTTTGTTAGTTCAGTCACATAGCTGCGATCTTAGCTAGGGAATGAGAAGTACTCCACACCAAAATTTGCAGAGCTCACACAGAAATAATTTTATGAACGTTTCCATTCACCCTGTGTCCCTTTCTCTTCAACCATGATTACTGAAATGAGGAAACAACAACAAAAATAGTCTCAGTTACATTCCCATAGTCTCCATGACACATGGTGGTTTGGTTTCTGGAAGGATACTGCAGCTGCCCCAGAGCCTGGTGGTTGATGCTGCTCATACTGTTGTAGACAAACATGCTGCTCAGAAGCACAGCCAGGGCAAAAAATCAGGAGTCATCTTTTGAGTTGCTCTAGAAAGTGCACAGAAGGGGACTGAGGTGTCTTCAATTTATTCATCCATTCCGTTGCTCATGCAGTAGGTCAGCTCTACTATAACTGAGTAGTAGGACAAATAATATACCTTGTGAAGACAGTGATAAATTAAAACTTCATTTTGGGTATTCACATTGACATCACTCATGGCCCAAGTTCCTTAGTTACTAAAAGAAGTAAATGACACTGTAAATGTTTGAAAAATGTTTAAAATAGTCCCAAGAACATAGAAATATACAATAAGAAGTGGCTAATGATTTGTTTTCTACTTTCTCTTGACCATGGGCTTATTTGAGACACAAATGCTAGTCAAGTAAATTTACCAAATTCTCATTGTTCATCTAATAAAAATGCCAGATACCACATTTATTTTTGTGGATTAAAGTTTCATAGGGCAATCTTTGACCTCAAGAGATGACATGGTGGAGGTGCAAATATACCTGGCAACATGTAAATGCATCCAAGGTGATCAGCTCTGCCAGGAGTGCAACCCAATGATATAACATAAAAGACAAAGGGGAGATGCAAAACCCTGAAAAATTACTCTGTGATTTCAGGGCAAGAAGGGATTATGTCTGAGTGAGAAAAAATCCCATTAGTTTGAAAGTAGCTGGCCTTTACTCTAAAGAATGGAAAGAATGTAGAATTCTGAAGAGAAGAGACCAGGCTGGTAGAAGGATCTACAGAAGCCAATCAGAATTGTCAGAAAGTGTGTTCATATAAAGGTACTATATATTATTTTATTTGATTGAAGTAGTGCTTTTTTGTGTGGTGGGAATAGATGATGAGGCTGTACACAGCATTTAGGATAAATCATAAGTTACTATGCAATAGAATTGGACACTGCTAAAAACCCTAGAGTTGTAAGGACAGCAAGTACTTCTGCAGCTATCAGTTGACAGTTATACTTTAGCATCTATCAAAATATAATTAGCTAAAAAGAAGAAGGTTTATGTAAGCTACAATCTGTTAGCAATCAGTAGACCATCTTGGGATTACAATTATTACTCAATATTTTTAACTTAAATTATGCTAAGTTAAATCAGCCATTCAGAGAAAGACAAGTATCATATGACTTCACTCATATGCGAAATCTAATGTACCAAATGAACCAACAAGTAACATAGAGGCAGACTTACAGATAGAGAGCAGACTGACAACTCTTGGAGGCACGTGAGGAGTTGGATTGTGGAGGGGGAAGTATTGAGCTAAAAAGAAAAAAGAGAAGGTATTCATGGATAGGGCAACAGTGTGATGACTGTTGGGGAAAGGGCATGGGAGAAGTTGGGAGAGGATTTGCCTGGATTAGCTTTGTTAGCTCAGTCACATAGCTGGAATCTTAGCTAAAAAATGAGAAGTGCTCCACACCAAATCTTTGACCTCCAGTGATGAATTGCTGGGGTTTAAACATACATGGGGAGGCTATAGGGGGGATAAATGGTGATGGACAGAGACTTCACTTTGGGTAGTAAACATACAATATCGTGTATAGATAATGTAATGTAGAATTGTATACCTAAAATCTGTATAAATTAGTAAACTAATGTCACCCCAATATATTTAATTAAAATTAATATTATAATTGAGATTATCTAATTCCTGCCCCTACTCCCTTTGGGGTTATGGAAGCTAAAGATCCACCCCTCCTAATTTTACTTTAGATTCTGGCTAATACAAATAAGGACACAAGATTGACTGCAACTAACACAATAAAGACAAACAATCTAAAATTACCTTATATAAAATGCTTTTGGTGGGTCTAGCTCATGAATTTATAGAAGGGAGGAATTCATCTCTAAAACCCAGAGATTTGTACTAAAACCTTAATTAATTTATATGGTATAACTGAAGTATTATTTGGAGATTATTTAAATATGTTATTTTAATGAAACTGTATTTTCACATTTCTTAACTTTCAAGACCATCAACCTCACACACCTTAACTACTTAGAGCACATTGATCCCATAATTATAGCTTTCTCCAGGATGTTTTTCTTATCCTGAAAACTAGTTAAATATGTCACTCCTTGTATCCATTATACTCTGTACTGATAACATCGCATATTTCTTATCTTCCAACTAAGCTCTGAGCCTTTTCCTAAATCATTCAAAATATTAGCTAGACTACAGGCAATAGAGGCAGCCATTGAATATCTGGGGGAAAGATAGGATGCTATAGCGTACATGCTTAATTGCAATTGGGAGCATAAATATATGTCACCTCTTTAAAATGGAATAGTAGCACTAGGTGGGTTGGCTCAGTGGATAGAGATTGGCATGTGGATTGAAGGGTCCTAGGCTTGATTCCGGTCAAGGGCACATGCCTGGGTTGAGGGCTTGATCCCAGTAGCAGGCATGCAGGGAGTAACTGATCAATGATTCTCTCTTATTTTGATGTTTCTATCTCTTCCTCTCTCTTTCTTCCTCTCTGAAATCAATGAAAATATATTAAAAAATAAAATAAAATGGAACAGTAGTCACCAACATTGGATTGATATTAAAAAGCATCTATGGGGAGTCTTTCATGATAACCTTACTGAAGAAGTAAACATGTTGCAAAGGCAAATTAGAGAGTCCTTACTTGCTATCAATAAACATAAAAAACAGACTATGGCTTGTAATACAATAAAGGAGTATTTGGAGTGGATAGACCTCCCCACATAGTTTCCTAAAATCAATTGGTGCCTGATAGACTAACCATTGCTGTCATTATAATTCTCTTTGTTTTTCTTACAGTCTTCAAAATCATAAGTTGAGCAGTGAATGTGCTTTGCAGACCCCGACCTTCAAAACAGAAAGTCCACTGCCTCCTTCTGTCTTCTGGAGCCAGCAAAACAAAAAGGGAGAGATGTGGGAAAGCACAGGACTTGGTTAGAATGTCTGTAAGAAAGATTCTATGAAAGGCTGGGGGCCTCTAAAGGGACCTTGCTGAAGGTGGCAGCCCCTACCTCGACTTTTCCAAACAAGTCTGATACCCCAGGGTGTTTTGCTAGAATCTCTGTTTTGTCTTTAAAGACCCAACCTTGTAGAAGCATGTGCTTTCTCAAGGAGAATTACCCTGCTGATTATAATTAGAGGTTAATTTGAGTTCAAGCTATTGTTACAATAAAAAAACCAACAAGGCAGGAAAACAGGAATGCTTTTACTTTTAAAGTAAAACTGTCCCTTAACCTCTCTTTCACAGAATCCTGTCTGAGTAATCTGTTCATCCACTGCTCAGGGTCTGCTGGTCAGCCCTAGCATAGTTGACATATATATAACACTGTATGAGTATAAGCTGAACAGTAAGTAGGTTTTGAAATTATCTAATCTAAAGGTTTTCCAGCCAGAAAACAATCTCCTAGGTTATGTGAAGCCACTGGAAATGACATTTCCTGGAAACATAATTCATATTGAAACTGAAAACAGTGAAGAGCTACTTTTATCACAGGCTGATTTCCAAAAAATCTGCTGCCTTTCTGTAGAAACAATCTTTGAGCCTAGTTTTGATGATCTAAATTCATATCAGAGTGTATAAAAGTGTTCAGACAATTAAAGCACTCTCCCTAACATGCTTTGCACACTCTCTTTGGACTCCACATTCTTCCACTGGGGTCCACTTGTATTTCATCGGCCAAAAATTCATGGAATGTGCAAATACTGCTTGTTTTGGGAACTTGACTAACACTCCAGAGTGCTACAGGGAATTAAATTTACACTGCATGTACATGTTTTCCTGTGGTACAATTTACCGTAGAGTTTCCAAAACAAAAGTGTCTGGGCACTATTTGCACTCTTTGAGTTGTTCACACACAGCCTCCTTCTTTCTTACAGCAGAATAGATATTGGGATACCATATTATAAAAAGATAAAAGAAGGTTTATTATTTTAACATTTGACCTCCAGTTATCTTTTAAAAATTAGTTTGAGAGAAAGAGGAATGGAAAGGGAGAAACAATGTGAGAAAGAACCACCCCCACCCAAACAAGTCCAAACCTGACTCAAACCCAAGCATGGGACATTGTTCCAACAAACTGAGCCATACTGGCCAGGACTGGCCTCCAGTTCTTGATAGAGAGGTAAATGAATGTTTTTTAAAAATTCATTCATGTCTGTTGGAGAAAAGGGGAGAATACAAGGATGTAAGTGTCAGCAGAAACCTCAGCAATAAAAAATGGTGCCCAATTTCTTTGTAAGAGAATGTTTAATTAAAACCACAATGAGATATCACCTCACACTTCTCAGAATGGCTTACCATAAAAAAATAAACAAACTACAAGTGCTGATGAGGATGTGGAGAAAAGGGAACCCTAGTTCACTGCTGGTGGGAATGCAGATTGGTGCAACCATAGTGAAAAACAGTATAGAGTTTCCTCAAAAAATTAAAAATGGAACTTTCATTTGACCCATTGACCCACTCCTGGGAATATGTCCTAAAACTCCCAGAACAGCATTCACAAAGTATATATGCACCTCTATATTCATAGCAGCATTATTTACAATAGCTATGATTTGGAAACAGTGCAATGCCTGTCAGTAGTTGGGTGGGTAAAAAACCTATGGGACATTTACACTCTGAAATACTATGCAGCTGTTTGCTGTTAGTGCCTCAGTTAGATAATCTTACAAAGCTTTGCATCCATCCTTCTATTGTGGTGCGTGTTCATTGCTAAAAAGCTCACAGCCGCTCTTTTCTTTGGAGATTTTTCCTTAACAGAATAGCTGATCTAATCAAGATGTATGGCCTCCGGACAGTGCCTGATGGGGTAAAAATGTCTAGCACTTTGCTTCAAGTAGGGAAAAACTCTCATGCTATTTGTGCTACAGTGATCCCAATGAGTCGATCACCTTGAAGCCATTTTTTGCCTGCAACCATAGCCTCTTTTCATTCTTATTTTTTTGCCCTCTCCTGCTTCCCTCAGACCCCTTCTGTTGAAAGCACACCCTCAATAAATCACATGAACACAAACCCATCACCAAGGCTCTGCATCTAGAGAATCTGACATAAAACAACTAACCCGGCTTTGTAGTTTGTTACAGGTACAATTCATGTGACGTTTCTTAGTGTGCTTTACGAAAAAAGCATATTCTACTATTGTTGGTTGTAGAGGTCTACATTCATACATTAGGCTAAGTGGATCATTCATGTTTTCAAAATACTTTCTAAATTTACTTGACTTTTTTCATCTTTTTTTTTTTTTACTTATTGAGATGTATGAAAATCATTTTTATGTCTCCTAGTATAAAAATTGAAAACTTTCTCTGTTCTTGAACTGGCAATCTTTAGACCTAAATCATGAAACCCAAAATTACTTACTTTAGTCTCCTCAAAACCTTATAATACTTGATCTATATCCAGACTCTTTGGAAATTATTTTATGTTAATTTTATCTGCTCTTTTTTAATGCCACAGTACATTATTATTATTTTTTACACAGTCAATATTTATTGTTTCATATATCTATTAGAGTTTTGGATCTGCATAGAGTTTTATAGTGCAGACATTATATTTGAGCTATCTTTATTTTTGTCTAAAGTAAAATAGACTACATTTGTCTATTTGCAGTCTTTTCAAGGGAAGAGGTGAGGGGATGTCGGAAGAGATTAACCAAAGATCTTATAGGGACAATAGGGTGGTGAAGGCCTGAGGAAGGGCAGGGACCAAGTATAGGGGAATGGGGAGGAATGAAGACATTGTAATACTCTCAACAATAAAGATTTTAAAGAATTAGACTTTTCTTGTCTAAGAATTTCCACTAGTTCACCAAGCAGAGTACATTTGGTGTCAAATAAACACACTTTCAACAATAAGATGGTTCGTTATTTTTTCTGGAGATAAAATAATAGAACAAGCAAAATTTTCATTTCAGTTCAATCAAATATTAACCTTGATCTGTATAAGAACTCACTTTAATAACTCTTCCTTTACTAATACTATACTTTTGTAACTTATAATTACATAACATATTTTTAAATATGCTTTTTAAATAGAATTCAGCTGATTTTAATTTGAAGCAGAACACAATAGGACTGCAGGAATAGAAAACTGAAAAGGCAAAGCAGAAAAGACCCAGTTCTATCTAACTTACAATTAAGTAATAGGAGGGCAAGTCATTAAATTAATAATAACACAGTTGAACTTGATGAAAGAATATTCTTTGTCTAGTGGCCATACTTTTGGAATTCCCACTCTCTGTTGTCCAGTGGATGCACGTGCCATGTTTGGAGCCCAGAGAGATGTAGCGGAGGTGAAAAGCATGATGACAGACTCCCCATGCATGGGTGCACTCTTCAGAAGAGGCAGATGCCTGGTGAGCCTGCATTCTATGCAAAGATCCCCAATGTGGCTCCTGTAGATGGCACAGTTATCAACCACAATATCCCAGGCCTAGAGGGCTATCACATCCCACTTTTTCACTTCAAAGCACTTCTTGCCCGTGTGCTGTGGGTGCAGCTCAGGGTATTCACTCCCATCATTGCCATCATGTTGGAAAACACAATCTTCCCAAAGATACTTTTTCTTTTAATTAATTTCCCACCAGGAAAGCTAGGAAAAGACTCCAAATGTATTTTTCTTCAATGATAATAATAATACTAATAATTTAAAAATAAGTTAATAAACATTAAATACGATAAATAATACCAAAATAATAACAAAACACATTAACTCAAAGGTGAAAAGAATTATCTAGACCTATATTCTATAAAGTCTACATTCACATTTTAATATTGTAGCATTTTAGAATAAATAAGAAAAATAACAATGAAGAAAAAAGAGAGAGAACGGAAGGGCATGCTCTTGGATCCAGTTGATAAGAAAGAACTCCTTATCTTTGAGTTGATTTGTTGCCTAACATTCACCTAGCATCAATCTCTGTGTCTCAGTAAATACAGGGTCACGATACTAACCCAGCTTATGTTCAACTCTAAAAACTGCCAAGTTAGAATAAAGGTCTTTTAAAGCTGTCTCTATATTGGTGCATATAGTTCTAGAGATATGACAGGATTTTCAGTTCTAAATATTGTATGATTCTATTTTTAATTTATTTTATTTTTTAAAAATATATTTTATTGATTATTTTGCAGAGAGGAAGAGAGAGGGATAAAGAATTAGAAACATCAATGACAGAGAAACATCGTTCAGCTGCCTCATCTCCTACCGGGAATGGGCCCACAACCAAGGTACATGCCCTTGACCTGAATCAAACCTAGGACCTTTCAGTCCACAGGCCAATGCTCTATCCACTGAGCCAAAACTGTAGGGCTGATTCTATTTTTAAAGATGCTCTCATGGCTTCCAAGGTAGAGCTTGTTAGCTGCTCTTCATCTATGTGTCATGATGTGCACATGGAGTATGAATAGAATTACAAGTATGTTACTTGAGGGTCTGGGTCAGGGAACTTTGAGCTCATTTGTCACTGTTATGTCACCAAAGGAGGAAGGCACGAGGCCAGAATGGTGAAGGATTACGAATTTATTGGATCATCCACACACCTGGTGGCGAGCCTGGATGGCTCCAGCATCCAGTGATGGGATCAGAGGCTTTTAAAGGACTTTTGGTGGGCTTTTTTCTGGGCAGAGACTTCTTTAGGCATAACCGGAGGATAGATAATGGAATGTGGTCATTGCAAGTGAAATGTGGTCTTCAGCAAAGGGAATGTCCATCGTGAAATTACCTGAAAAACCAGTAGCTCCATCAAATCTAACATTTCAGCCTTGTTTTATGGAATACTATCGAAGGTCATATCTCCTATCATTACTTCCTGCTGAGGTGGGACGTCGAGATCACAGGGGAATAGACTTGGATAGTAAGTGGGCTGGATGAGAGGTCGAAGCAGCAGCATGATTTCCCCAAGAAAATGGTTGGGGAAGGCTCAAAAGTGGTCCTGTGAGTGACTTGGGAGGTAAAAGTTAGTCCTTAGACTACCACAGCATCACTTGTCTAGTTTTCTGGGCTTGAAGCTGAAATATATCTGAGACTTAGATATTGGGGGGGGGGGGAAATAATAGAGGTCTTAGTTGCCTGACTAGTGATATAAAAGTAGAATAGGTTAGCCTTGGGGAGTGAGGTTCTTGTTTTCCCAGTTTTGCGCCTTGCTGCCCATCCACAGGTTTCTTGTAGGTCCTGAGACAGGGTTCCAAAATAGGTAGAGCAGTGATTAAGCTCCCAAAGGCAGCTCCCGCCCCTTGCTGTGATGCCCAAGGTTATTAGGAGAAAGACTTTTCTTTTGTGTCAGATCTGATGGGTGACAGGGACAGATAAAGACTGATTATTGGAGGCTACATCTACATTGGGTGAGAGAGGAGAGTACAGGTTCCTGTCCAGCTGATGGGGAGACAGATGTATGAGTTTTCTCCATTGTCGGGGGCGGTTATAAGTTAAGCCTCAGACTGACCTGCTGGCAAAGCTGCAAATAACTCCCAGCCCTAGAGGGCACAGCTATCTCAGCATCATTAAGCTTGATCTTGTGACTGCTCCCTAGAACTTCCTTGGGTAGCTAATGAGCTGTTGATGGTTCAGCAAGTGCTGCCAAAACAAGTGAATTTACAAGAACATTGTTAATTACCTTGTTTACCTCTGACTATAAAATAAAGCATCAGCTTGCAATATGAATCCCTTCTGTGGTCTTAGTCACTCACAGAAGATCCACCTAGACCCAGCTTATTCTCTTTGTCAATTTTTTCTTCATCCTTCAATGGCCCTCCCTCAGGCTCACCGAAACCTTGGCACACTTCACAAAGGAAGAAAAATCCCTGATCATGGAGACAAGCTGAAAGGTGTAAGGAGAAGAGGTGGACTAAAGGGTATGAGATCGCTTTCCTGGTTCCACGCCCCAAGCTTAGAGGGTAGTCGCCATGGTGCTACCAACAAGGGGTGACAGATGAGTGGTTGAGATTTTATTGCGGAGAAAGTGGGAGGGAATGCTAGAATGGGCTGTTATCCTGGGTAAAAGAGAAAGGGAAGGAAAGGAGCAGTTGAGATCAGGGGCCAGGATGGTTGGGTAAGTAAGACACTGCACTCAGACCAGACAAACTTAGTACTTTAAAATTTCCTGAGGTTATAATCTGCTACTTGCCTGGTTTATCTTAATTTCCTACATAAAAGGCTTTTACTTTCTTTCAGACAGAGCAACCAACTTGGTTGTCTTCCAGGAAAACAGGTAGGAGAGAAACATGGTTGTCAACACTTCAATGCATACATTTCAAGGAAAAGTAACTTTCTTTTTTACTTATGCTGTCTCATTAATGGAGAGATTTAATGCTTATATAGTAACTTTTCATTTACTCGGTAAATATTAGTGGATGCCATTTTTAAATTTCTTCTTTTTAAGCTTAAATTTACTTATAACCATCATTTTTTTGGCTAGTGCTCATTTGCATACATATGGAAATTTTACTTTGGACTTTACTAGAACCAGTTGCTCATAAAATATTGGCTTCTCATATGAATGAGATTGTATGAGACCTTGATTTTATTGTGAAATGCTAACTTATCAAGTAATTTAAGTGTGCTCCTTTATTGAAAAACAAAGTAAACAAACCTATACATTTGACCTATGAAGTACAGATGTTATTCCCCCTCCCCCAGCCAATCCGAAGAACAGGGTGGGTGGGGAGTCTAAGGCATTATATATGCACCTGTCTTAAAATTCCACTTAAGACATCTCCAGCAACCTTGTCCTACCAGGCTTGGAGACGGAAACCTCACTTTCTTTCTCAGAGTAAAATGGCCCTTTTATAATTCTTTTAAATAGTTAACTTTAGAATTTATTTCTTTCAACATTTTTCTTTCTCATCACATACACAACCTTAACAAATTTCACATTTTCAAATTAGCCTTCAAACCTTTTTTCTATGTTTTTCAAAAATGCATAACCATGCCTCAGACCTTCCATTAAGTATTTTTACTCTAATATTCTTCCTTTCTGTCATACCTCCAGCAACTTATACAGATCTTTATTTCTTTTCTTTAAAATGTATTAGAATTCTTCACTCTTAGAAACCTTAATTTTTCCAATGATAATCAAAAAGTAAACAGCCAACATGTCTTAGATCGACTTTTATCAACACACTTTAAACGCACTCTTACTTTCAAGAAAATATACATTCAAAAAAGTGCAAGAGACCTTCTGTAATAGAAGTTAAGAGCAGGCAAATTAAAACGTGTCTAGCAATTAATCTTTTTAATTTTATGTTATTTTAAATTATTTTAGGTGTTTATCATTTAACCCAGAAATACTCTAAAGTCTTTAAGTTAATAAAGGTTTTGGAAAATTATGTATAGCCATATGCAGTTGGAGAAAAGGCAGGGCTGTTCCCAGGCCTCTAGCCACTTGGATTCAAAACTGAAGGATTTTTTACTTAGAGATAACATGCTAAGGTATGGGAAATAATGAACTCAGTATCTGATAATAATTGGACTGTTAAGTAAGCCTGTGCAGTCAAGAAAGTTGTTCTTTGAAAAGGCTATAGTTGGGGGTTACGGGTAGAGTGAGAAAGTACTGAAGTCATAGCAGTTTACAAAGCATTAAAGGAGTGAGAATGTTGGTCTTAGGAGGCCAAGGGAGGGGGGGGTCCCTTCACCATATCATGTCATAGATGAGCTTTGCAAGAAGAATACAATTGTGAACCTGGAGTTGAGAATACCCAGTGAGTCTGAGAAAGGAGAAAAATTCTTGTTCAAAGGAAGGGACTATCATAAAGGAGATAAGGAGATAAGGCATTTACAGTCCAAAGAAGAGAGGGAGAGGGTGAAACTGAGGTAGGAAAATGTGGCGTGGGACAACTAGATTTTATTGAGAGAAGGCATGGCAGCCCTGCCTGGGCACAGAAGTAGAATGAGAGAACAATGAATGGGGGTATTTAGTAAGATGCAGTGTAGAGGAGAGGTGGCCAATGGCTATGAGACTAATCCATCAACTCCCATAATAGAGACTGAAGAGTGGACAAGGATCCCAGGGAATTTGGAGAGGGCACAATAAGTGGCCCCCATTTCAATTAAAAAGAAGATTGGCTTACCTGCCACAACAGTGATTATGCAATGTGGGAAGCCACCAATTTCCCAATACTTTTATAAGAGTGCACAAAGGGAAGGCAGAAGGCCAATGGACCTTGGATTTAGCAGGGTTATGTTGAGATAGTGGTGGCTTGAAGCAATTTCCTGAGCTAATAGCCTCAAAATAAATGTTTACTGGACCTTACTGATATTTACTGATCTTTATTGACCTTAGAGATGGTCTATCTGCCACCTGTTTGCTATGCTTTACTGAGGGCCAGATGTGTATTGAAAACTGAATAAAAAGCAGATAAGGCCAGGTTTCGGTATGCCTCTCCAAAAGGGAGGTCTTCATCTGGCCCCCCATGCTTTCTAATTTCATGTTTCTTATCTAGTACAGTGGTACCTTGAGATACGAGTTCCCTAACATACGAGATTTTTGAGATACGAGCCATCGAGCGAGCGATTTTTACTTTGAAATACGAGCAACATTTGAGATAGGACTAATCGGGCAGATCGGCCGGCTGCACACGATCCACCAGTTTACCGCGACTTGAGTGTCTCATAGTTTCCCATGCCTCAAGGTTACGGAAAGAATTAAACTCATATCTCGAGGTACCACTGTATTTTAATTTGTGTGTCAGTCCCTCCTTCAGATCCTGAACCTTAGCTATGCAAGTTGCAGCATTCTGGTGGCTCGAATAGGACTTGGAAGAGAAGATTCGCCTGAGGGAAAAAAGAAGTAAAAAAGGTAAAGTGGAAATTCACTGGAAAGGTGAGAAGTTCACTCACAAAGCCTGTTCCTGCTTCGTGAGTGGATGAGGAATGTTTTCATTCAACCAGATTATAATGGGGAAGAATTCGAGTAAAAGGCAAAAACATCATTGTAAATTTTGGCTTACATGCTCAAGGATAAAGGAATTAAGTGTCAAACAGTACTCTCTTAAATCAGGCTCAAGGAAAATTAGTGCCCTTGTTATCTTTAACTCTGTGGGCTCTTGTTTGAACTGCATTATACCCATTTCATACTGGGGATCAAAAGTCTGTAAAACCTAAGGCTCCAGATCCTCTGTCTCTGGTGTGGGAAAGCTCAAGAGCTAGAGAAAATGGGACCAACAGTCTTTTTATATAAGGACTCTTTAATGCTTGGACTGAAAATTACCATATGACACCTTTGGACAGGCAGATTTTAATTAAAACAACTTTAGACATCAGTCAGTGCTATGGAGAGCAGAATATGATAAGGTCTGTGAGCAATAGGCTGAGATCTAGGCCACATCTGGCTGTAAGTCCCAGGCATTGTAAAACATCTGAAAGATCTATGAAAAAAAACTCTGATTTCTAAGTCTTGTCTATGTGTTATGCACACTTCTCTGTTGATTGTTGTTTTTCTGTTTGTTTGGTTTAATGTGTTTATTGCTAGTCTATTATGCATGTCTCTAATTTTTTTAATAGAAAGGAAACAGTAGATAGCCAGGTCATTAATAAATTTCCCCAGAGCAAACAGAATATGGGGGTGGGGAGAAAGAATATGATCAGTACACTTGGCTGATAATATCAGTCCTAGGAAAATTCCCTAGATAAAGGGATGTAACTAAAAAAGGCCACAGCCCATTAAATTACCGGGTCTTTTGGTGATTCTATAAAATGGAAGCCCATTCCCAGAAGTGTTATTAAAAGTCTCATTTTCGCCATGATTTTATATTCCAGTCCATCCAAATTTGATATTTGGATAGATGAGACATTTTTCACAATTTAGGAATGCATCTGGAATTTCTATATCCATGAAGAGAAAAAGGCTAGCTAAAGAAAAGGCACAGCCTGTCTTATTTTGAGTGACCTCTTGGCCTAAGCCCCATCTCTTCATGGATGCTATGGAATAAAACCCAGACTGTTTTTCTTTAAAAGATGGTGAAAATTACACAGGAAAGTATACAGGCTTGGTTTGGGCAACAAGATTAGTGTTTCCATAATAATGGCTAACTCTTAAATAATAATGGGCCACATTCTAGGGTTGTCTCATAGGTTCTGGGGGGCACTCCTGTTTTTAATAAAGGAAAATAAAATAAAAGAATACTTTAATATCAATGTCACTGAAAGTCAGTACATTATCTCTGTTACAGAATTTGCCAAAGAATATGCCTTGGCTAATAATAACTGGCTTTAAAATCCAAAGTTATTAAAACATAAATAAAAAGATGTAACTAAAATGAAGGACTTATAATAAAGCTTTTCAGTAAAAATTATGACTATATCAACAATGAAAGTCCAATCACTCAAGAGGAGACTGACTGTACTTTCTGTTAGAGGAAAGGGCCAGTTGCTCTTCTCCCTGTAAAGGCAGAGAAGCTGCAGCAGTAACCTGAGATGTTATCTATAAGGAAGAATGTAGCAATTCAAAATCCAAGTGGCTAAAGGCCTTCTCCCTTTCCCCCTGCCTTTTCTCCAGCCTCATATGCCTATACAGTGGTACCTCAAGATACGAGTTTAATTCGTTCCAAAACCTTGAGGCGTGGGAAAGTATGAGACTCTGGAGTTGTGGTAAACTGTTGGGTCGTGTGCAGCCGGCCGATCCGCAGGATTACTCCTATCTCAAATGTTGCTAGTATTTCAAAGCAAAAATCGCTCGCTCGATGGCTCGTATTCCAAAAATCTTGTATGGTAGGGCACTCGTATCTCGAGGTACCACTGTATAAGATTTTAAAAAGTCTTTGGTAATTTAAAGTCTTTAGAGCATTGCTGGATTAAATAATGAACATCTAAGTAATCCAACAAGTTTTAAGTTCACCTGGTTTTACCTTTTATTACAGAAAATCTGAAAATATATTTCTTTAAGATGAGTATGTTCATAAATGTCAATCTAAGAAATGCTGGCTATTTACTTTTAATTATCATTGGAAAAATAACATTTAAATATTGTATAACTTTAGTTACAGAAGGCAGAACATACATTTTAAAAGAAAAAAAAAGAAAAGGTCTGTGCAAGTTGCTGAAGCTATGGCAGAAAGAGAATATTAAAGTGGAAATACTTATTGGAAGGTCTAAGGCATGGCTATGCATTTTTGAAGAATATAGAAAAAAAGGTTTGAAGGGCTAATTTGAAAGTGTGAAAAATTGTGAAGGTTGTGTATGTGATGTTGAAAGAGAGAAATGAGTTCTAAAGTTAACTATTTCCAGAAGTTGCAAAAGAGATATAAAATCTCAGGGAAGTTTAAACAAAGGCGAGGCTACTACCCTTATCTCCCCTGCCTAGGACAGAGTACATGATTAATACAGAAAGGCAGGGCATGACAAGGTTGCTGAATACGTCTTAGGAAGATTGGCTGGGAGTGGGGTGGCAACTGTATTTCATAGATCAAATGTATAGGTTTTTGCTTACCTTGCATTTTCAATAAAGGTGCCTATATTAATTACTTAATAAGTTAGCTTTCCACAATATAATCAAATCCACATATAAACTCATTTATATGGTAAGCCAATATTTTATGAGCAATTGATTCTAGTAAAGTCCAAAATAAAATTTGGATACATTGTGCTAATAAGTACTAGCTAAAAGGAATGCTATTTAAAAGTAAATTTAAGCTAAATAAAAAGAAGACATTCTAAAATCTCTCCCTCTACTATTTACAAAGAAAACTTAAAATTATTATTCAAGCATTAAATCTCACCATTAATAAGACACTGTACTAAGTAAAAAAAAAAAAAAACACGTTATTTTTACTTGAAATGTATTCATTGGAGTATTGGCCAGCATGTCTCTCTCCTACCTGTTTTTCAAAAAAACACCAAGTTGGTTGCTGTTTAAAAGAAACTCCCTAAATGTGGCTTAGAGATTGCTCTGGAAAAATAATACAGAGCGGAATGGCCTTCAAATATCTAAGAATTGTAATTAAAAGTTAATGTATTAGGTCTTACAAAGTAGAAATATGAAAGGATTGCCTTAAAATCTAAATGACTTTTATAAATTATTAGAGAACATCAACTGATTACAACCTTATCTAAAAATCTCTATGGGAGAAATGACAAATTTATTCAATATGCTTAGGGGTGACTCTAATCTTTCCTCATCCTGAATATTAACAGATGAAGCTAGGAAGGAGTTATTAAGTATTGAGCAGGCAATCTCCTCAGCCCAAGTAACATAGGTACAGCCTGAATAACCTTTATTAGGACAGATTAATCGTACTGCAAATAGTCCCATTGGAGACATCTTCCAAAATAAAAACTCTCCTACTATTATTGAGTGGATACACCTAGGACATCAATCCTCTAAAACTGTGGTTAGATATATATAACTCATAGCTCAATTAATATCTTAACTTAGAATGTGCTGCAGTGAGCTTACAAGAGAAGAACCCTATTGCATCTATCTTCCCCTCACTGAGAAGAAATTAGAAACTTGATCTTAGCCAAAAGGCCGAGAAGCGGTGGGAAGCAATTAGAAATGTTATTTCAAACTGATTTGAATTGGCAAATTGGACTAAGTGGATATTCAGGGGAACTTAGCTGTCACCTACTAAGAAACAAATTACTATCATTTTTATATTACAAACCTATCATTTATACCAAAAAAATAAAAAATAAACAGAAACCTATTCCTAGAGCATTAACAGTTTTTATGGAGGGTTCATTGAATGGGAAAGCTGCTTATTGTGTAATGAATTCAGACCAAGTCATCCATACTAGTCACACTTTTATGCAAAGAATTGAATTAGAAGCTATCTAAGTAGCATTCCAGGATTTCCAAGAGCTTCAATATTATTTCTGATTCTGCCTATACTGCTGGCCTGGTAAATACAACTGAGACTGCTCAATTAAAATGGCACAGTGACAAAAGTCTATTTATACTATTTACACAGGTACAGCAAATTGTATAGCAAAGACAATGCCCCTTTTATATTACTCATATCAGGGCTCATACCACACGGCCTGGCCCTTTAACAAAAGGAAATGCATATACTGATCAATTAGTTAGTTTATTAAAACAGGCTACAGACTCTCATCAGCTTTTACAGCAATCTGCCAAAATATTGTCTAAAGAATTCTCAATCACTGGACAGCAGTCAAAAGAGATTATCAAGGAATGTCCCACTTGCAGGTTACATGTGCCTCAAGCCATAATACAGGATTTAACCCTTGAGGATTGATAAAGGACCATATTTGGCAAATGGATGTAGCACTCTATTCTCTTTTTGGATGCCTCGGGGCATCACATGTTTCTCTAGACACTTTTCAAAGCTCCTATGGGCCACTGCATGTACAGGGGAAAGGGCAAAACAGATCATTAATCATTGCCTAGCTTTTTTGCCATCATGGGAATTTCAAAAATTATTAAAACTGATAATGGATTCACATACACAAGCTGTCATTTTCAGCAATAGTGTAAAAGGTGGAAAATTCACCACATTATAGGAATACCATACAATTCCCAATGACAGGCAATTATAGAATGCCAACATCAGTGGCTAAAATCCCCACTTGAAAAACAAAAAGGGGGAATATGGTGAAATCTCCTATACATAGACTATACCAAGCCTTAATTACTTTCACTTGTAACGCTGATAGCAAGATACCTATGGAATTACACTGTGTCAGAATAAGCTAAAAGAAAATGGTCTGGTTAAATGGAAAGATTCTAAGTCTGATTTATGGAAGGGTCCCTTTGTTAACTTTTGGTCGAGGGTATGCTTGTGTGTTTCCAGAAAACTTTACAGATGCGTACAATCCCTTAGTTGATAGAGAATAACAGAATGGAAGGAACCTGAAATCTGTGAATGACCAGTTGTGCTGATGATGGTGGGGCTGTAATATGCCTTCTAAGCTATAGCATCAGTCTCTTAAATGATTTTTAAAAAATTGAGATACAATTATGTACCATACAATTCACCCATTAAAAAGAGTTGTTATTTTTCATGTGTTCAGATATGTGCAACCATCACCACTAAAGTTTGGACAATTTTTATCCCTTGAAAGTGAAACCTAGTACATGTTAGCTCTTACCTCCCTTCTGCCCCCGCTACACTCAGCTACCTAAGTCTAAGTAAGCACCTCCACTCTCTTGTCTATGAATTTGGCTGTTTTGGACATTTTGTATGAATGGAACACTAAAATACATGATGTTTTGACGCCTTCCTTCACTTAGCATAATGCTTTCAGGGCTCATCCACAAAATGGATTTCCAACGTGGCTTTGAGCATGCCCAGTAACCATCAAAGTCTCCATCTGCCTATGAAACATCGTCTATGATCCAGGTCCCAGTTTGTTTTTCTACTTTATTCCTAATGAGCCCACTATACTGGCTACATTGGACCTGGCTGATAGTTAGCATCTAGCTTCTATTTTTGTATATTTGTTCATTCCCTTCCTTTGCCTTAAAATATTTTTCCTCCAATCATTCTTTTTTAAAAAGTCATTCTTTAAACCCAACAGAAATAAGATTTTTCTATGACGTCATCTATAAACCTTCCTAACCCTTCCTAATATAAATAACTAGAGGCCCAGTGCACAAAATTCATGCAGAGGGGTGTGTGTCCTTCAGCCCAGCCTGTACCCTCTCCAATCTGGACCCCTCTCACAATCCATGACTGCTGGCTCCAAACTGCTCGCCTGCCTCCCTTCCTGATTGCCCCTAACTGCTTCTGCCTGCCAGCCTGATCACCCCTAAGCACTCCCCTGCCAACCTGATTGATGCCTAACTGCTCCCCTTCCAGCCTGATTGCCCCTAACAGTCCTCCCCTCCAGGTCTGGTTCCCCCCAACTGCTCTCTGCTGCAGGCCTGGGTTCTCTCCCTCCAACTGCCCTTCACTTCAGACCCTGTCACCCTCAACCTCCCTCCTC
Organism: Lasiurus cinereus; assembly: GCA_011751065.1. Classification (NCBI taxonomy): domain Eukaryota; kingdom Metazoa; phylum Chordata; class Mammalia; order Chiroptera; family Vespertilionidae; genus Lasiurus; species Lasiurus cinereus. The sequence goes on from JAAGEH010001837.1 coordinate 18,306, forward strand.
TGCTGGCCTAATTACCCCTAACTTCCCTCCCCTGCAGACTTGATTGCTCCAAACTGCCCTCCCTTGCAGGGTCGGTCTTTCCCAACTGCCCTCCTTGTAGTGGCCATCTTGTGACCACATGTAGGCAACCACCATATGAGTGCAGCCATCTTGTGTGTTGGAGTGATTTTCAATCTGCATATTACTCTTTTATTAGATAGGATAGAGGCCTGGTGCATGGTCCGGGGCTGGCTGGTTTGCTCTGCAGGGTGTCCTGGATCAGGGTGGGGATTCCCTTGGGGTGTGGGGCAGCCTGGGAAAAAAGTCTGTGATGGCTTGCAGGCCAGCCATGCCCCCTGGTGACCCAAGCAGAGGCCCTGGTATCTGGGATTTATTTATATTCTATAATTGAAACTTTGTAGCATTGAGCAGAGGCCAGGGCAGGCCAGGGCAGACAGGAAGCTTGGCTTCCTCCATCGCTGGGGTCAACCCATTCCTCTTGCGTGCTCCAGCTCTGTGATTGCCACCATATTTGTTGGGTTAATTTGCATATTCACTCCTGATTGGCTGGTGGGCATGGCTTGTGGTGAAGCATCCATCTTATATGAAAGCTGCTGCTTGAAAATTTAACCTTGCTATTGGCTTCTGTAAATGTTTGCTTCCTTAAATAACAAGGAAAATGAGACTATTCTCATTTCAGAGAGGCCATTAAACCTTCCCTAGACAAAATTATGAGTGCTGGCACCAGGCCAGACCTTTGGTTGAGGTCTCAAGGCACATAGGGACCCTTTAAGAACTTGCAAAGGGACAGAAAACATCCTGTATTTGGGAGACAAAGAAGGTAAAAACGTACAAATAGAGAAAATGTCTGCATGTTGGGGCCCAGAATTTGAGAAACATTTTCCTCTGTACCCCCGCGTAATAAATGTAACTCCAAACTCTCCGAGCATGGTTTGATTATTCCGGTTTTCTTTAACAGTGGGAGTAACAGAGGTATGGTCAGTTTGCATGTTTCTTTTTTATTAGATAGGATTGTTGCTTTTGTAGACACAAGCACTTTTTCCTACTATCATTTCTTAATATTGATCACTTCTTGTTTTATTTTATATTTACCTCCTTCAAGGTTTAGATTATCCAAAAGTGAGACCCTTACTTTGATCATCTTTAAACAGGCAAAGGCAATGGGCCTCACAAGTATATTACATGTACCAGTGAAATGGACTACCAGGTATTGGTGGAAAACAATAGCAGTGCCAAAATTAAAAATCCCAAGTATAGACAAATTATAAATGCTGATAAACTAATATCATCCAATGTGATTATACTACAACCCTGAAAGTAAGAAGTCTAGGATATAATCTCATATTAAAAGACAAACATTCCCATGAGAGCATAATTGGTAATATTATATCACATATTAAAGGAGGAAATTTCAATTTTCAGATTTTTAATTTATGTTATGATATTGTATTCAATATAACAGCTTTCTTGGAACAAGTATTTCATTTTAGTAATCTACATACGATAAATCTATAAAAATAAATCTAACATCTAGCTGCTGCTACTTTATTTTTACTATGTTGTCAAAGAACCAATATCAAACAAACATATTGGTGAAAGTGGAATTAACATTTTAATGTCTTTGACACCAACTCAGAATATTCTAGGCAGAGAAAAACTAACCCAAAATTGTTCTAATAACACAACTCCTACCTATATCTGTCCAGAAGATAACAGGTATAACAAAAAAATAATTTGATTACACAGGTTTTTTTTAATAGTCTAATAGAGTGGAATCCTGTACAATTACGTATTTTTTCTGAATTATTATTCAGATAAATTTGCAAATATGGGGAATGAACTTAATAGACGATAAAACCAGAAAACAGACAATATTTGTTGTACTTGTCAACTTTTAAAAACTTGTTGATAGTTATGATTTCTTTGTTCATTTTGAATGTTCAGTTTTGCGTTTATATTTTTATGTCATTTCACTGAACTAAATACTCAAAAGATAAACTCAGGACCCTTATCATCCCCCACAGAGGCACCACAAAGAAAAACAACACACAACAGTAAGTGAGAGAATATGCTACAAAATACTAGTGACTATTTCTTGTTTAGAATGCACACAGTCATTGATAATGAAGAAGAATAAATTAAAAATAATTTTTTTCAAAAAGATAGAAATTAAAAGGCAGTCTTAGCATAAAATTACAACAACAATAAGAAAAACTTCATTTTCTTTCTAAAGTACCTCTGAGAGACAGGCTGCAGACCTGTCAGCCTGCTATTAGTAGCTCACATTCAGCCCTGAGCTCTGTGTTCACTGTGGGGTCAGGAAACACAAGCCATTTGAGGAGAAGGTGCCAGCCTGGGATTGCCAAGCTGAATGTGGGATAAGCAGGTCCTCCCAACCTGGCACAACAATGCCTTCAGGTGGAAGGGAGAGGGTTGAAAGTCCAACACTTAATTTCCCAGATAAGGATGTGTCCTCTTGATTTCAGTTCTCAATCCCACTGAAACTGCTTTTCTGTAATATCAGGCTTGATTTTCAGCTTCAAAAGAAAACTGTGAGCACCTTGGGGAGCCAGACAGGGAAGGAACAAGGTGAAAGGGGAGAACTTATCCGGTGTCAGCAGCTTAGGAGACAGGTAAGTTCGCTCATAGACTTGGATTTCCTGCATATGTTCCTTAACTAACATCAACAATAACAATGCATGCTCCTGCGCAGCACACCTGGCTCTGGAGGCAAAGGTTCCCCCTGTACCCTAGAGGCATTTGGCCAAGGGGGCAGAAGAGAGGTGATCTGCAGGGCTATAAGCTGGAGGCAGCTCAGTCCCTCTGTTTGGATGAAAGACTGTTGCAGAGTGGCAGCAGGCACCACTTGTTCCTGGGATGGGCTACTCCCTCTTGGGCACCCTCCTAGGCTGCACAAAGAGCCCTGCCTGGGAGAAGGTGCACCCTACATCACCTGCTGGAAGGGACTGAAGTCCTTTCTGTCACTGAGGAACCAAACCTCTCCTTTCCTAAGAAGCACTGGTTGCAGTTACTTCCTCCATCTTACCCTTCCCCATCTCAGACATTTCCCTGATGTCTGTGGGACATTGGAAAAACAGAGGGAAGATGATCCTTAACATACAATTTAAACATGAAAACATTCTTTATTGTATTAATTGTATATAGCATTCCAAAGATTCTATAAAGTGGTATTTAGATGAAATACTTCATTCTCACATATTTTAATCAATTATTAAAAATATCTATAAGGTCTAAGCCTGGTTTTTATTCTGCAGTTTCCAAATGTTTAGTCTCTACCAAAAAATTACATCAATTATTGTTTTTAGGTTCAGTTGTTTTGTTGCTTCCTTTTTAAGAATGAAAAAAAGTTTCTCAGTTTTTTGTTTGTTTGTTTGTTTGTTTCTTTTTTACTTCTGTAAACTAGCAACAGAAAAGTGGGAGGAGGAGAAGGAGCAAGGAGGAGTGAGAAGGATCCCGGAGCTTGTTCTGGGACACACTGACCTGAGGAGCTCTGGGACAGCAGTGGGAATTCAATTTTTCTTTTGCAAGCAGCTTGGTCCTCAGCTTCAACCTCTCAATTCTGATTCAGAATGGACTGAGTAATGGAGAGGTAGGGACACCTGTTGGCTGGTAGCCTGGACTGCAGGCTCAGCTGCTGGCTTTAGCTTCCCCATTAGGAGCAGTGGTAGTTGTGAGGTGACAGCTTAGTAGGACTTCACATAACCAGGACAGCGGCATGTGGAGCAGAGAATGTGAGTGCATGGAAAGATGAGAGATTAGGGTCTTCTGGCTGCTTAATAGGATGGGGTGGGATATAGAGGCAGCTTCTTCATGCATGAGCTCAGTTTCCTCATTATAATGTGCACTAGTTTGGCCTTAGGCCCTATTCTAATTCCACATTAGATTCACTGCTTACACAAAAATTTAAATTATTTTACTTTAATTTTTTTCTCAAGAGCAGACTTAGGTCAGAGAGCTCTGATTTGTCTTTATTTGTTGAATGGAAAAAGAGAAAGAGGAAGAAAAAAAAGAATGAAAGAGAGAAAGAATGAAAAAAGAAAGAAAGAAAGAGAAGAAAGAAAAAAGAAACCGAAGAAGAAAAATGAAAAGAAAAGGAAAGGAAAGACAAGAAAAGAAAAGAAAAACCAGACACAAATGGGCTGCCTTATGACTGTGGCCTCACCCAGTCACATCCTTAAAGGTTGGCAAAGGAGTATGCTGTCCCCTGACAAGGCTATAATTTACTGCTCAGGCTCAAACTTGCTTAGGACACTGCTCGGCTCAGCTTCATTCTTGCTATGATCTGAAAATTAGGAAGGGCCACCACAGCACTTCCTGGAATGTGAGAAGTACATTCTCTGCCCTAACAAAGTCCTAGGTCAAACATGTCCAGGAATTTTGCACACCTACCTCATATTTTCACATGGATAGTTCTTATTCATGTATAGAGTTTGTTTCATTTATGTTTTTTTTCTTTATTGATTAAGTTCTTACTATGTGTCCTTATTGCTCCATTGAACCACTACCCTCATGTCCTCACCCCCCCTAGTGTCTGTGTCCATTGATTAGGTTTATAGGCATGCATACAAGTTCTTTAGTTGATCTCTCCCCCATTTTCTCCCCCCCCACCTTTCTTCTGAGGTTTGACGGTCTGATCAATGTTTCTCTGTCTTTGGTTCAGTTTTTGTTTATCAGTTTATGTTGTTTATTATATTCTACACTAGTGGCCTGATGCATGGAATTCATGCAAGAGTAGACCTTTCTTCCCCTGGATACCGACACCAGCTTCCGTCTGGCAACCGGGACCCGGGCTTTCCTCTGGCCACCGGCAGGCACCCGGGAGCCAGGCTTCCCTCGAAGCCCTTGCTGCATCTGGAAAGTCAAGTATTCCATTGTGTAGATGTACCAAAGTTTTCTAATCCACTCATCTGCTGATGGGCATTTAGGCTGTTTCCAAATCTTAGCTTTGTAAATTGTGCTGCTATGAACATAGGGGTGCATATATCCTTTCTGGTTGGTGTTTCTAGTTTCTTGGGATATATTCCTAGCAGTGGGATTACTGGGTCAAATGGGAGTTCCATTTTTAGTTTTTTGAGGAAACTCCATACTGTTCTCCACAGTGGCTGCACTAGTCTGCATTCCCACCAGCAGTGCATGAGGGTTCCTTTTTCTCCACATCCTCACCAGCACTTGTTTGTTGATTTGTTGATGATAGCCATTCTGACAGGTATGAGATGGTGCCGCATTGTCATTTTGATTTGCATCTCTCCAATAATTAGTGACTTTGAGCATGTTTCACATGTCTCTTGGCCTTCCTTCTGTCTTCTTTCAGATACTGAAAAAAGAGATAGAGGAAGACGTAAACAGATGGAAGAACATAACATGTTCATGGATTGGAAGAATTTACACCATTAAATGTTCATACTACCCAAAGCAATCATTAAAATACCAATGGCATATTTCAGAGATCTAGAAGGAACTCTACAAAAATTCATCTGGAATAAAAAAAGATCTTAAATAGCCAAAGCAATTCTGAGAAAGAAGAACAAAGTAGGTAGGATCGCAATACCAGATTTCAAGCTGTATTATAAAGCCACTGTTCTCAAAACAGCCTGGCTCAAGAACAGATATATAGACCAATGGAATAGAATAGAGAATCCAGATATCCACCCAAATCACTATGCTTAATTAACATTTGACAAAGGAGGCATGAAAATACAATGGAGTCATGAAAGTTTCTTCAATAAATGTTGGGAAAATTGGACAGATACATGCAAAAAATAAAAAAATAAACTAGACCACCCACTTATACCATACACAAAAATAAACTCAAAATGGATACAGGACTTAAACATAAGATGGGAAACCAAAAAAATACTAGAGGAATCCACAGGCAGTGAAATCTCAGACAAATGCTGAAGCAATTTCTTCACCGATACTGCTCCTAGGGCAATGGAAGCTAAAGAGAAAATAAACAAATGGGAATACATCAAAATAAAGAGCTTCTGAACAGCAAAAGAAACCATCTAAAAACAGCAAGAAAGCCCACTGTATGGGAGAACATATTTGCAAATATTATCACTGATAAAGGTTTAATCTCCAATATCTACAGGCAACTTATACAACTTAATAAAAGGAAGATAAGTGATACAATAAAAAAATGTGCAATGGACATAAATAGAATCTTTTCAAAAGAATATAGCGGAAGGACAAGAGACATATGAAACCATTTTTAGTTTTTGGAGAAAACTCCATAATTTCTCCACAGTGGCTGTACCAGTCTGCATTCATACCAGCAGGGCACAAGGGTACTTTTTTCTCCACATCCTAGCCAGCACTTGTCATTTGTTGATGATAGGATAGCCATTCTGACAGGTGTGAGATGCTACCTCATTGTCATTTTTTAAAAAATTAAATCTTTATTATGCAGATTATTACATTTGTTTCTCTTTTTTCCCCTCCATAGCACCCCTCCACCCAGTTCCCACCCTTCCCTCTGCCTTTACCTCCCTCCCATTGATCTCATCCATAGGTGTATGATTTTTGTCCAGTCTCTCCCTGTACACCCCTCACCCCTTTCCCCCTGAGAATTATCAGTCCACTCCCTTTCTGTGCTCCTGATTCTATTATATTCACCAGTTTATTCTGTTGATCAAATTTTTAATTCACTTAATTTTTAGATTCCCTTGTTGATAGATATGTATTTGTTGTTCATAATTTTTTGTTTTTTACCTTTTCTTCTTCCTCTTCTAAAAGAGTACCTTTCAGCATTTCATATAATACTGGTTTGGAGTTGATGATACATAGCCTTTTCTTCTCTGTGAAGCTCTTTATCTGCCCTTCAATTCTCAAGGATAGCTTTGATGGATAGATTATTCTTGGTTGTAGGTTCTTGCTATTCATCACGTTGAATATTTCTTGCCACTCCCGTCTGGCCTGCATCATTTCTGTTGAGAAATCAGCTGAGAGTCGTATGGGTGCTCCCTTGTAGGTAATGAACTGTTTTTCTCTTGCTGCTTTTAATGTTCTCTCTTTGTCCTTTGCTCTTGGTATTTTAATTATGATGAGTCTTGGTGTGGTCCTCTTTGGATTCCTTTTATATGGGGTTCTGTGTGCTTCCTGGACTTGTAAGTCTATTTCTTTTAGCAGATGTGGGAAGTTTTCAGTCATTATTTCTTTAA
>JAAGEH010001838.1:0-25592 GCA_011751065.1 Lasiurus cinereus
TTCATGCAGGAGTCCAGCGGGAAGGAGCACTCCCCCTCACAGTAATAGGCTGAGTAGCCTTGGGGGGCGATGACCCAGTCCTGGGTGGGGAATGGGAGAAGGTGAGTCCCACCAGGTGGCCCCTCCCCGCACCTGCCACAGGAGGGTTCAGGGCCGCCCCCACCCTCCCTCCCTCGGCCTCAGGGACCTGTCACTCACCCTCAGCCCCTCCCGAGCAGCCCCCTCCCCCCGAAGCCTGGCACCCACCCCCAGACCCTCAGCAGACAGGGCTGGGAAAGCTCTCTGGTCCTGGGGGGGGGTCCTCCTCCTGCCCCGCCACCACGCCGCCCGCAGCTGCTGTCGCTGCAAAGGCCGGAGGCTCCGCCAGCCTGGCCTCGGGGTCCCTTCGCAGCCCTGACATCTTAGGGCTCAGGAGGCAGGTTGTCTCCATTTTCACAGCTTTTACCAAAAAGCACCTTTTCACCAAAGACTGACACCTTCTCCTTTTAGAACACTCGGGAAACTCAGAAGAAAATAACACATGAAAGGACACAGAAAACCCAAGTCCACCCCCCTGGAGACACACGGGGCCTCCGGGCGGTGGTGTCTGAGGGGGGGGGCGGAGACATTACCAGCCAGTCCAGGTCCCGGAAGCTGACATAGAGCTCGTGTCGCCGGCACACCTGCCGACCGTGGGAGCCGTGGGCGCCATCTGCGGGGACAGACGGTGCGGTGTTTCCTGGGCGCTGCCCTGGCCGCTGCCACGGGCTCCAGGGCAGGGTGCCCTCACGGGCACATTTGTGGGATCAGTGAACGAGGGAAAACTAAGCCACTGGGTCCCCCCAAGCCGTCCCGCAGCCCTGCCGGTGTCGGACCAACTCCAGAGCCTGCGATGGCTCCCGTGGCCGCAGAGGAAGCCCGGCTCCGCCAGCCCGACCTCAGCCTGTGGGCCCCTGACCCCGGTGAACAGCCCGGACCTTCCTGCCTCCAGGCGGTGGCATCTCCTCCTCCCCCCGAGTGCCTCCTGCCCTCACCCACCCTCCTGCCACACCCTGCACAGGTCAAGGGGCTCACGTTGAGGCCAAACAAGGGGCTGACTCCCGGAGAGAAACAGGCACATGGTCGGTGAGGCTCCCCCCCCCCCCAATTCCGAGGGTCTTGCCTGGTGGGGAGACCTTCCCCTAAACAATGGTGCACCCCGAAGGGTGCCAGGGGGAGAGCCGCGGGCACAGGGGCGGTGCTGCCCGGAGGAGGGGCACCTGACTCTGGCGGAGGCTCAGGGAGGCACAGAGGGACCTCCGTGGCACGAAGGCCTGAGAGACAGAGCATGGCCGGCCCACAGGGGGCGGGGCAAGGGCGGGGGTCAGCAGGGGGGCGGGAGGGTGACCCTGGCCTGACCCCGTGTGAGGGCCAGAAGGTTCTGCACCACCTCTGGTCCTCGGCCTCGGCCCCCGCCCGGACCTCACCGAAGATCCCCGGGAGCTTGTGAGGCTGCGGCAGCTCGTTGGTCTTCTTCAGCAGCCGCTTCCTCAGGGGCCTCACGGCCCGGGGGGCCCGGATGGGGCTGGGGCTCGCCCTGAAAAACGTGACCATGAAGGGCTGTTGGGAGCGCGGCGCCCGGCGCCCCAGCAGACCGGCCAGGCCAGGATCCACGCTGCGCCCTGAGACAGAGAGAGGAGAGAGGGCGGTCACTGGGGCCGCGGCTCTGCACGTGGGCACAGCGGCAGCTCTGCCAGGCCCGGGCCCGGAGCACCAAGGCTGAGGACCCGAGGCGGCCACTGGGCCCGGCTTCCCTCGTCCGAGGACCGGAGTCCAAGCCCAGCCCCAGCCCGGGCAGCGCTCTGAGGAGACCGTGGGAGGAGGCCTCGCGTCACATTAGTGATGTCACGGAGCCACACGGCGGCCACCACCCCACCCGACTCCTCGGCCTGAGGCCTCCCTTCCCGCATCCTCCCGGGATGTTCCTGGGACCCAGGGCCCGGCTGACGGGCGCAGCTGCAGGGCCAGGCGGTGCTCACCTGCCGAGAGGGGGCCGCCCTGATTCCTGACGCCACAGACAGACAGACAGACAGACAGGCTCAGGGGGCGGAGACACTGGACCAGGCCCGAGCCCGCTGTAACCCAGGCCGGCCTGATTCCCGAGCCCGAGTTCTGGTCCACAGGCCCGGTTCGTGGACCAGAAAGGAAGGACGACTGCGGGCAGGGACGTGACTGGCCTCCGCCCTCGGATCGGCGAGGTCTGGAAACACGGGTTCGCCCACAGCCCCCGAGACGGAGCCGCTGTGAACAACGCTCGTCAGCCCGCCGTGTCCACTCCACCAAGCACCCCTCTCCCTGCGCCTCTTCCTGGCCCCCCGGGACCTCGAGACGCTTTCACCGTCGCAGCAATGCAACCACTGTCAGGAGCCTTTTGAGGAAGAATGTCACTCAGACACCGTAACTCACTTAGAGACTAGTTATCGCTGCACACTGAGGTTCCTTCCCGGCTTTCGTCATAAAGAAGAGGAGATAGAACCTCTTCATTTTCTTTTCCGGGGGAATGTTAGCAGGAGCGTGAGAACCAGCTCATTTTTGTTTCTCAAACACAGTGACCACCGTTCTACTTCCGTGTGCATTCCCGTCAGTGTTGCCACACGGACGCACACATACATGCACACCCTTGTCTGTACATAAACACACATGCATTTACATACACAGTGTGCAGATGCACACATACGTAGGAATATATACATGTGCCATTAGCAGGTCTAACATGACCCTCCATTAGACACACAGGCCAAGGATACTGCCTGCCCCACCCACACTCCTGCTCAAAGGTCAGCTCTTAAACAGCTGTGCTTTAGACCTGTGACCATGGCCTTAGGGAATCGAACACCTCACACATCCTAAGACCGACCTTTGACCTATGACATCACCGCCACAAAACAATGCTCTGGTCCCATCAGAGGCTCCATGCAGGACTGAACCTGCTAAGACAGGAGGCTGCAGCTGCCGGCGCTGTTGCTGGAAGGAGCCCACACAGAAGCGTTTGGGAGAGTTTGGGTCATGGCAAGTGGCAGTCAGGAGGACGCAGGGGAACCACGAGGACATAGGCCACCAGACACATGAATGCTCTGCGAGCAGAGGGACAGGCCGGCGAGGCCAGGACAAGGCGGCCACGGAGCCACGAGCATATGGGCGCCCGTCATCAGGTGGCGCTGGAGGGGAGCTGCACGGCCTGGCTGACCCAGGGGGACGCCTGGGCCCAGCAGCCCTCCAGCCTGTGTGCCGCTGCCGGTCCCGTTCCCTGGACAGCCCTGCCCCCTGGGGCCTGGAGGACATGCCCTGAGCTGTGCTCACTGCTTTTCTTTGTGCAACTGTCTGTTCGAGGATCTCACCGGGGTGTCCTGGGTGCAGGGAGGACACAGATCAACTAGGCAACGCACTGAGGCGGCACGTCACAGAGGCAGGCTGGTGGGCACAGGAGCCTGACTGAGGATCCTGAAGCAGCGGATCCTGAACTCCTGCGTCCTGAGCAGACACTGTCCTCCCTCTCTGCGGCGGAGCCTGAAGCGGCCTCTTGTTAATTTCTCTTGTCATCCAAGCGGGGCCTGAGGCGTTGCGTCCTGACTGCTTGGTCTCAGAGGCGGAGGAGTGAGGATGGAACAGCTCCCATTCCACAGAACAGAAACTAAGGCCCAGCGAGCAGCGCCTGTTCAAGGTCCCAAGCAAGCGGCCACCAGGCAGGACAACCCCGCCCACCCAGCACACCCTCAGAGGCAGGTCTGGGGCAGAGGGGCCGGACTAGGGACTGACCCCAGGTTTCAGACGGCCTAACCTGGAGGCCTGGGAATGGACCCGGCCCTCCTTCCAGAGCCCAGAGCTCCCCTCCATCCATCTTGAGCAGGATCCCTGCCTTCTCCTGGCCATCCCTCGGCTGCCCAGCTCTGACAGGCCCCTTTCCAGAAAGGCGGAGATGGGTGCTTAGGAGCCTCTGGGGCCCAGGTACGGCCTCTAGACCTGATCCTGTGAGGTGCTGGCAGGCAGGCTGTCCCCTTTGCAGTTGATGGGGTGTGCGTGGCCACGCCTGGAGCTGTGGGCCACGCAGGATGAAAGACGCTGCTCCTCTGAGCCAGGAGGGCCCCGGGGGACCTATGGCCTCATCCGCTTCTGAGCCTGCCCATCAGAGCCCAGGTTCCGTGGCAGCCCACCGGCCCTATCCTGTCCTAACTCATGCGCCTCCCTAACTGTGCCAGGCCACGCCTCTCCCCCAGGCTTCCTTCTGCAGCCCCTGCTCCACCTCAGCCTGAAGTCATGGATGTGACCCTGGTGCCATGTGGAAGGTCACTCGGGATGCCGGGTAACACCTTGGAGGGAATCCCAGCTGTGCACCTGGCCTGCTTTTGTCCCTTCGGTGACGTCATCGTGTGAGGGTGGGGAACTCAGTCCTTTTCCTCCTTCCTACAGCTTAACAGCCTGTAACAGCCTGGGAACCTCGGCCTGTTCCACACTGCCGCCGGACGTTCCCGACTCCCAGGGCACATCCCCGCCCAGAAGCCCCAAGGTGTCTGCTCCATCCCACCCACCCCTTCTGGCCATGGTCCCTGGCCTCTTCCCCCCACACCCGCAGGCTGTGCCCTCAGTGAGCACTGCCTCCCACCTCTCCATCCCAGGACTGTCCCTTCCTGGGGATGAGGCCCCTATGAGGCCTCCCTGAAAGGCCGTCCTTGACCAGCTGGAACTTCTGCTCTGACCCAGGGCCTCATGTTGGTTGTGCGCCCCTAGAGCCATGCTTAGGAAGTACCAGCTCCACATGTGGAGGGGGGGATGGTTAAAGCTGCCACCAGATTCCTCTCCCCTCCAAACACACGCATACAAACTCACTTTTTTCTAAGCCTTTGAGACCAAGCAGTCAGGATGCAATGCCTCAGGCCCCTCTTGGATGACAAGAGAAATTAACAAGAGGCCGCTTCAGGCTCCGCCACAGAGAGGGAGGACACAGGAGCACGGTGAGTCAAGGTGAGAAAACCCATCTGAGTCCATCGGTTGGGGTTCTAGAGCTCCTCCTCCCATAAGCCACAGCCCTTGGCATCACACAGGTGGGCTATGTATGGAGGAAACCCTGGTGGCACCACAGCCTCTCCCCATTAGCACTCCCATGACCAGGTCACGCCCACCATGGTGGTCTTCCTTTCCTTCTGGAGACATCCACTTAGCTACGAGGAGGAGGCAGGAGGGAAAGAGGAGGGAGGCTCCGGAAACTAAGTTTAGCAACAAAATGAAAGGCCCGGCAGAAAAGTCAAAGGGCCAAAGGAGAGAATCTTCCATTCAGAGAGCATGTCTTCCCACCAGGAACTGACATTTATGGGGTTTTTTGTTTTAAAATTTTATTATTATTATTATCCTCACCTGAAGATGTGTTTTTATGGATGTTAGAGAGAGAAAGGGAAGGAAGGAGGAAGATAGAGAGAGAGAAACATCAATCACTTGCCTCCCATACGTGCCCAGATCAGGGGTCTAACTTGCAACCTGGATTTGTGCCCTGACCAGGAATCAAACCCGCTACCTTCGTGCATAGGAAGACGCTCCACCCAACGGAGCCCCAGCAGCCGGGCTGACGCTTACACGTGGTATTTCCATGGGGTAGTGAAGTGGCACCTTGCCATCCTCGGGGTGGTTACTCCCTCCTCCCTCGTCATTTCCCCACGTTCACGAGGGGAGAAAGCTGCCTGTGGGTCACCTCCAGCGGCACAGCTTTCATGAGAATCACAGGGAAGAGGCATCTGAGTCCTGCACGCCTACAGGAGCGCTTTCCGATGCCACAGAACACATGGATAAACGCCTGCGTCCCTCCGTTTTGGTTTCAGGTCCCGTCCCTCTTGAGAGAACAGTCTTTCTGGCGGCAGAAAGCCTGAGGCGCCAGGAGAACACGGGCCAGGCTGCTTGTGAAATGGACGCATGTGACCCCGGACGTCCTCTTCCTCTGGATGGACCCTGAGGTTAAAATGAAGACAAGCCTCCTCCTCCAGGTGGGCTGTCGGCTGCTGCAGGGCCTGGCCTGGGGTGCGAGGGCAGAGTGCTCCCTGCTCTTTCTGATGTCCCCGGGCGAGGCCTTCCCATAGCTCCACCGCGTCAGTCCTTCCTCTTGTGCTCGTCACACGGCCTCTTCCATGAGGACTGCGTCCACGCACCGCTTCCCAGCCGGGGTATCGAGAACTTCTCCAAGATTCTGGGTTTGGTGGCCTTGGGGCAGTGCTCCGTGGTGAGAACTACTTCGCCTTGATCTGCTCCAGTCTTGATCCTGAACACAAAGTCCACTGCACCCCCATTCCCTGCACCTTCTCTTCAGGGTCATCCAGGGAGCCGGGTCACCATACTTGGAAACCTGCATGGTCCTAGCACAGTTAGGTGGATGTGTTCCCCCGGGGATCATAGCGAATGAGTCACCGCTGGCGAAAACAGCTCCTGGGCAGAATGATGGCGTTTGCTTGCCAGCACTGATGAGATCTGCATCCACCTCCTCCTCATGGACACGGACCCACGCCTGGCACTCCATCTTCACTGAGAAGGTGAACAGATATACGGGACAGAGGTGGTTGCTGGCCAGAACAGGGGTTCCCCTCCCCAGGTTGGCCTACACGCCCTCCTCAAATTCCAGGTCTTCCCGCTGGATGATTGAGCGGTTACATCATCCGAAGACTGAGCTTTTCCATCTCTTTCCGGATTGGTAACCACTCAGCTCTTCCTCAGACTCTCCCCTGTACCATGTGATCTACGTGAATGTCTTCTGGGGCAAAGACCCCACACCCACCATTTCTTCAGCCTCCACCCCGGAGTTTCCGGCAGCTCTGCCCGTGGGCAGGTTGAACTTCCTGGCGCTCCCCCTGGAGACAGGCTTCCCCCCTTTCACCGAAGCCACACCGGCGGCGATGGCCGCTCCGGAGGACAGTGCGGCCCGTGAAGCGCCTCCGGCTCTGGGCTGACGCAGGCTGGCCACTGCCCTCGGGGTCGTGCCTGATGGGGGCGCCTCCTTCCTGAACCAGAGTCTCGCTGGCCCTGGGCTTGTTGAAGGCAGCACCCCAGCCCCGCCTGCATGGATGCGCTCGGCCAAAGGCCTCTGAGGTCACCTCCAAGAAGTGGAGCTCACAGAGTGCGTTCTGGCCCACACGGGAGCAGACCGTGCGACGCGGGTCATCTGCTGGGCCGCCAGTGAAGGCCCAGCCCGAAGCGGTCACGCCATGGGTCTGAGCAGCGCCCCCAACGTTCTCTGGAATCGCAGAGCCCAAAGCCCCAACCATGACTTTCACCCCATCAGAGAGGTCCCTCATGGCTCCACGGACCCTGAGGACTTGGTGCGGCACAAGCGCTGATGGTGAAGCCGCACAGGAGCCTTAGCCCGCGAGGACCCTGAGCAGCCGGTGGGGACACAGTCCCTGAGCGCTGCGGCCAGGAGCCGCCGGGAACGGGCCCTGCCAGGGACAGGCAGCGGCCGGCCATGTGCGCCTCAGGCCACGCGTCAGAGCAGGGAGGGCTGTGGGCTGGGGACACGCCAGCCTGCTGATGCCGCAGCTCCGCCCAGCCTCCCTCTCTGACCCAAGGCGCCACGCCTCCCAACCCCCCTTCACCCTCAAAGGTGGACACCGCAGGGCCTGGCCTGGGACTAGCTCCGGGGCCCACCAAGGTCCGCAGGGCGCCCCTCAGGGGAAGACTCAGTGGCAGGTCCCTTTTAGGCTCCATGGCTGAACTCCTTCCCCAGGTGCCGGCCCAATTTCAAGGCTCTAAACCAGTGGTTCTCAACCTGTGGGTCACAACCCCTTTGGGGGTTGAACGACCCTTTCACAGGGGTTGCCTAAGACCATCGGAAAATGCAGGTATTTACATCATGATGCATAACAGTAGCAAAATTTCATGGTTGGGGATCACCATCACATGAGGAACTGTATGCAAGGGTTGGGGCCTTAGGAAGGTTGAGAACCACTGCTCTAAACCCACTTTTGTATTTCACTGGTTCCCTAACCTGTGTCCCCAGCATGCACCTCTCCTCGAACGACAATTTTACGGACCTCAGCCAGGGCCAGAGAGAACTCTTCATTCCCGCCCTAAACCTGCCCCTCTTCTATTTTCCCCAACTCCGGGAAGGAAAAAGGACATATTTTAAAAATCCCCTGGCACACAGAGAACAGACCGATGGTTGCCAGAGGGGAGGGGAATTGGGGCTGGGTGAAGGGAGGGATTAAGAAGTGCAGGTTGGTAGTTACCGCTCCTGACTGGGTGGCTCCGCTGGTTAGAGCATTGTCCCCATAGGCCAAGGTTTCCCTCTTAGGGGTCAGGGCACATGGAAGAGGCAATTAATGCATAAATAAGGGAACAACACACTGATGTCTCTCTCTCTCTTCCTCTCTCTAAAATCAGCCAATAAAAAAAAATTACAATTGTCACGGGATGTAACGTACAGCATAGGAAATACAGTTAAGACTATTGTAATAATCAGGTATGGTGTCAGGTGGGTACTGGAAATATCTGGGATGACTGCAAAGTATATGACTGTCTAACCACTCTGCTGTGCACCTGAGACTAATAGAAAATAATATGGAATGTAAACTGTAATTTTTAAAAACTCCAATGGCTCCATCCACTTTCTTCCCGATCCCTCTACCCACTTGTCTCTATTTCTGCTGCTACCAGCCCTCCCCCCACTCTCACCGGGACACTGGCTGCCGGGGCCTCTCTGGCTCCCCTCACTCCTGCCCCCACAGCTTACACATCTCGCTGAAGTCAGGGGTGCTCACTTTACGCACACAGTAAATAAAGCTTTGACTTGACAATAGTTGAGATGTACAAAACATTGCAAAGGCCCTTATACATACAGAGAATTCCCTATACCCAGACGCAGGGTCCCCTGGGAATATTACATTTCAATTACTGTGGTACATTTGTCACAACTAATGAGCCAATATTGATACCTTCTTAACTAAGCAGCATGATTTACTCAGCTTTCCCCAAGGTCCGTTTCCAGAAGCCCATCCAGGATCCCACAGGGCACTGAGCCATTACAGCTCCTCAGGCACCTCTGGGCCGCGGCAATTCTCGGGCTGCCCTTGTTTTTGATGACCTGCCAGTCCAGGCATTCTGCAGGCTGCCCTTCAGTGCGGGCTTGTCTGATGTTTTTCTCATGGCGACACTGGGGTCAGGGGTTTGGGGAGAAGACCCCGGAGGATAAGAGCCCTCCCCTCCCTCATATCCAGGGTACACGAGAGCCCAATGAGTTTCCATAGGAACCTGATGGCCTGGCTGAGCTGGTGCTGGTCAGCTTTTCCCACCGTCCCATTACCTCCTCTCCCCCGACACACTGTCCTCGGGGAGGCCCGTCACTAGGGCTGCCCACACTAAGGGGTCGGAGTGATGCCACTCCTCCGTGAGGGGCCTTCTAGGGAAAGCTAAATCAGACCCTGCCGCCGCCAATGCTGTGACATCCAAGCAGCTCCCTAAACCCCGCCCCTTACGCTGGTTTCCCTGAAAGCCCGCTGCCGGCCTCTCTCAGCTCCCCTCCTTCCACCCTCTCCTGGACCCCTCTGCTCCCGCCACCCGGTCCCCTGTGTAGTCACACACGCGATCTGGGCCCACCTTCGGGCTTTCTATGCCCACTGCCTGGGATGAAGGAGGCTCCGCCCCTAAACACCCGGTGGGTGGAAGATGCCTGGATCCTCCTCCCACAGTGAGAGAACGGGCTCGGAGGGTAAGTAACCTGCCGAGGTCACAGTTAGAAAGCTGCAGAGCCGGGATGAGCAGAGCCTCGGAGAAGGTTCGCTGCCTGACCCGCCCTTACCGTCCTCTGTTTCCATGTAGAGGCGGAGTCCCAGGTCCTTGCTGCGGTTCAACAGCCAGTGGTCGCTGGCGGCTGTCACGTCCAGCACCAGCCAGCCCTCGTCCTCAGCTCGGAGCGTCTGAAGATCCAAAAAGAACAAGTCAGACTCCCTGTGGATACGAAAGAACAATTAACCGAAGCCGGCACAGCTGCCTCCGTGTCTCCCGTGCCCACCTGGGGACCGCTCCTGGGGCGTCGACCCTCCTGGCCCTGAGCTGGGCGCCTCTCTGCCTTCTCTCACTGTGTCTACCTAGAAAGGTGCTGCTGCCCCCGGGACCCATGGGGAAACTGAGGCTTGGGAGCTCGGTGACCCGTCCAAGGTCCCACAGCCAGGACAGCAGGGAGGGGGTTGAAGCCAGGGTGCCAGGGCCTTGGCCTTGGTCTAAGCATCCTTCCTCTCGGAGGGGGTGCGCCCAGGAAGCCCCTTCAGTCCCCCTGGGGCTGGGCCGGACACCCCCACAGAGTTTGACCGGGAGGCGGGGTGGGCAGGCACCTGTTGGCCCGCTCTCTGACCACCTCGAACATGCTGACGTGGAGGGTCCTGTTGAGCAGGTGGGTGCTGGGCAGCTTGTAAATCCGGAACTCGGCAGCCGTGACTGCCTCCCCCGCCGGGATCTGGGTCAGGTCGAAGCGGAACTCCTTCCAGTGGGGCTCCTGGTGGCCCAGGGAGCGGTCGAGCTCCACTGCAAGACAAAGCGGCCTGTTCGCTCCTGGCTCTGGGCTCCTGGGAGGCAGGCCCGGGGGGACCAGGGGCCGGGACCACCTGGGGGAGGCATCTCCTCCCTGGGGAAGGGGCTTGCCCACGGCTCTGCCCCCAGTGCTGAGAGTGCCCGGAGCCCTGGGGGAGGTGCCCGCACAGCCCCTGAGGCACAGGGAGGCCAACAAGGGCGGCTTCCATTTCTGGCCCCCAAGCCTCCGACCCAGCAGGTCCGGCCCAGACCCCTCTGTCTCTGGCCACAGAGGAGGCAGAGAGGACAGGTCCCTCCGCTGGAGAGATGGACTTCAGACCAAGGAGAAGAGGCCGAGTGGCGGCAGCGACACGACTGAGTGCCCTTCAGGGCCCCCCAGGTGTGTGGATGGGACGTGGGACGGTGAGCGCTCACAGCTGACAGTGGAGCTGGGCCTGGAGGGGTGACAGTGAATTCACCCCGAGGTCACGGGACAAGAATGCTGCAGAGGAAGGGACCAGTGTGAGCAAAGGCCTGGAGCTGAGAGAAGACGGCACAGACAGGAGACAACAGCCACAAAGCACAGCGAAGGGCGCAGGGGAGCAGGGTCCTCTGGGAGCAAGTGAGGGAGGAGGGAGGGTCAGGGGGGGAGGGAAAGGAACACGAAGCAGGTGGGAGTGGCAGCTCCCGGGGAGGCCCAGGCAGTGTGGGGAGTCGGGGGTCCCGTGGTGTGGTGGGATCTGAGCGGGCTTCCTGGAGGAGGCATCTGAACCCGGCTCAAAGGCCGGGATGACGACATCGTGGCAGGTGGGGAGGTGGCAGGGAGGGCTTTCCAGGCGGAGGGGACATCGAATGCACAGTTGCGTGGCCCAGGGCCACCCACAGATCAGAGGGCGGGTACGGGCTGTGAGTCTGGCGGGGCCTGAGGAGAGTGGGAGTTCCGGCCAGGAGCACGGCCGGGCCTCGGCCAGCGGGCGGCCCGGGCTCCGGGCAGCAGGGAGCAGGGTGTGGTGGGACGCTGTGTGTGGAGGTGGGTGAAGCATGGGCCGGAGGGGAACCCAAGGTGGCTTCGTGGCGGGACCTGGTCCAATACGTTGGGCAAGAGGCCGCTTGTGCCGAATTAACCCCGCATCGCCAGCTGCCGGAAAGGCCCAGGACAGTGTATTTAGGGACGTCTCACTTTAGCCTTCTGTCCCTTTCAAACACTAAAAATCTGTGTTTCCGGAAAGCAGGGGCGGGAGCCGCCCAGCACCTTCCCCCAAAGCCAGCACTGAGATTTTAATTACATGTCTGCGAGTCTTTTTAAAAAGTCTCTCTCCGGCTACTGGGCTCAGTGACCACAAGTCACCCGGCCGGTGGCAGAGGCGGATGTGGGGAGCACGTCCTGTCCTCGTGGTGGGAACCTGGTCCAGTGACGGCCGGGCAGACAGCTGTGCCGGGTGGGGCCAGCAGACACACACGTTTGGGCAGGAGATGAGTGTCTCATTCCCAGACCGGGAGGAGAGGAAAGAGAGTGCCCATCGTCAGACAGGAAGCTGGACACCCAGCAAGTGCCCACGGGAGCCAGGCCATTTCAGAGACACGGGTGGCACCGGGTTGTCCCGCACCGGCAGAGAGCCTGGGGGCAGGGTGCTCCGCAGACACATGCACACGCCCGACTTTGGTGACAATTCCCACGGATTCAGGACCACACGGACCATGTCCATTACGTGGCTGTGTAAGAATCCGGGTCCGCGGGATGGAACAGGCCCAGGCTGCTGGCTGTCACCGGGTGTGGCACAGAGAGTGAAGAGGTGTCGTTCCTTCACACCCTTCATCGGACCCTCTCACAGCACCGCTATGTGCCTCTCTCCCCAGCATTGTGGGGGCTGATGGGTGGGTCACTGGGACTCTGTCTGCAGGCCTGAGGCTGATTTCCATGTGGGATCCGAAGACTGAGGGAGCCAGCCGCAAACCTGCCAGCCCCATGTGGGCACCACGCCGGGCAGCCTCCCTCCCTTGCTGGGTCAGGAGCACCTTGTTCACCTGAACGGACTCTCCTTCCGAACTCTGGCCTGTGTTTTTTTTTCTTTTTCTTTTTTTCCCTTTTTTTGTTTTTTGTTTTTTCTTTTTTAAATTAAATATTTATTATTCAGATTATTACATGTTTCTCTTTTTTCCCCTCCATAGCACCCCTCCACCCAGCTCCCACCCTTCCCTCTGCCCTTACCTCCCTCCCATTGACCTCATCCATAGGTGTATGATTTTTGTCCAGTCTCTCCCTGTACACCCCTCACCCCTTTCCCCCTGAGAATTATCAGTCCACTCCCTTTCTGTGCTCCTGATTCTATTATATTCACCAGTTTATTCTGTTGATCAAATTTTTAATTCACTTAATATTTAGATTCACTTGTTGATAGATATGTATTTGTTCTTCATAATTTTTTGTCTTTTATCTTTTTCTTCTTCCTCTTCTAAAAGAGTACCTTTCAGCATTTCATATAATACTGGTTTGGAGTTGATGAACTCCTTTAGCTTTTTCTTCTCTGTGAAGCTCTTTATCTGTCCTTCAATTCTGAATGATAGCTTTGCTGGATAGATTATTCTTGGTTGTAGGTTCTTGCTATTCATCATGTTGAATATTTCTTGCCACTCCCGTCTGACCTGCATCGTTTCTGTTGAGAAATCAGCTGACAGTCGTATGGGTGCTCCCTTGTAGGCAATGAACTGTTTTTCTCTTGCTGCTTTTAATATTCTCTCGTTGTCTTTTGCTCTTGGTAATTTAATGATGATGTGTCTTGGTGTAGTCCTCTTTGGATTCCTTTTATATGGGGTTCTGTGTGCTTCCTGGACTTGTAAGTCCATTTCTTTTACCAGATGTGGGAAGTGTTCAGTCATTATTCCTTTAAATAGGTTTTCAGTATCTTGCTCTCTCTCTTCTTCTGGCACCCCCACAATTCTGATGTTGGTACACTTGAAGCTGTCCCAGAGGCTCCTTACATTATCTTCACATTTTTGGATTCTTTTCTCTTCTTGCTTTTCCAGTTGAATGTTTCCTGCTTCTTTATATTTCAAATTTTGACTTGATTCTTGCCTTTCTCTAGTCTGCTGTTAGGACTCTGTATAATAGTTTTTATTTCAGTCAGTGTATGTTTAATTTCTAGTTGGTCCTTTTTCATCTCTAGTTGGACCTTTTCCATCTCTAGTTGAATCTTTTGCATCTCTAGTTGGTCCTTTTTCATCTCCTCTTGGCTCTCGCTAACTTTATCCAACTTTTCTAGGATATTCTTGAAAAACCTTATAAGCGTGGTTTTGAACTCTATATCCAGTCGTTTCTTTTCCTCCATTTCTTTTGTTTGTGATCCTTTCTCTTGTCTCGGCATTTTCACTATGCTGGGAGAAATTCTGTTGGATACAGCCTTATGATACCAGACTTTCAAAACCACAGAAGCCTCTCTTTTGAGCTTGGGAAGGGTGGAGTCTCAGAGCTTAAGGGACCGCCTTTCCTTCCAGTCGGCCCTGCCCTCGATGGCCCCTGAGTCTCATGTTACTGGGTAATGGCTGGAGCGGTCCTTGTGCGCGCGCACCCGCAGTGCCTCCAGACAGCTGCCTTTCCGGCTCCCCTGCGCCCCAGGACCACACGAGTTTAGGTCCTCAGGGTTTCACCCGAAACTGGGGCTTAGTGGAGTCAGAAGTAGCACAGTTGGGAGGGTCTGTCTCCCGCCCACTCGTGAAAGCCAGCGGTACAATCAGTAATCTGTTCTCTGCACGTAGTGCTGTGTGCGCCACCAGACCTCTGATCTTTTATGACTCCCCTAAATTTCCGTGCACTTCTCCGTTTTCACAGTCCAGACTCGCCCTGTATGAGTTTCGGCTGGATCTGGGGTTTAGTGTCGTAAGATAAGGGGTTCAATGCCTTTGAGAGTCTCCGTCTCCCTCCCGCCAGAGAAAACTAGCCAGGTACTCCGGCACCCGCTCTCTCAGCGCACGCGTCTCCGTACCTCAGCTTTTTGCAGCTCCTCTGGGTCTCCGTGAGCCCCTCTCTTTTCCTCTAGTTGTAGAACTTCCACTCAGCCAGCTTTCCTGTGGTTCTGGATGATGTCTGTTCTGTCTTTTAGTTGTAGTTTTGAAATTGTTGTGCGAGGCAGCACTGTAGGTGTTTACCTATGCCGCCATCTTGGATTCTCCCTCTGGCCTGTGTTTTGATAAACCACCAGTAGCTCCAGCACAGGAAACTACCCCCTAGCTGCCAGAAGATGGGACATTGTTACAAAAATGCTTTCATCAAAAGTTGGTGAAATTTCCTGACATATGGAACTAGGTAAAGCGAGCAACTCGTCAGCGGAGAGGATGGGAGGAGAACCCCTGTGGATTTGCAGTTGCTTTGAGTTAGGAGAGATATTACCCCAAGGTGGTCTTCTAAGAAAGCATTTTCTGGCCTCGATTTCCTTCTTGTTAACTGTGCAGATCAAGCTGCTTTCATCCGTGAGGCAGCTTCAGCAGCTTGCAGTGCAGGCCTGACCTTGCACCACTAGGCATGTACTTCCCTCTTGGCTTGTCTCCTCCTCTGTGGACCGGGAATAAAGATGGGCCATAAAAGGGCTTTGTAAAGAAGTAATGAGCTGGGCAGGGTGACCACTCAACAGGAGTTTAGGATGAACCTGACTTGAAATCTCCCAAGATGTGATACTGCCGGAGGCCAGTCAGAGATTCCAAAGCCATGGGATGGAGGGTAAGGGAGACTCTGGACGACGTTTTTCCTGTACTCATTTGCTCAGGGCCCATGGGGGAGGCAGCCAATCGACATTTCTCTCTCTCTCTCTCTCTCTCTCTCTCTCTCTCTCTCTCTCTGTCTTTCTCTCTCTCTCTCTCTCTCCCCCCCCTCCCCTTACCTCTTTCTCTAAAACCAATAAACATATCCTCGGGTGAGGATTTTAAAAAATTCTTATTGTAAATAAGAGTCTGTCTGGACATGGAATTCAGCATGGAAAACAAGACAGAAGTCAGGTCTCTGCACTCATGAGCTTTACGGTCTAATGGGGGAGGGAATATAAACAACAACAACAAAACGAGTAAAAGAGGGGATGGCACCTATTGTAAGTGGAATATAGAGGTTTTGGGGGTCAGAAGTTATGAGAAAGGGGTGGGCAGTGCTTTTCTTAGGGTAGTCAGCATGGCATTCCTTTGAGTAATAGGTAAGAGCGGACATAAACATTTACTCACATTACTGGTAGGAATGCTGTGGACAGGAACCTGGCAATACCCGCTTGCAATACCCTGGCAAAATTACATATGAATTTATCTTTGGACACATCGATCCCAAGGAAAGGATGAGAGCCATGTGCACAAAGCTATGCTTTGGGCACGAGAGACAGACAAAGCAACGCCTTGCTCAATAGGGACCTCTACATGTTTATTTTCCCCAAAATTACAAAGGCCGCCCAAAATGTTCAAACACTGAACCAGCTTCTGTCTGGGGAAGCAGCACACACATTTAGTTTCTGAACTGCCTTAATGTGGCTTCCACAACAATAACAGTCATGAGTCACCGTGCGCTAATGGGATCCTGGGCCTTCTCCTCCGGCCCAATTACACAACCTCCGGGTCCCACGTTTGCAGGAAGGGCCCCCGTGGGCAGGAGGCAGCCTCCACAGCCACTACCACCGTCAACATTCTGAGGCCCTGCACCTGCCACTCACAGGCTGCACCTCCAGGTGCCACACCCTGCACCCACCAGCCCGACACCAGCAAAGGCTTCAGCTATTTTCGTGCCTGGGAGAAAACTGAGTCACCCAGATGACCTACGTCTATCTTGTTCCTGTTCAAAAAGTAAGACTGCAAAAGACCCCCCTCTTGCTCCAGACCAGAGAGGCTAAGGCAATAGTCTCTTCCAACCTGCCCACCAGTCCTTCCTGCCCTCAAACCCTTCCCCAAGCCTGGCAGGGCCCCAGGAGGGGCGTAAGCTCAGCCCTGCATTCCAGGGCCTTCCTGAGCTGACCCAGCCCATCCACACGGCCTCCGGGGCTTTCCAGTTCCCAGCATCCTCCCAAACCCTCCCGGAAGCCACTGTCTTCTGGGTGGCCCCATCCCAGGTCTGAAGGCTGCTTTCCACTCAGTCCAGCTGTAAAGGCCCCTTGTCCTCCTCTGACCCCACACAGATCAGCCTGCTGGTGTCCCCCTTCCCCCATCCCAGAGCCCCATGTGCCTGGTTCATCTGCCCCCACGGACAGTGAGCAATTTGAGGACAGGGACCAAGCAGTATGAAGCGGAAGCAGGAGGCTCCGTGCCCTTCTTCCCAAGAGCTCCTGGTCCCCAGTTCAGTGGCTCGGGGCCCAGCACCCCAGCTGTGGGCTGGGGCACTGCTGCTGGTCCGGGAGAGGCTTCCTGTCATGGTGTCTCCAGCAGAGGCCACGCCTGTGTTTCACTTTCCTGTGGGACTTGCTGGCCCCGAGGCAGAGGGCAGGCCCCCAGGGTCCCGGAGGTGGACAGGCTGGGCCTGTCCGGCTGGTCCTATCGGTAATGGAGGCCGACAGGCCCACTTCAGATCTAAAACAGACCTGGTCCCCTTGGCCGGTGTAGGCCCAGGGGGAGCCGAGGAATTGATCACCTATCGATTCTGCATCCTGAAGGGCTTCCTCCCACCAGAAATCTCAGCGCCGCCGAGAGGAGGCCCAAGGTTTCATGGCTGCGGTATTTTTAGTCCGTTCTCATTACTGACTTTTTTCAGAGCCCTTTCCATAAACGGCTCTGCACACATAATTACCCATCCGGACCTCAGCCGGCTTCAGACCCCAAATTAAAGGGGACACCGCACACGCCACCACATCAAGCCTGCCAAGGCCAGAAATAGACCCACGGAGATGGGAGCCAGGGGGATGCGAGCCCTTCGGTTCAGGCCGGGGAAAGCACGGAACTGTGGGCGTTTTCCAGAAAGATGCGGTCTCGGGGACACAGCCTCCCTCCTGTGGGGAACGTGTTCCCCGAGGAGGTGGTCCCTGTGCCTCCACACTGCGCTCACCCCTGGAGGAGTCCCCATCGGGAGGCAGGGGTGGGCACATTCTTTGGTCAGAGCTGCAAAAGCCTTCAGGGCAACCCTGCATAGATGGGAAACGGAGGCCCAGACGGGGCAGAGACTTGCCAGGGGTCGCATGTCAGGTGAGGGTCCTTCACATGGACTCCCAGACCCGAGCTGATATAAAATGAGTGGCCTCGGGTTCCTCTGGTGGCCACACTGGGATGGGTCACCTGTCTTCAAGGTTCTTCCATCAACAGGTGCCCTGAGATGCCTGCTGCCGCCACGGCCCTCCCCGCGGGACCCTGCAGGGACTCGGGATCCCAGGGGAGGACCCAGGACCTGCTGCACCCGTTGTCAGTTTCTGAAAAGACAGAGAGGCTGGCCCTGCTCTCCCCACCGGCCAGGCCAGGCTCCTTCACCGGGTCCCAGCCCCGCCTCCCGCTGAATTCCTCTCCTTCAACTTTGCCGCAGAGACGGTGCATGGCAGAGGGGGCAGAGGGGACCTGAGGAGTCAGATTTGGCCCCTGCTCTCAGGTGGTTCATGGTCTCCTGGGGAGGAGGATAAAGAGGGGAGACACACCCCTGAACCTACAGCCAGAAAGTGACTAATAACCAGGTAGCATGGGGGCTCTAACCATGGAAGGAGCCTGGCTCTGAGAGGAGGGGGGTGGGAAGAGTCAGGTTTATGGAAACCCCTGCCTACCCCTTTTAAAAACAGAAATGGAGGTGAGTGTAGTCTATGCAGAGGGTACAACACAAGCAGAGGCACTGATGTAGGCTGTCATGTGTCAATCAGCTCCCATCCATGAAGTTCCGACCAGGAGGCGGGCATCCAGTTGGCCTCACTGCACATTTCACTTAGTTCTACTCAACCCGGGAAGGTAGGCCTTGTGCACCTTAAAGGTGTCTTAAGAGTGAGGAAGTGCCCTAGCCGGTTTGGCTCAGTGAAAAGAGTATTGGCTTGTGGAGTTAAGGGCCCAGGGTTTGATTCCGGTCAAGGTAACGTAACTTGGTTGCAGGCTCCTTTCCGCCCGTGCCCTGGTCAAGACTCATGCAAGAGGCAACCAATCCATGTGTCTCTCCCACATCAATATTTCTCTCTGTCTTTCCCTCTCTCTTCCACTCTCTCTAAAACTCAAGGAGGAAAATAGCCTTGGGTGATATCCTGCAGTGCCTGATAGTGAGGATTAAAAAAAAAAAAGTGAGGAAGGGAGGGTTGGAGACTTTAAAAGGAACCTGTGTAAAGTCTCACAGCTCCCAAGTGGCAGAGTTAGGATGAGCACCCCAGTTTGATACAGCCACAGAGGGATGAGTCCAAGGATACTCAGAACAGCTTTATTCATAACCCCAACTAAAAACAAGCCACGTGTCCATCAGTAAGAATGGGTTCATGTGGTGTGGTCATGCAACACAATATAATTCATTTCTAAAAAATTACTGGCAGGTTCGGCTCAGTGGTTAGAGCGTTAGGTTGCGAACTAAAGGGTCCC
The DNA here is from genome assembly GCA_011751065.1 of Lasiurus cinereus. Lineage (NCBI taxonomy): Eukaryota > Metazoa > Chordata > Mammalia > Chiroptera > Vespertilionidae > Lasiurus > Lasiurus cinereus. Next base: position 18,976 of record JAAGEH010001838.1, read on the forward strand.
AAATTCGATTCTGGTTGGGGGCATGTACCTTGGTTGCTGGCACATACCCAATGGGGAGTGTGCAGGAGGCAGCTGATCGATGTTTCTCACTCATCAATGTTTCTAACTCTCTATCACTCTCCCTTCCTCTTTGTTAAAAATCAATAAAATATATTTCAAAAAAAAATAACTACAGATACAATATCATGGGTGAATCTCAACAATATTATGTTGAGTGAAAAAACACACACAGGACTATGCACTGTATGATTCCATTCACATGAACTTCAAAGAACAGGCCAAATGAATGTGTGGTGACAGAAATGACAAAGTGGCTGCCTGAGGGGATTGGCTGGTAGGACACCCAGGGGCACTCATGTCATCTGCCTGTGTGGTCTGAATTCTGTGTAATGAGTATGTGTTTTTTCTGTAAGCCCCCAAACAATAGACACTTTAAAAACAGGATTCTCAGAGAAACCAAGATGGCGGCATAAGTGAACACCTAAACTGCTGCCTCGCACAACAATTTCAAAATTACAACTAAAAGACAGAACGGACACCATCCAGAACCGCAGGAAAGCTGTCTGAGTGAAAATTCTACAACTAGAAGTAAAGAGAGGGACTCACAGAGACCCAGAGGAGCTGTAAAAAGCTGAGGTACGGAGACATGCTCGTAGAGAGGATGGGAGGTGAAGAGTCTGGCTGGCTTCCTCTAGCGGGAGGGAGACGGAAAAATCACGACTGCACTGAACCCCACTTTGGACTGCACTGAACCCCAGTTCCGGGCGAGACTCATACAGGGGAGTCTGGACTATTGTGAAAAGGAAGGAGTGCAGGGAAACTTAGGGGAACAGCGAAAGACAGGTCTGGGGGCATGTGAAAGTGCACACAAGAGCACTGACTGCTGATTGTGCCTGTGTGGCTTCCTCTAGCGCAGTGGTTCTCAACCTTCCTAAGGCTGCGACCCTTGCATACAGTTCCTCATGTGGTGGTGACCCCCAACCATGAAATTTTGCTACTGTTATGCATCGTGATGTAAATATCTGCATTTTCCGATGGTCTTAGGCGACCCCTGTGAAAGGGTCCTTCGACCCCCAAAGGGGTTGAGACCCACAGGTTGAGAACTGCTGCTCTAGCAGGAGGAAAACAGAACCTCCCAACAGTACTGAAATCCAGGTCCGACTGCGAACCCCAGTTTTGGGCGAGACCCTGGGGACCCAGACTCACAAGGGTCCCTAGAGCACAAGGGAACTCAGGGCAGCCGGAAAGGCAGAGGCCTGGAAACTGGAGACCGTGCTCATAGAAAGGGCTGCAGCAATTACCCAGAGGCATTGAGACCCCAGAGTTGCCATGCAGGGCAGGGCTGACGGGAACCCAAGGCTGTCTCTCAGCCCTGAGACTCCACCACATCCAAGCCCAGCACAAAGGCCATTTCAATCTTGCAAGTCTTAAGGCTGAGTCCAACACAGAAGTTCTTTGGGCACAGACACAGCTGATTCTCATAACCAATTGGCTTGGAGGTCAATTCCCCTCAGTGATACCAACAACAATCAAGACTTAACTACAACAAGGCTGTACACACAGTTCACAAAGGGGTGCCACAAGAATGTTCACCTCAGGTAACTCGGGAGGCAGAGCTCCTGGGCCCTATAGAACACCTACACACAAAACTACTCTACCAACTCAGGGAAGCAGCAAAATATGCAGAGACAAAAGAACAGATCACAAATGAAAGAAATAAAGAAAAACAAACAACCAAATATAGAGTTCAAAACCATGGTTATAAGGATTTCAAGAATTTCCTAGAAAAGATGGATAAATTTAGCGAGACCCAAGAGGAGATGAAAAAAGAGCAACTAGAAATTAAACATACACTGACTAAAATAAAAAATATTATACAGAGACTAGAGGAACGCAAGAATCAAGTCAAAGGTTTGAAATACAAAAAAGCAGAAAACACTCAACTGGAAAAGCAAAAAGAAAAAAGAATCCAAAAATGTGAAGATAGTGTAAGAAGCCTCTGGGACAACTTCAAGCATACCAATATCAGAATTATGGGGGTAATCGCTTCTTGGCCTTTTGGCCGAGAATTATGGGAGTGCCAGAAGAAGAGAGAGAGCAAGATACTGAAAACCTATTTGAAGAAATAATGACTGAAAACTTCCCCCACCTGGTGAAAGAAATACACTTGCAAGTCCAGAAAGGGCACAGAACCCCAAACAAAAGGAATCCAAGGAGGACTACACCAAGACACCTCATAATTAAAATACCAAGAGCAAAGGACAAAGAGAGAATATTAAAAGCAGCAAGAGAAAAACAGTTAATTACCTACAAGGGAGCACCCATATTGTTGTTAGCTGATTTCTCAACAGAAACGATGCAGGCCAGATGGGAATGGCAAGAAATATTCAAAGTGATAAATAGCAAGAACCTACAACCAAGATTACTCTACCCAGAAAAGCTATCACTCAGAATTGAAGGGCAGATAAAGAGCTTCACAGATAAGAAAAAGCTAAAGGAGCTCATCACCACCAAACCAGTATTACATGAAATGCTGAAAGGTATTCTTTCAGAAGAGGAAGAAGAAGAAAACAATAAAGGTAAAAATTATGAACAACAAATACATATCTATCAACAAGTGAATCTAAAAATGAAGTGAACTGAAAATCTGATGAACAGAATAAATTGGTGAATATAATAGAATTAGAGGCATAGAAATGGAGTGGACTGATAATTCTCAGGGAGAAAGAGGTGAGAGGGGTGCAGGGAGTGACCGGACAAAAATCATACACCTGTGGATGACGACAATTGGGGGCAGTAAGGGCAGAGGGTGGAGTGAGAGCCAGGTGGAGGGGAGCTATGAGGGGTTAAAAGAGGAACAATTGTAATAGTCTGAACAATAAAGATTTATTAAAAAACAAAACAGGATTCTAAGTTTACAACACGTACTCAGTCCAGTCCAGTTCAGAGGCCTTTACTGGACCTAATGATGGGCCAGGCCTCGGGGTGGGTGGAGAGGCAGCTTTGACGTAGGAGAAGAGCAGAGGAAGTACAGGCAGGGAGGCCACTTGCTGTGTGTTCCTTGGGAAAATCAAGGACTGTCTCTGAGCCTCATTCTTCTCCTTCACAAACATATGACAGTATCTACGAGAGGGCAGTGAAGGAACAGATGTGGAGGTCTAGGCGGAGGTCATCCCTGGGTGTCATCTCACATGATCCCTGAGCAGGCCCTTATGGTGGGTACCGTGAGCATCTCCATTTTACAGAAGAGGAAACTGAGGCTCTGAGAGGTGGACTGGAAAGTCCGGATCACACTAAGAGTAGGCAGCATGCAAATTCTGTCCGGGTCCCAGGTCAGAACCCTGAGACCAGTTCTTTCTACTCCCCCCTGTCCACCCCCTCCTGTGTGCAGATGGGGGTGTCACTGTCTAGACTTGACAGTCACCTCTGTGGCTGCTGTGTTTGTCATTTGTCTTTCCCACGACAAGGACAGGTCCACCAGGGCAGGGGCTTTGCTTTGTTCTCTGTCATAGCTCAGTAACTACAACTGTGCCTGGCAAAGAGCAGGTGCCACATGACCATTTGCTCAGTGAATTAGTGAAAAAAAAGAAAGAAAGAATTCCATAATGAAGAACCGAAGCAAGTGGCCTGGGGCTCATGGAGGTAAAGAGTTAGCCTTCCAAGTCACAGGGCTGAGTAGGACCTGGGTCAGATCCCTTACTCCCAGCAAGCCTCTCCCAAATACGACAGCCTCAATTTGTTAACACCTCTGTTGCCCGAGACCAAAGAAAAATTCAGTCTGATGCAGGGAAGGGCCAGGACAAAAGTGAAGATGGCTCCATTCATTTCTGGCTGGACTTCTGCCTGCCATGCCATTCATGCCTCAGTTTCTCAGTGGAAGATGAGCACCTGTCACCTGCTCACATGAGGTGAAAAAGGATTCTGGGAACAAGCAGAGTTCTGTCCTGCCTGCCGCCTCTTTGCTCCCTCAGGAGGGGCTGGGCTGACCTACAGTGCCTGAGGTGCAGCCAGTCACACCATGCTTGGAGAACGTGAGAAGGTCTGACCGACAGAGCCACAGGGTCAGAGCTGGCAGGCCCCTGTCTTTCAGACACCATCACTATAGACTAGAGGGGAGACCAGAGGCCCAGAGAAGAGGAGGCCCTGGGGGTTGCTCATCTCAGGGCTGTCTCCTCCCTAAGCTCAGGGACACCAGGGAAGGTTCTGTCTTCTCCACCTAAGTATCTGCTCCCATTACTGTGTTCTGGCCACAGGAAGCCAACTTTGTACATGCATGATATTGCCAGGCAAGCCAGACAGAGCCGCCAGTTCTGGCCACAGAAGTCTAGGAGAGGCCTAAGGCCACTGGGTCCCACAAACTGCCACTGATGGTCAGGGACCAGGCCGGCACCAGGCCTGGCTTCTCGGGAGCCAGATGAGGCTGATAGGAGAGGTGGAGCAGGAGGCAGCAGGTGTGGGAGCCGGGGCGTGGGAGCTGATAGCACAGCGACTCTGCTATTAGACTCCATGTGGCTCAGGAGCCTGGGGCCTGGGCCTCCAAACAAGAAAAGGTGTCTAATCCTCACATCAGTCTAGGTAATTACCAGTTAAAACCGCTCTCACTGAGAGTTCTACTAGTGCAATTAGTAGGTCAGAATAAAGAAGTCACTCTGACAGCTGGCTGGGCCCGCCCACAGCTGGGCTTCCACTGAACCAGGACCAGCTTGTTGATCCCACAGGCCTTAGATCTTATGAAATACACAGAGATGGTGGAGGAAGAAGCTGGGGGTTGGAATCCTCAGCCTAGATGATGACATGGACATGCTGTGTGGCCTGCGCTGGCCATTCAACCTCTCTGAGCCCAAGAAACGAGGCTGGTAAAACAGCTTCGCATGCTGTTGCATGGATGAAACAAGGAGTTCCAGCGCTATGGACATTCAAATGCTAGTTTTTATTCTAAAAACTGTGGAAACGCCTTTGCCTGGCTTTTAACATCTGTTCCTGGGTGTCTCGTGCGTGTAACACACATGGGACGTTCCTGTCACATCTGAACCAGGGCTGGGCAGTAGCTGGGAGGGACCAGAGTCAGTGGCGAGGCCCAGGTTCACCCTCAAGGAGGGGCTGACTTTCTGCTCCTCCCAAGTATCACCCAATCACACCACAACTCTGAGGATGCACGGATCACTAGGGGTCCCTTGTATAAGGAGGGGCCTGAGGCTCAGAGCGGGGAGGGACTTGCCTAAGATCACACGCAGAGTCAGGGGGGAGCCAGGTCTTCCCGAGCTCGGGGCGCTGCTTGATTCACAGCAGCAGCTCCCATGAGGGCTGTGCACGCCTTGGCCCAGGGGATGCGGCTGGAGCAGGACATGGGCTGGGCGGTGACTCACTCCAGGAGATGGCTCCCTGGGGGCATTTTCCCGGTGACTCCATCCACAGCTCTTCTTGGTCCCGAGCCCTGGGTCAGCTTGTCCCAAGTACAGAGCTCCAGCCTCAGTTCCACATACTCTCTGTCCCTAGTCCCCACCCTGCCCTCTAACCAGGAAGGCAGCATCCAGAACCAGTGACCCAAGTCCGTGCCTGGCACTGGGCTCTGCAGAAGTTAACAGCTGCCATCTACTGCTATTGCCCCACCTCAGCCCACCATCAGCCCTCCTTGGCTGTCCCCTCTTCCTGTCCTCCTGCAGGAAGCAAATGGCTGAGGACCTCACAGTTCCTGCGGCTGCTCCATCCCCTGGCTTCCTCTGCCTGGACCACTCTGAGAGCTCCCTCCACCCTGAGAGCCTGGTGCCCTGACAGCAGAAATGCCCTCAAGGACCAGAAGTACCAACCTAGGCCCGCCCTGGCTGGGCCACGGAGAGGCCCTCTATCTGGGCGTGACAATGCCTCTCCCAGCCTCACTGTCCTCACCTGGGATGAATATCATGGCTAACTGGGCTCCTGGGAGGACTGGGTGATGCTGTAGGTGGAGGGAGGCTGGTGGCCTTGGCAAGGGTCCTCTCCTGCTCTTACAGCCCCTCAGCTCTCCCCACTTTGAGCTGAGCTATAGTTCTTGGGTCCCCAGGTCCAGTCTGGTGTCTTTCTGAGCCCAGGCGCCTGCCCATCACTGGCCACAGACAGGAGGCAGAGGGGACGGGGACAAATACTCATGACTCTACATTAAGGAGAGTTTGGTAATGGAGAAAGATATTTCTGAGAACTTTAAGGGTAAAGGGCTCCAGGTTTGGCTGCGAGAGGAAGCTGGGCTTTGCCTGGAGAACAATGAGAGTCCAAGCTGCCCATCGGGCCATTCCACAGGCCTGGACACTCGCTGCCTGTGAAGCCGTGTCCCAGGCTCAGGGCGTGGTGACAGGACCACAGACGCCCCACGAGCTGAGTCCAGCCTTCCCACCTGACTGACAGCCACAGCCCCGCCCACAGGCTGCCCAGAGGCTGCTGTGGACTCAGGACCCTGGGCTCTCCCCTCGCTCTGGTCATTCTGGAGAGGTGACGGCGTTCTTCAGTGAACCTTGTCCCGCTCCTCACCCGCCCTATCTCAGGGACAGCATCACAGCCTGTTTACTCACCGTCTCCCCAGGCCCCGACTGCCTTCCCGGCCCTGCCCAGGTCCACCTGACGTGACATGAGTCCTACCTTTGGGT
>JAAGEH010001839.1:0-12134 GCA_011751065.1 Lasiurus cinereus
TTCATGCAGGAGTCCAGCGGGAAGGAGCACTCCCCCTCACAGTAATAGGCTGAGTAGCCTTGGGGGGCGATGACCCAGTCCTGGGTGGGGAATGGGAGAAGGTGAGTCCCACCAGGTGGCCCCTCCCCGCACCTGCCACAGGAGGGTTCAGGGCCGCCCCCACCCTCCCTCCCTCGGCCTCAGGGACCTGTCACTCACCCTCAGCCCCTCCCGAGCAGCCCCCTCCCCCCGAAGCCTGGCACCCACCCCCAGACCCTCAGCAGACAGGGCTGGGAAAGCTCTCTGGTCCTGGGGGGGGGTCCTCCTCCTGCCCCGCCACCACGCCGCCCGCAGCTGCTGTCGCTGCAAAGGCCGGAGGCTCCGCCAGCCTGGCCTCGGGGTCCCTTCGCAGCCCTGACATCTTAGGGCTCAGGAGGCAGGTTGTCTCCATTTTCACAGCTTTTACCAAAAAGCACCTTTTCACCAAAGACTGACACCTTCTCCTTTTAGAACACTCGGGAAACTCAGAAGAAAATAACACATGAAAGGACACAGAAAACCCAAGTCCACCCCCCTGGAGACACACGGGGCCTCCGGGCGGTGGTGTCTGAGGGGGGGGGCGGAGACATTACCAGCCAGTCCAGGTCCCGGAAGCTGACATAGAGCTCGTGCCGCCGGCACACCTGCCGACCGTGGGAGCCGTGGGCGCCATCTGCGGGGACAGACGGTGCGGTGTTTCCTGGGCGCTGCCCTGGCCGCTGCCACGGGCTCCAGGGCGGGTGCCCACACGGGCACACTTGTGGGATCAGTGAACGAGGGAAAACTAAGCCACTGGGTCCCCCCCAGCCGTCCGGCAGCTCTGCCGGTGTCGGACCAACTCCAGAGCCTGCGATGGCTCCCGTGGCCGCAGAGGAAGCCCGGCTCCGCCAGCCCGACCTCAGCCTGTGGGCCCCTGACCCCGGTGAACAGCCCGGACCTTCCTGCCTCCAGGCGGTGGCATCTCCTCCTCCCCCCGAGTGCCTCCTGCCCTCACCCACCCTCCTGCCACACCCTGCACAGGTCAAGGGGCTCACGTTGAGGCCAAACAAGGGGCTGACTCCCGGAGAGAAACAGGCACATGGTCGGTGAGGCTCCCCCCCCCCCCAATTCCGAGGGTCTTGCCTGGTGGGGAGACCTTCCCCTAAACAATGGTGCACCCCGAAGGGTGCCAGGGGGAGAGCCGCGGGCACAGGGGCGGTGCTGCCCGGAGGAGGGGCACCTGACTCTGGCGGAGGCTCAGGGAGGCACAGAGGGACCTCCGTGGCACGAAGGCCTGAGAGACAGAGCATGGCCGGCCCACAGGGGGCGGGGCAAGGGCGGGGGTCAGCAGGGGGGCGGGAGGGTGACCCTGGCCTGACCCCGTGTGAGGGCCAGAAGGTTCTGCACCACCTCTGGTCCTCGGCCTCGGCCCCCGCCCGGACCTCACCGAAGATCCCCGGGAGCTTGTGAGGCTGCGGCAGCTCGTTGGTCTTCTTCAGCAGCCGCTTCCTCAGGGGCCTCACGGCCCGGGGGGCCCGGATGGGGCTGGGGCTCGCCCTGAAAAACGTGACCATGAAGGGCTGTTGGGAGCGCGGCGCCCGGCGCCCCAGCAGACCGGCCAGGCCAGGATCCACGCTGCGCCCTGAGACAGAGAGAGGAGAGAGGGCGGTCACTGGGGCCGCGGCTCTGCACGTGGGCACAGCGGCAGCTCTGCCAGGCCCGGGCCCGGAGCACCAAGGCTGAGGACCCGAGGCGGCCACTGGGCCCGGCTTCCCTCGTCCGAGGACCGGAGTCCAAGCCCAGCCCCAGCCCGGGCAGCGCTCTGAGGAGACCGTGGGAGGAGGCCTCGCGTCACATTAGTGATGTCACGGAGCCACACGGCGGCCACCACCCCACCCGACTCCTCGGCCTGAGGCCTCCCTTCCCGCATCCTCCCGGGATGTTCCTGGGACCCAGGGCCCGGCTGACGGGCGCAGCTGCAGGGCCAGGCGGTGCTCACCTGCCGAGAGGGGGCCGCCCTGATTCCTGACGCCACAGACAGACAGACAGACAGGCTCAGGGGGCGGAGACACTGGACCAGGCCCGAGCCCGCTGTAACCCAGGCCGGCCTGATTCCCGAGCCCGAGTTCTGGTCCACAGGCCCGGTTCGTGGACCAGAAAGGAAGGACGACTGCGGGCAGGGACGTGACTGGCCTCCGCCCTCGGATCGGCGAGGTCTGGAAACACGGGTTCGCCCACAGCCCCAGAGACGGAGCCGCCGTGTCCACTCCACCAAGCACCCCTCTCCCTGCGCCTCTTCCTGGCCCCCCGGGACCTCGAGACGCTTTCACCGTCGCAGCAATGCAACCACTGTCAGGAGCCTTTTGAGGAAGAATGTCACTCAGACACCGTAACTCACTTAGAGACTAGTTATCGCTGCACACTGAGGTTCCTTCCCGGCTTTCGTCATAAAGAAGAGGAGATAGAACCTCTTCATTTTCTTTTCCGGGGGAATGTTAGCAGGAGCGTGAGAACCAGCTCATTTTTGTTTCTCAAACACAGTGACCACCGTTCTACTTCCGTGTGCATTCCCGTCAGTGTTGCCACACGGACGCACACATACATGCACACCCTTGTCTGTACATAAACACACATGCATTTACATACACAGTGTGCAGATGCACACATACGTAGGAATATATACATGTGCCATTAGCAGGTCTAACATGACCCTCCATTAGACACACAGGCCAAGGATACTGCCTGCCCCACCCACACTCCTGCTCAAAGGTCAGCTCTTAAACAGCTGTGCTTTAGACCTGTGACCATGGCCTTAGGGAATCGAACACCTCACACATCCTAAGACCGACCTTTGACCTATGACATCACCGCCACAAAACAATGCTCTGGTCCCATCAGAGGCTCCATGCAGGACTGAACCTGCTAAGACAGGAGGCTGCAGCTGCCGGCGCTGTTGCTGGAAGGAGCCCACACAGAAGCGTTTGGGAGAGTTTGGGTCATGGCAAGTGGCAGTCAGGAGGACGCAGGGGAACCACGAGGACATAGGCCACCAGACACATGAATGCTCTGCGAGCAGAGGGACAGGCCGGCGAGGCCAGGACAAGGCGGCCACGGAGCCACGAGCATATGGGCGCCCGTCATCAGGTGGCGCTGGAGGGGAGCTGCACGGCCTGGCTGACCCAGGGGGACGCCTGGGCCCAGCAGCCCTCCAGCCTGTGTGCCGCTGCCGGTCCCGTTCCCTGGAGAGCCCTGCCCCCTGGGGCCTGGAGGACATGCCCTGAGCTGTGCTCACTGCTTTTCTTTGTGCAACTGTCTGTTCGAGGATCTCACTGGCATGTCCTGGGTGCAGGGAGGACACAGATCAACTAGGCAACGCACTGAGGCGGCACGTCACAGAGGCAGGCTGGTGGGCACAGGAGCCTGACTGAGGATCCTGAAGCAGCGGATCCTGAACTCCTGCGTCCTGAGCAGACACTGTCCTCCCTCTCTGCGGCGGAGCCTGAAGCGGCCTCTTGTTAATTTCTCTTGTCATCCAAGCGGGGCCTGAGGCGTTGCGTCCTGACTGCTTGGTCTCAGAGGCGGAGGAGTGAGGATGGAACAGCTCCCATTCCACAGAACAGGAACTAAGGCCCAGCGAGCAGCGCCTGTTCAAGGTCCCAAGCAAGCGGCCACCAGGCAGGACAACCCCGCCCACCCAGCACACCCTCAGAGGCAGGTCTGGGGCAGAGGGGCCGGACTAGGGACTGACCCCAGGTTTCAGACGGCCTAACCTGGAGGCCTGGGAATGGACCCGGCCCTCCTTCCAGAGCCCAGAGCTCCCCTCCATCCATCTTGAGCAGGATCCCTGCCTTCTCCTGGCCGTCCCTCGGCTGCCCAGCTCTGACAGGCCCCTTTCCAGAAAGGCGGAGATGGGTGCTTAGGAGCCTCTGGGGCCCAGGTACGGCCTCTAGACCTGACCCTGTGAGGTGCTGGCAGGCAGGCTGTCCCCTTTGCAGTTGATGGGATGTGCGTGCCACGCCTGGAGCTGTGGGCCACGCAGGATGGAAGACGCTGCTCTTCTGAGCCAGGAGGGCCCCGGGGGACCTCTGGCCTCATCCGCTTTTGAGCCTGCCCATCAGAGCCCAGGTTCCGTGGCAGCCCACCGGCCCTATCCTGTCCTAACTCATGCGCCTCCCTAACTGTGCCAGGCCACGCCTCTCCCCCAGGCTTCCTTCTGCAGCCCCTGCTCCACCTCAGCCTGAAGTCATGGATGTGACCCTGGTGCCACGTGGAAGGTCACTCGGGATGCCGGGTAACACCTTGGAGGGAATCCCAGCTGTGCACCTGGCCTGCTTTTGTCCCTTCGGTGACGTCATCGTGTGAGGGTGGGGAACTCAGTCCTTTTCCTCCTTCCTACAGCTTAACAGCCTGTAACAGCCTGGGAACCTCGGCCTGTTCCACACTGCCGCCGGACGTTCCCGACTCCCAGGGCACATCCCCGCCCAGAAGCCCCAAGGTGTCTGCTCCATCCCACCCACCCCTTCTGGCCATGGTCCCTGGCCTCTTCCCCCCACACCCGCAGGCTGTGCCCTCAGTGAGCACTGCCTCCCACCTCTCCATCCCAGGACTGTCCCTTCCTGGGGATGAGGCCCCTATGAGGCCTCCCTGAAAGGCCGTCCTTGACCAGCTGGAACTTCTGCTCTGACCCAGGGCCTCATGTTGGTTGTGCGCCCCTAGAGCCATGCTTAGGAAGTACCAGCTCCACATGTGGAGGGGGGGATGGTTAAAGCTGCCACCAGATTCCTCTCCCCTCCAAACACACGCATACAAACTCACTTTTTTCTAAGCCTTTGAGACCAAGCAGTCAGGATGCAATGCCTCAGGCCCCTCTTGGATGACAAGAGAAATTAACAAGAGGCCGCTTCAGGCTCCGCCACAGAGAGGGAGGACACAGGAGCACGGTGAGTCAAGGTGAGAAAACCCATCTGAGTCCATCGGTTGGGGTTCTAGAGCTCCTCCTCCCATAAGCCACAGCCCTTGGCATCACACAGGTGGGCTATGTATGGAGGAAACCCTGGTGGCACCACAGCCTCTCCCCATTAGCACTCCCATGACCAGGTCACGCCCACCATGGTGGTCTTCCTTTCCTTCTGGAGACATCCACTTAGCTACGAGGAGGAGGCAGGAGGGAAAGAGGAGGGAGGCTCCGGAAACTAAGTTTAGCAACAAAATGAAAGGCCCGGCAGAAAAGTCAAAGGGCCAAAGGAGAGAATCTTCCATTCAGAGAGCATGTCTTCCCACCAGGAACTGACATTTATGGGGTTTTTTGTTTTAAAATTTTATTATTATTATTATCCTCACCTGAAGATGTGTTTTTATGGATGTTAGAGAGAGAAAGGGAAGGAAGGAGGAAGATAGAGAGAGAGAAACATCAATCACTTGCCTCCCATACGTGCCCAGATCAGGGGTCTAACTTGCAACCTGGATTTGTGCCCTGACCAGGAATCAAACCCGCTACCTTCGTGCATAGGAAGACGCTCCACCCAACGGAGCCCCAGCAGCCGGGCTGACGCTTACACGTGGTATTTCCATGGGGTAGTGAAGTGGCACCTTGCCATCCTCGGGGTGGTTACTCCCTCCTCCCTCGTCATTTCCCCACGTTCACGAGGGGAGAAAGCTGCCTGTGGGTCACCTCCAGCGGCACAGCTTTCATGAGAATCACAGGGAAGAGGCATCTGAGTCCTGCACGCCTACAGGAGCGCTTTCCGATGCCACAGAACACATGGATAAACGCCTGCGTCCCTCCGTTTTGGTTTCAGGTCCCGTCCCTCTTGAGAGAACAGTCTTTCTGGCGGCAGAAAGCCTGAGGCGCCAGGAGAACACGGGCCAGGCTGCTTGTGAAATGGACGCATGTGACCCCGGACGTCCTCTTCCTCTGGATGGACCCTGAGGTTAAAATGAAGACAAGCCTCCTCCTCCAGGTGGGCTGTCGGCTGCTGCAGGGCCTGGCCTGGGGTGCGAGGGCAGAGTGCTCCCTGCTCTTTCTGATGTCCCCGGGCGAGGCCTTCCCATAGCTCCACCGCGTCAGTCCTTCCTCTTGTGCTCGTCACACGGCCTCTTCCATGAGGACTGCGTCCACGCACCGCTTCCCAGCCGGGGTATCGAGAACTTCTCCAAGATTCTGGGTTTGGTGGCCTTGGGGCAGTGCTCCGTGGTGAGAACTACTTCGCCTTGATCTGCTCCAGTCTTGATCCTGAACACAAAGTCCACTGCACCCCCATTCCCTGCACCTTCTCTTCAGGGTCATCCAGGGAGCCGGGTCACCATACTTGGAAACCTGCATGGTCCTAGCACAGTTAGGTGGATGTGTTCCCCCGGGGATCATAGCGAATGAGTCACCGCTGGCGAAAACAGCTCCTGGGCAGAATGATGGCGTTTGCTTGCCAGCACTGATGAGATCTGCATCCACCTCCTCCTCATGGACACGGACCCACGCCTGGCACTCCATCTTCACTGAGAAGGTGAACAGATATACGGGACAGAGGTGGTTGCTGGCCAGAACAGGGGTTCCCCTCCCCAGGTTGGCCTACACGCCCTCCTCAAATTCCAGGTCTTCCCGCTGGATGATTGAGCGGTTACATCATCCGAAGACTGAGCTTTTCCATCTCTTTCCGGATTGGTAACCACTCAGCTCTTCCTCAGACTCTCCCCTGTACCATGTGATCTACGTGAATGTCTTCTGGGGCAAAGACCCCACACCCACCATTTCTTCAGCCTCCACCCCGGAGTTTCCGGCAGCTCTGCCCGTGGGCAGGTTGAACTTCCTGGCGCTCCCCCTGGAGACAGGCTTCCCCCCTTTCACCGAAGCCACACCGGCGGCGATGGCCGCTCCGGAGGACAGTGCGGCCCGTGAAGCGCCTCCGGCTCTGGGCTGACGCAGGCTGGCCACTGCCCTCGGGGTCGTGCCTGATGGGGGCGCCTCCTTCCTGAACCAGAGTCTCGCTGGCCCTGGGCTTGTTGAAGGCAGCACCCCAGCCCCGCCTGCATGGATGCGCTCGGCCAAAGGCCTCTGAGGTCACCTCCAAGAAGTGGAGCTCACAGAGTGCGTTCTGGCCCACACGGGAGCAGACCGTGCGACGCGGGTCATCTGCTGGGCCGCCAGTGAAGGCCCAGCCCGAAGCGGTCACGCCATGGGTCTGAGCAGCGCCCCCAACGTTCTCTGGAATCGCAGAGCCCAAAGCCCCAACCATGACTTTCACCCCATCAGAGAGGTCCCTCATGGCTCCACGGACCCTGAGGACTTGGTGCGGCACAAGCGCTGATGGTGAAGCCGCACAGGAGCCTTAGCCCGCGAGGACCCTGAGCAGCCGGTGGGGACACAGTCCCTGAGCGCTGCGGCCAGGAGCCGCCGGGAACGGGCCCTGCCAGGGACAGGCAGCGGCCGGCCATGTGCGCCTCAGGCCACGCGTCAGAGCAGGGAGGGCTGTGGGCTGGGGACACGCCAGCCTGCTGATGCCGCAGCTCCGCCCAGCCTCCCTCTCTGACCCAAGGCGCCACGCCTCCCAACCCCCCTTCACCCTCAAAGGTGGACACCGCAGGGCCTGGCCTGGGACTAGCTCCGGGGCCCACCAAGGTCCGCAGGGCGCCCCTCAGGGGAAGACTCAGTGGCAGGTCCCTTTTAGGCTCCATGGCTGAACTCCTTCCCCAGGTGCCGGCCCAATTTCAAGGCTCTAAACCAGTGGTTCTCAACCTGTGGGTCACAACCCCTTTGGGGGTTGAACGACCCTTTCACAGGGGTTGCCTAAGACCATCGGAAAATGCAGGTATTTACATCATGATGCATAACAGTAGCAAAATTTCATGGTTGGGGATCACCATCACATGAGGAACTGTATGCAAGGGTTGGGGCCTTAGGAAGGTTGAGAACCACTGCTCTAAACCCACTTTTGTATTTCACTGGTTCCCTAACCTGTGTCCCCAGCATGCACCTCTCCTCGAACGACAATTTTACGGACCTCAGCCAGGGCCAGAGAGAACTCTTCATTCCCGCCCTAAACCTGCCCCTCTTCTATTTTCCCCAACTCCGGGAAGGAAAAAGGACATATTTTAAAAATCCCCTGGCACACAGAGAACAGACCGATGGTTGCCAGAGGGGAGGGGAATTGGGGCTGGGTGAAGGGAGGGATTAAGAAGTGCAGGTTGGTAGTTACCGCTCCTGACTGGGTGGCTCCGCTGGTTAGAGCATTGTCCCCATAGGCCAAGGTTTCCCTCTTAGGGGTCAGGGCACATGGAAGAGGCAATTAATGCATAAATAAGGGAACAACACACTGATGTCTCTCTCTCTCTTCCTCTCTCTAAAATCAGCCAATAAAAAAAAATTACAATTGTCACGGGATGTAACGTACAGCATAGGAAATACAGTTAAGACTATTGTAATAATCAGGTATGGTGTCAGGTGGGTACTGGAAATATCTGGGATGACTGCAAAGTATATGACTGTCTAACCACTCTGCTGTGCACCTGAGACTAATAGAAAATAATATGGAATGTAAACTGTAATTTTTAAAAACTCCAATGGCTCCATCCACTTTCTTCCCGATCCCTCTACCCACTTGTCTCTATTTCTGCTGCTACCAGCCCTCCCCCCACTCTCACCGGGACACTGGCTGCCGGGGCCTCTCTGGCTCCCCTCACTCCTGCCCCCACAGCTTACACATCTCGCTGAAGTCAGGGGTGCTCACTTTACGCACACAGTAAATAAAGCTTTGACTTGACAATAGTTGAGATGTACAAAACATTGCAAAGGCCCTTATACATACAGAGAATTCCCTATACCCAGACGCAGGGTCCCCTGGGAATATTACATTTCAATTACTGTGGTACATTTGTCACAACTAATGAGCCAATATTGATACCTTCTTAACTAAGCAGCATGATTTACTCAGCTTTCCCCAAGGTCCGTTTCCAGAAGCCCATCCAGGATCCCACAGGGCACTGAGCCATTACAGCTCCTCAGGCACCTCTGGGCCGCGGCAATTCTCGGGCTGCCCTTGTTTTTGATGACCTGCCAGTCCAGGCATTCTGCAGGCTGCCCTTCAGTGCGGGCTTGTCTGATGTTTTTCTCATGGCGACACTGGGGTCAGGGGTTTGGGGAGAAGACCCCGGAGGATAAGAGCCCTCCCCTCCCTCATATCCAGGGTACACGAGAGCCCAATGAGTTTCCATAGGAACCTGATGGCCTGGCTGAGCTGGTGCTGGTCAGCTTTTCCCACCGTCCCATTACCTCCTCTCCCCCGACACACTGTCCTCGGGGAGGCCCGTCACTAGGGCTGCCCACACTAAGGGGTCGGAGTGATGCCACTCCTCCGTGAGGGGCCTTCTAGGGAAAGCTAAATCAGACCCTGCCGCCGCCAATGCTGTGACATCCAAGCAGCTCCCTAAACCCCGCCCCTTACGCTGGTTTCCCTGAAAGCCCGCTGCCGGCCTCTCTCAGCTCCCCTCCTTCCACCCTCTCCTGGACCCCTCTGCTCCCGCCACCCGGTCCCCTGTGTAGTCACACACGCGATCTGGGCCCACCTTCGGGCTTTCTATGCCCACTGCCTGGGATGAAGGAGGCTCCGCCCCTAAACACCCGGTGGGTGGAAGATGCCTGGATCCTCCTCCCACAGTGAGAGAACGGGCTCGGAGGGTAAGTAACCTGCCGAGGTCACAGTTAGAAAGCTGCAGAGCCGGGATGAGCAGAGCCTCGGAGAAGGTTCGCTGCCTGACCCGCCCTTACCGTCCTCTGTTTCCATGTAGAGGCGGAGTCCCAGGTCCTTGCTGCGGTTCAACAGCCAGTGGTCGCTGGCGGCTGTCACGTCCAGCACCAGCCAGCCCTCGTCCTCAGCTCGTAGCGTCTGAAGATCCAAAAAGAACAAGTCAGACTCCCTGTGGATACGAAAGAACAATTAACCGAAGCCGGCACAGCTGCCTCCGTGTCTCCCGTGCCCACCTGGGGACCGCTCCTGGGGCGTCGACCCTCCTGGCCCTGAGCTGGGCGCCTCTCTGCCTTCTCTCACTGTGTCTACCTAGAAAGGTGCTGCTGCCCCCGGGACCCATGGGGAAACTGAGGCTTGGGAGCTCGGTGACCCGTCCAAGGTCCCACAGCCAGGACAGCAGGGAGGGGGTTGAAGCCAGGGTGCCAGGGCCTTGGCCTTGGTCTAAGCATCCTTCCTCTCGGAGGGGGTGCGCCCAGGAAGCCCCTTCAGTCCCCCTGGGGCTGGGCCGGACACCCCCACAGAGTTTGACCGGGAGGCGGGGTGGGCAGGCACCTGTTGGCCCGCTCTCTGACCACCTCGAACATGCTGACGTGGAGGGTCCTGTTGGGCAGGTGGGTGCTGGGCAGCTTGTAAATCCGGAACTCGGCAGCCGTGACCGCCTCCCCCGCCGGGATCTGGGTCAGGTCGAAGCGGAACTCCTTCCAGTGGGGCTCCTGGTGGCCCAGGGAGCGGTCGAGCTCCACTGCAAGACAAAGCGGCCTGTTCGCTCCGGGCTCTGGGCTCCTGGGAGGCAGGCCCGGGGGGACCAGGGGCCGGACCACCTGGGGGAGGCATCTCCTCCCTGGGGAAGGGGCTTGCCCACGGCTCTGCCCCCAGGCTGAGAGTGCCCGGAGCCCTGGGGGAGGTGCCCGCACAGCCCCTGAGGCACAGGGAGGCCGACAAGGGCGGCTTCCATTTCTGGCCCCCAAGCCTCCGACCCAGCAGGTCCGGCCCAGACTCCTCTGTCTCTGGCCACAGAGGAGGCAGAGAGGACAGGTCCCTCCGCTGGAGAGATGGACTTCAGACCAAGGAGAAGAGGCCGAGTGGCGGCAGCGACACGACTGAGTGCCCTTCAGGGCCCCCCAGGTGTGTGGATGGGACGTGGGACGGTGAGCGCTCACAGCTGACAGTGGAGCTGGGCCTGGAGGGGTGACAGTGAATTCACCCCGAGGTCACGGGACAAGAATGCTGCAGAGGAAGGGACCAGTGTGAGCAAAGGCCTGGAGCTGAGAGAAGACGGCACAGACAGGAGACAACAGCCACAAAGCACAGCGAAGGGCGCAGGGGTGCAGGGTCCTCTGGGAGCAAGTGAGGGAGGAGGGAGGGCCAGGGGGGGAGGGAAAGGAACACGAAGCAGGTGGGAGTGGCAGCTCCCGGGGAGGCCCAGGCAGTGTGGGGAGTCGGGGGTCCCGTGGTGTGGTGGGATCTGAGCGGGCTTCCTGGAGGAGGCATCTGAACCCGGCTCAAAGGCCGGGATGACGACATCGTGGCAGGTGGGGAGGTGGCAGGGAGGGCTTTCCAGGCGGAGGGGACATCGAATGCACAGTTGCGTGGCCCAGGGCCACCCACAGATCAGAGGGCGGGTACGGGCTGTGAGTCTGGCGGGGCCTGAGGAGAGTGGGAGTTCCGGCCAGGAGCACGGCCGGGCCTCGGCCAGCGGGCGGCCCGGGCTCCGGGCAGCAGGGAGCAGGGTGTGGTGGGACGCTGTGTGTGGAGGTGGGTGAAGCGTGGGCCGGAGGGGAACCCAAGGTGGCTCCGTGGCGGGACCTGGTCCAATACGTTGGGCAAGAGGCCGCTTGTGCCGAATTAACCCCGCATCGCCAGCTGCCGGAAAGGCCCAGGACAGTGTATTTAGGGACGTCTCACTTTAGCCTTCTGTCCCTTTCAAACACTAAAAATCTGTGTTTCCGGAAAGCAGGGGCGGGAGCCGCCCAGCACCTTCCCCCAAAGCCAGCACTGAGATTTTAATTACACGTCTGCGAGTCTTTTTAAAAAGTCTCTCTCCGGCTACTGGGCTCAGTGACCACAAGTCACCCGGCCGGTGGCAGAGGCGGATGTGGGGAGCACGTCCTGTCCTCGTGGTGGGAACCTGGTCCAGTGACGGCCGGGCAGACAGCTGTGCCGGGTGGGGCCAGCAGACACACACGTTTGGGCAGGAGATGAGTGTCTCATTCCCAGACCGGGAGGAGAGGAAAGAGAGTGCCCATCGTCAGACAGGAAGCTGGACACCCAGCAAGTGCCCACGGGAGCCAGGCCGTTTCAGAGACACGGGTGGCACCGGGTCGTCCTGCACCGGCAGAGAGCCTGGGGGCAGGGTGCTCCGCAGACACATGCACACGCCCGACTTTGGTGACAATTCCC
>JAAGEH010001840.1:0-17037 GCA_011751065.1 Lasiurus cinereus
CGTTGCACACCCTGTGTGACAGCAACTTTGCAGAGTGCCCTCTCACACCCAGGACCCCTTAGGAAATGTCAGAGAGCTGGTTTTGGCTCGATCCCTGCAGGTCAGGCCAAAGGACCCCACCTGCCGAAGGTACCCCCCTCACTCTGCAGATGCCTTTGAGCCACAGCACCACCCCAGGTGCAGCCAAACAGGGAGGGACTGTGGGAGGCTGGCTCCAGGGCTTGTTTAGCCCGTCTTGCCCACTATCCACCTTCTTATCGATTTCCTTTCAATGTGCACAAATCTGTTCACCGAGTTGTTACTGTGTAAAAATGAGTGCAACTGTGTTTCAATAAAACTGTATTTACAAAAAAAAAAATTCCTCGAGGTTGGACAGTAGATTCCCTGGATGCCTCCACCAGCCTCTATGCACTTCCTTGCTCTCTGGCACATTAACCCACCTGTATCTTCTCTCACCCGACTGAACTCTCATCAGTTCTTTCTCAAAAGAGGCCAGTTCCTTTTCCTGTAAAATGAATTAGGAACAGAGAATTATTCAATTATCTAGAACACCAGAGAAATTGCTCTACTCCCCTGTATTTTCCATCTGTATATTGCCATCCTCCTTTTCTGATGTTTGGTGGTATCTAAGAAGAAGCCACAGGTTGGCCTTTCTGAAATTCGTGTTTGTAATGAGGCTGTAACACTATTTGGTAGTCCATTAGCTCCAGAGTATCCTGAGAGAGGGTTTGGGAGCAGGTTATAGCTTTTTAAAAAGTTTGTCCATCTTTTGCCCTGGCCGGTGTGGTTAGGTGATTAGTGTGTCAGCGTGAGCACCAAAGATTCAAAGATTCAACTGTGGGGAGCTGCCCCGGGCATACGAGGGTACTAGAGACCTGAATGCAGGCTCTGGACATAACTCTCTGCTTTCTCACCCTTTAGTTTAATAAACAAGAATTCTGAATGCAGACTCTGGACATAGCTCTCTGCTTTCTCACCCTTCAGTTTAATAAACAGAGATGTCAATGCAGAATTTAGGCATAACTAAACAGCTTGGCTGAGAAAATGTTGATGCCTATATACAAGATCTTGCAAGGTCTTGATTACTTAGAAGGTCAGTGACTGTGTTTGCAAATACCTGATTTGTGTAACTCCCTCCTCTGCTTGTGCTTAAATACTATGCTGGAAATAAAATCGGGGCTGCAGACTCAAGTCTCAGCCTCCCAACCCCATCTTTTCTTGTCTGTCTTTTTCTTATCCTCACCCCCTCAATCAGGTACTGTTCGATTGCCAGCAGGCTCCAGCATTCAATTCCCAGTCAAAGGCACCTACCTGGGTTGAGGGTTCACTCCCTGACCCCAGAAGGGGTGAAGTAGTGAGTAGGGAGGCAACCAATCCATGTTTCTGTCTCACATGGATATTTCTCTCTTTCTCCCTCTCTCTCCTTTCCACTCCCTGAAAAGCAATGGGAAAAAGATATCTAGAGCAGCGATTCTCCACCTGTGGGTCGCAACCCCTTTGGGGGTTGAACGACCCTTTCACAGGGGTTGCCTAAGACCATCAGAAAACACCGATTTCCCATGCATGGTCTTAGGAACCAACACACCGCTCCTTGGTGTAGCAATGTAGTTATATGTAGCAATGTACTGTTATATGAAGACTGTTGCCCATGCTACACCACGATTCAAGACAAAATTTCATTTATTTATAATTAGAAATAAATATTTCACAATATATAGTTACATATTGTTTTTGTGATGAATCCCTATGCTTTAATTATGTTCAATTTGTAACAATGAAAATACATCCTGCATATCAGATATTTACATATAGTTCATAATAGTAGCAAAATGACAGTGATGAAGTAGCAACGGAAATAATTTTATGGTTGGGGGTCACCAAAGGGTCGAAGCCTTAGGAAGGTTGAGAACCACTGATCTCGAGGATTAACAACAAAAAAGGTTTGTGTTTATGTTCACTCCACACCCACGCTGTTTCAGACTGAGGAGCCTCAGGATGCACAGGGGATGGTGAGGACGTGTCTGCACAACGCGAAGAGCATTCTAGGCCGAGGGGGACAGGCCGGTCCCTGGTGTCCATGCCCAGAGCCCTCCACCCCTGCAGGTCCAGGCTCACCCGCTGCTGCTCCCGGTCAGGACGGGAGGCCAGGCTCCTGCGCCCCGTGTCAGGCGGGAACCCCCAGGAGCCTCAGCACCTTCCAGAGGACAGAGGGGCAGGTCCGCCCGCCAACGTCCCGCTTCCGCCGCCCCTGGGTCCCCAGGCCCGGACCTCCGCAGGCGACCCGCACGCAGGGGGCTCTGAGCTGTTCTGACTGAGGTCCACCCCGTGTGCTGGGCTCCCCACGCCCCTGCCTGCGCCCCGGCCCCTCCCCTGAGCCGCCTCCGCAGGAGCAACCGCTCCAGGCCTTGGTCAGGGGAGGCGCAGCGGCTGGCAGGTCCGGGGTGACATGGCTGAGGCCGTGGGGCGGGGTCCCGTCTGGTCACCCTGGGCCTGCCAGAACCCGGGCTGGTTCCGGTCCAGACAGAGAAGGAGGGGAGACCTGCAGGGAGAGGGGCGGGGCCGTGATGTCCGGTGGCACCTGCTGCCGCTCCGCCCGCCTCCTGCCTCCTAGAGGTGGGGGAGGCCGCTCCCCACTTCCGGAGCGGGGTCCCCGGAAACCGGAAATCCGGCTCCAGCGGAGGGTGGGGTTGGCGTGGGCTCCGGAGGGCAGCCCGCCTTTTCCGGGCTGAAGGGCTCTGGCTCCAGGGTCCAGGCCCTCCCTCCCTCCCTCTGCCCAGCAGGAGGGGCCGCGCCTGAGGAAGGGGCTCCCATTCACCGCGCGCGCATGTGTGTGTGTGTGCGCGTGTGCTTGTGTACACATGCGAGCCTGTATGTGAATGCATGCGTGTGTGTGTGAGTGTGTGCGCGTGTTAAGGCCATCATGACAAGGGTCGGCGCTCTGGTCTGTGGAGAGAGGGCCCCATGCTGACCTGACAGCTCAGGGGAGGCCTCAGGGCGGTCTTGCAAACTCAGGGAGGTCTGACATTGAACTGAATGCAGTGACGTGGGCAGTGACATCCCAGGCCAGTGTCTTCCCTGACAAAGACCAAGGAATATCTTTACTGAGTCCCTGTGCTTTTTGCCTCTAAGATAACGTATCTGTGAGATGTCGGGGTGACTTGTGATGTGGTGGCGCCAGGACAGAGGCCACAGACTCCTTCATTATCATGTTCATTGTTCCTGCACCCACCTCAGTGTGTGTCCATCATTTTACTTTTATCTAATCCCAACTTGGCTTTCTCCCACCTCCTTAATCCATCACCAGTGAATTCCATGTAACCCACCGATGTCTCTCCTTTGATGGCAATGTGTAAATACAGATGTAACCCGCCATTCTCCGGAGCATCATCTCAACTCCTTGAGATTCTTCTTCCCGGTATATGTCGACAGTTTGGCTCAAATAAATTCACAAAATTTTTTACAGGTTTCAATGTTGTTCTTTTTATGTTAACAGTCTCAGTGAAATAGAAACCCTTCTAATAATAGGTCTGTTTCTGCTCTGAGTGGATTGGGCTTGTGGGGGGGAAAATGGGAGAGGGGTGGGGGGCTTCCACCCCTGCAGCAGACCCCGGACAGGGGCACTGCACCGGGCTCCTCAGTGCCACTGGCTGGTAGAGGCTCTGCCTCTGCTTCCAGCGCCTCTAGATGCAGGGAGCCCTCCTGTGAGCCTGCCCCTTGCAGTCCTGGCTGCCAGTCCCAACAGTGGGGCCCTGTTCCCTCTCCCTTCAGCCTGAATGAAACACTAGGCAAGGCAGCCTGCCAGAAACCAAACATCATCTCACTGATAGAAAGACATGGACAGGAGACCAGGAGGCTGGTCCACCTTCATTGCTCTGAAAGGTCAGAGCTAATCACTCACTGTTTAGTTGAAACATTGTTAGCTGAAGCAGCCTCCACCTGTTTGTTTCATGTAAATCTCTGTTCTAATTTCCTGCCTAAAGGTCATGGGTGTTGCCCATAGTCTTAATAAAAGGGAGAAAAAGGCCAGAGCAAAGGGTAGTCTTTCCACTGGTGGAAAGCTCCTGCCTGGCCCCCAATATTCCCAGATTAATACTTTTTCTAGTTTCTTTCTTCATTTGCATGAGGCCTCCTCCAGAACCCGAACCCTGAACCGGGAACCTTGAAACCAGCAGGATGTGAAAGGGGCTCCCACATCTGGTGGAAAGGGTTTCCTGCCCACATTTGGAACCTTATCGCAGGATGTCTGGAGGAGAAGGTATTTTTCGCCTCAGAGAGAAGGAAGGAAAATCCACCAAGGAAAATGGTGAGGGAAATTCAATGCACGCAAAGCCCATGGACTAACTGCAGAGTCTCAAACTGTAAGTGGGTTGGGAACGTCTATTTCAGCCAGGCTATTGTGAAGACTTGGGTTATAAATATAAACTTTATTATAGACTTTTGGTTTGCATGCTTAAATAATGTGGTTTTTTGTTCAAATTAAAATCTTAGTTTGCATTTGGAATCTGAAATCTGTAATAAGTCAAACTTCACTGCTGAAACTGCCTCCGGTGCAGAGAAATTCAAAGCTGGCAGGAGAGGACAGGGCTATCTGCTCTCCTGCAATGAGATTACTGAAGGTTTCATTTAAAAATTATTAGCAGAACTCGCAGGGAAATGCAAATCTTGGCCAAATTAGGTGCTAGTTATTACTTCGGAAAGGAAAAAAGAAAAAAAAATTTAATATCTGTCTTTATCTTTTAAGCATGAAAAGAAATTTGGCCAGATCTGTTACTGATGCTTTCCCCGAAGTAAGCAGGAAGAAAAATTGAAGGAATGGCCTTTCTGGCCCCCTCCATCTCCATGTCCTAATCCTCAAACATTTAATTCGCTGCCTGTATTCCTAAGCTAGAGGCAGGGCAACATTTGTAGCTGGTGAATCAGATGTAAACATTTACTAAATTTGCAATGCTTTTTAAATGAAGATACCTAATTTAATCACTTAATTCAGGTTTTCAGCTAAATGAAAAGCCAGTGTCTTTGTAAGCAATTTGATGAATTATTCTAATAAAGTAACTAAGACCTTGTCTATACAAAAAGAAATTGATGGCCAGTTTCTAATTGAAATACCATAGCCAAAGCAAAGAATATCCTTACATGATATTATTCTACAATGTCATTATAATTCTTGATATTTTACAACAGCATATTGTACAAATATCCCAAACAAACTTACAATCTAATTCTTTGAATGTTTGGCAGCAATTTTAAAAAGATCATGAAAAGAATTAAGGCAGTGGGAAGGCACTTGAGCATTCTGTACTGGCACTTTTTGCCCTTTTTGCCAAGAGGGACTCTCCCACAGCTGTTGCCTGAGATTTCTGTTCATGCTGAGGTTCAGGCCTCACGGGACCTGATACCATGGATCTATCTCTTGCCCAGTGGTGTGAGCTGGGTCCTCCCTAGAGAAGAAACCTGGGTTCCCCAAAATATGTGATCAATGCCGGGATCCCACCAGCAGGCGAGGGGATCCCAAAGCAGGTACTGGGCGTGGAGGCCACGGGGGCATAGGCTACCAAGGAGATGGAACTGAACCTCACATCACCCCGCTTGGCCCCGGAGGATGGCTGGTTAGCCAGAGTTGGGTAAGATTTCTCAGGGAAGGAACAACCTAAGACAGGCATAGTCGCAGAGGGGCCATCAGGAGAGAACTTGGGGATCAACAGAGGTGGGGCACAGACCCTAACCCCACAATATTGCAGGGGCTTGAACCCTTGCCTTTTCTGAGCAAGGTCTCCTGCCCCATGGCTGCTTTGCTTCCCATGCCCAGCTCAATTCAGGACCCAGGTGACAGACAGAGGCTTGGCCGACAGCAGCTGCCCTATATCTAAATCCAGCCTAACACCAGGAATGCTCAGGAGCCACTCAAGAATGCAAATAATCCTTTCCACAAATACTTATAGGGTAAAACTAAGATTGTTGTTAGAATATTAAATTTGACGATAATCAAGTTTTCAGATTAATTTAAATTGGCTAATGGAAATAAGTGGGTATTCAAGGAAATTTAATTATACTGGAAAAAAGTTGTTGTTAAATTATTAACTAAAATTTCTATTGGTAATTCATCGCATGTTAAAATTGCTTAACCTACAATAAACCCAAAGCAGTCATATTTTTGTGCAAATAATTAAATTTTAAAGTCATCAAGACTGCATTATAAAAATTTTCCAAAAGTCTCCTAATTATTAAAACCAAAAGGGAGGGGATAGTGGAGTAATATTATGTAAGTAAAAGTATCCTGTAAGCAAATTATATCTAGAAAAAAACTTTTTTTTTTACTTTGAAAATTAATTTTCATTTGTAACGCTAACAGCAGGACACCCATGAAAAAACATACATAGTATCAAAATAAGCCAAAGGAAAATCATTTGGGCAAAAATAAAAAGGATCCCAGGTGAAATTTATAGAAAAAATTCCTTCACTAACTTCTGGTCAAGAATACGTTTGTATACTTTCAGAAAACAACTCCAAGACCATGTGGATTCTTACAACAGAGAGAAACTGACAGGTCTGCTCCAACCATGAAGACAAGAGGAGGAATGGTCCAGAGATGGAAGATGCTGATGACGCCTTGCCATGCTAGAGGTCAGCAGCTGTGCACTGATGCAGGTTGCCCTGGACCAAACCAGAAAGGGTTGGACCTGTATTGTCACCATTTGTCCACCAACCAGAACTGAAATATCTTTGCTGACATGTACATTCAAAAAACTATTGGGCATTGAAATTGAGACTCAAAAAACTGTTGGCCCAGGAAGAAACAAACTACAGAGTGATTCATTTACCTCTCAGCATAGCCATTGTTGCTTGTGTCATTTTTTGTTCTTATATGTTTATTTCTAGTCTGCAGATGCAAGTTTTTTTAGAGGAAAGAAAACAGGATAGATGCCCACAACCAATCATTGTCTCCCTAATAGAAAGGGTGGAAAAGGAACCCGGCAGGCCGGTCAACCTTTAAGCTCTGAAAGGTCAGAGCCAGCCACGCCCTATCTAATTGAAACAGTGGTAGCTAAAGAACTTCCCCACCAAATAATCATGTCCATCCTTACTGATAAGATAATCTACTTGTTACTGGAATTGCCTCCTTCAGGGCAAAGGATGTAACCCAAACCTGAATAAAAGGGATGGCAAGGCCAAAGGAAGAAGGTAGTCTTTCCACTAGAAGAAGGCTCCCGCTTGGTCCCCCAATATTCCCAAATTAATACTTTTCTAGTCTTTTTTTTTTATTTGGGTGGGGCCTCCCCCAGAACCCGAACCCTGAACCCTGCGGGACCTGAAAGAGGTTCCCATACAGAACAAGAGATGAAATGAGTGTGTGTGTGTGTGTGTGTGATTGAATTTCAAGGCAACAGGCTCTGCTGTGTGGCCCCATGCGGAGATAGAGGGCCAAGCGGAGGCCGTAGGAAGGGCCAGTCCCCAGGGAGCAGAAGGATGGAAATGCATCCACAGGACCACATAAGTGTTGTGTGTCCTGGTAGACTTCTGAGGACATGACAATAGGTCTGTATTTTGTCTGCGGGATAATGTTCCCAGAGTGCTTTTAAACCAGGATGAGGCAGGGGAGGTGGGCCTTTCAGACAGGACTCTGCTTTATCCGGGGGCTGTTGGGGTTACCCCACAGAGTGGGAGCAGCCAGGTCTGCTAAAGGAAGAGTATTGCCATCAACATTTACTCAAGGAATTGGGATCCATCTGGACCTGCCCCTCCTGTCCTCTGCTTCCAAGACCTGAGTTACCAGGTGGCAGCCGGCAGGTGTCTCTATATCTGTCCTCAGGAAAGGTCTGTCCATCAAGCTGCAGGAGTTAGTGTCTAACAAAGGGAGGTGCCAGTCAACCTGAAAGTACGGCCACCAGAGGGACAAAGACAAGAGCCAATCCAGAGACTGGCTGATGCCAAACAAAATAAGAGGCTTTATTTCCCAACCTCTCTTCTGAGTCCTCTCTCCAAAGGATGACACCCCATGAGCTTCAGAAGTAAGTGTAAGAGTTTATCTGCAAGTCTGCGCCCATATGCTTCCCCCTGCAGCACAGAGCGCACCTCCTTTCCCTTTTCCACCCCCCTTCCTTTAGCATCTTCCATCAGATGAATTGGGGGTCATCAACATTATGACCGGAATGTTCCCAGAGCGAGCAGGCAGTTCAGAAGCCAAGTCCTTAGGGCTCCTATGAAGCCTGCATTACTGGAGTCTAGCTGTCCACCTTCAGATCTGTCCTCACAGGAGAAGTCAGCATGTATTCTCTTTAAGCGTCTTTATTCCTCAGCCCAGCCTCTACCCAGCAGAAGGTAATCCTCCCTAATTCACCTAAATTTGCCTCCACTGCCTCCATTGCTGTAGCTCAGGCAGAGGCCTGAGGCTCTGAATTTCGGAATTGCACATAGGGGTGCTGCACTTTGGCCTTAAAGGAGCAGGCCCTGGGAATTGGTTTTCTGGTGAGGTTCAGGAATTCAGAGGCAGCAGTGGTGAGGCACTCCCACCTTATGCCAGCTGTCACGTGTCAGAGGGAGGACCTCCGGTGGTGTCTGTCACAAACAAGCAGGTAGGCCCTTCCACCTGACTGCCCAGCCTCCGTGGCCAGCCCCCTGCCACTCAGGGATTCTGCTTGGCCTGTTTCAGCAACAAGGAAGTGATAGGCCAGTCCCCTGGGGTGTATCTGAGAATAAGATCTGATCTTGAATACCTCAGCCTCCATCTCACATGCTTAAGCCACTGGCTTACCCCAAAGTCCCCTCTAACCTGGGCTTCACTTTTACACCCCCACTCCACTTCTGGGTGTGGGAGGGACTGCAGTTGGCCACCTAAACACATTCTTTGAAAACGTAGGTCTAGCCCTGTGTCCAGGTAGAGCCATACGTGGGAACCTCACAAACAGACTGTAAGCCACTGTGACTCATGCATCTCTGGCCTCACTTGCAAAGGGGACATGGTCTCCGGAGGTTTTTCTCTAGTTTTCTTTTCAGGCTCTTGACACAGCTCCCACCAGAGATGGGGAGCACCCTGGGAGACACAGGAGCCACAGAAGCAAGGAAGGGTCCTCGTCCCGTGTAACCTCAGGAATCAGGGTTGCCCACCAGCCTTTGTTGCCTGGGAGACCAGGAGACCTTATTTCTTGTCTCTCTCATTCTTTTTTCTCGGGAGGTTAGGTCTGCCGATTGGTCAGGGCCAGGGCAGGGGCTATTAGTCAGAGCTCAGGCTCTGCTGCTCCCCCTGCCTCACCTCCGGGGCTCACTCAGCTTCACTGCACACACTCCAAGTTCAGGATCCTGGCAAGGCTTCCTTGGCTGTCAAACACTGGACCCCACTTTTGTCATCTCCACCCTCTGGCCCATGGATGGCAAGGCCTAGCTATCCTGCAGCAGAGGCTCCACCTCCCATTTGGGGGTGGGGCTGCATTTCCTCTCAGGGCTGGCCTCTGGCAGGCCTGCTTTCTTGGTGAAGGCTCTGCCCTCCGCACTGGACAGCGCCCCAACCTAGAAGCTCAGACCACATGGAAAGCAGGTCCCAAACCATGTCCACTCAGGGCAGGTCTCAGGAGAGGAAGGGAGAAGAAGAGAGAGAAATATCAATGGTGAGCTGTCTCCTGCACGCCCCTTGACAAGAAGTGAAACGGTGACCTTCTGGTTCCTAGCTTGATGTTCAACAACTGAGCCACACAGGCAGTCCTGCCCCTCTCCACACTAGATTCCTGAATAGGGGTGCTGTCTTTCCGCCTGGCCTTCACCCTCTCCTACCTGGGACCCTTCAGGGGATGTCCGATTGCCGGTTGTCCCTACAGGATTCAGCCTAAACTGACAGTCTGAAATCCCTCTTACGACACAGGACCCCTGGCTCTTAAGCACTTGCATGGTGGCCTGAATGCCCCTAACTGCTCTGCCTGCCAACCTGATGGCCTCAAAATCCGTCCCCTGCTGCATGATCACCCCCACTGCTCTCCTCTGCTGGCCTGATCACCCCTAACCACCTCCGCCTTGGCCCCCACAACTGTGGCTTTGTCAGGAAGGAAGTCAGACATCTGGAAGATGGCTAGTCACCTGGCCTAAATAGCATATAACACTTTTATTAGTATAGGTAGATACTTTTAAAATTTATTTTTATTTCAAAGAGGAAGGGAGGAGAGATAGAAACATCCATGATGGGCTGCCTCCTGCACACCTGACACGGGTTTGAGCCAGCAGGCCCATATGTGGCCTTGATCAAAATTGAACCTGGGACCCTTTGGTCCACAGGCAGATGCTCTATCCACTGAATCAAACAAACCAGGGCTGCCCCACCCTCACTATTTTTAATCTGAATTTGGAAGAGAGCAAGGAAGAGAAACATTGATGGGAGGTGAACCACTGGCTGCCTCTTGCGTGCCCCCACGCCCGGAGGGAGACGGTGCTCTGTGTCAGGAGCTCCAGCCCCAGGCCCTGGGCAGCGGGCTCTGGTCCGCACAGCAGGGGAAAAGCCTCCAGGGCGGCGCCAGCGACCAGACCTCAAGGGACTAGGGACTGCCTGGCGGGGTACCGCAACTGGCTCCACCTCGCATGTCCTGAGACCTCACTGAAGCCGGAAGTCACACACCAGGGCCTATTCTCCAGCTGGAACCTCCTTCGGTCCCGCCCCCTCAACATGATCATGCTGCGCCCACACCTTGCATATAAAGACGCTGCAGGCACACACTGGGCTCAGTTTCTCTTCAGACTCCGGACCAGCTGCGACCTCAGCTCAGGGTGGCCTCACCCCACGGGAGAGGAAAAGGACTCTGGGAAAGGGAAGACCTTAGTGTGGCAGTTTGCGGCTGTGCAAGCAGCCCGGAGATAAATAGTTAATGTAGAAACATTTAGCTAACCTCCAAGGAATCCTCTATAGATAAGCTTGCAACACTCGCTCCCCTACAGCTAGGCTAGCAACATTTCCTCTTATCTTGTGGCCAGACCAAACCGCCCAAACCCCCAACATCCTGAGTCCAGCAGGCTAAGTAGGACAGGCAACCGAACCCAGAACTTCCTGGGTTAGCTAGTCCTGTGTGTCCCACGAACCAATCAAAGATTGCCAAGCCCACAATAGGAGCCGACCAGAACAGGCCAGGGAGGAATATAAAAGAGGGACTGCCCCTCCATCTGGGCTCTTACCAGGCTTTTGCCAGGCTGCTGCGTCAGCTAAGGTTTGAGCCCAGATTCGAATCTGTAATAAATTTATGCCTGTTTGAATTCAATTAGTCCTGCGGTCTATCTTGTGGGGACTCGCTCCGTTACACTTAGATGAGATTCTCCAGGAAAAGACGCAACTAAAGCCCAGGCAAGGACGCGCACACTCACGTCAGTGCGTTTGTACGCAGAGCGCAGTTGCTGTGCGCTGGGACGTGTGTTCTAGAAGAGGCCGCTCCAGTCGCCAACATGTCGTATATGCTCCCGCACTTGCACAATGGCTGGCAGATGGACCAGGCCATCCTGTCGGAAGAAGACCTAGTGGTTGCCATTCCGTTCGTGCAGGATTGGGATCCTACGTGCATGAAAATGGACGAGGTTCTGTACCGCATCGCGGAGAAGCTGAAAAATTTTGCAGTTACTTATCTCGTGGACATTACAGAACTACCTGACTTCAACAAAATGTATGAGTTATACGATCCTTGTACTGTCATGTTTTTCTTCAGGAACAAGCACATCATGATTGACCTGGGCACTGGCAACAACAACAAGATCAACTGGGCCGTGGAGGACAAACAGGAGATGATGGACATCCTGGAGACCGTCTACCGGGGTGCCCACAAATACCGTGGCCTGGTCGTGTCCCCGAAGGACTACTCCACGAAGTACCGATACTGAGTGCCTGTCCCCAGGTGCGGGGTTGCCCAGGGAGTCACTTTCACGTGTAGATGCTGTGGACTCTGAAGCCGTTGAGGAGGAGTCTGGGGAGGGACAGGAGGGCTGCACAGTCTCAAGCTGGAGTAGGCCTGGCTACTGTACTTTCATATTCGCAAATATCTGTAAATATCTAGCTGAACTAAACAAATACACAATCATGGAAAAGAAAAATAAAGACGCAATTGAAAAAGCCAGAGGTGAAGGTAGACATCATTGCTTAACAAGTTCTGATGGGGAGCGCGGGCTCCATCTCAGGGTAAAGTTGGTGAGGGGCAGCACAGACTCCATTGGAGGAGGCCTCGTTTTGGGAAGAATGGCGCTGTCTGAGAGGCAGCTGGAGGAGCTGAAATCATGGGTACAGAAGGTGGTGAGGAGGTTGAGGAGGGCAGTAGGTCTCTCAGAGCCCACAGTGGTCACAGTGGCACTGCACTGTGTGGGGAAGGGCATGGACAAGAAGGAAGCAGCTGGCCATCTGAAACCTCTTCTTGGTGATTCCACTCCCCAATTTCTGGACAAACTGTTTGAGGTTGTAGAGGAAGGCCGAAGGTCTAGACATTCCGAGTCTAGCATTCACAGGAGCGGAAAACGAGAGCGAAAGGAAGTGTGTGGTGAGGAATCTGAGACCTCCAAGGCATCATCAGGGGTAAAAAAGCGATGGAGACCCCATTTGGAGGACGTGGAAGAGGAGCCAGAAGTGTCCCTGGGCCTCCTCCAGACCCAATGGATGATGGAAGCAGCAACTCAACACATTGAGGAGAGGAAAAAACAACTGGGCTTCATCAACCTCCCAACACCGCAGCCACAGACTCCTTCTTCCTCCCAGCCAGAGCCACTTCCCGTTGTCAATGCCATTCTGCCCTCCCAGAGCGCCACTTTCATGAATGATGCCTTTGAGAAGGCAAGGAAATCAGCTGAAATATAAGTCGGCATCCAAGCC
Organism: Lasiurus cinereus; assembly: GCA_011751065.1. Classification (NCBI taxonomy): domain Eukaryota; kingdom Metazoa; phylum Chordata; class Mammalia; order Chiroptera; family Vespertilionidae; genus Lasiurus; species Lasiurus cinereus. Next base: position 12,815 of record JAAGEH010001840.1, read on the forward strand.
AAGCTGGCACTGAAGCCAGGGCTCCTTGGCAATGCTAATATAGTGGGCCTGGCCAATCTTCATGTCATAGGCATTGTTCTCCCCAAGGTTGAAATAAAAAAAAACAAACTAAACATGCACCACTGATTCTGGATGAGCAAGGTTGAACTGTGGATGCAACATTCAAGGAGATTGAGCTGCCACACCCACTGCCCACTCTGAAGGCCAATATTTGTGCTGTGAAGCGTGAACAAGTCAAGCAACAGCTTGAAGGAAAGCCATGGCATCCAATACCTTTTTTGACCCCAGTTTCAATGGCTCCTCCCCAGTGGCAGAGATGCACTTTTAAATTCTATAAGAAGGGCAAATTTGACAAGATTGCCCGGCTGCTTCAGACAAAGGTTCAACTGGAAAAGTTGCAGGCAGAGATCTCGCAAGCAGCTCACAAAACAGACATCCATCCTTCAACTGGGCTGGCTCTCATTGCTCCTAAGAAGGAGTTGAAGGAAGGAGAGATTCCTGAAATTGAGTGGTGGGATGTTTATATCGTCCCCCATGGCTTTGAATTTACAGGGCAAAATCCCAATAGAGAAGATTATTTTGGAATCACAAGTCTTGAACATCCAGCCCAGCTCAACCTTCCAGTCGACAAGGACACACCAGTTCCTCTGGGAGTGTTTCTTATCAAGAAGGAACACAAGAAACTTACCAATAAGGCAAACCAGGAGGGAAGCACAGAAGGAGCTACAAGAGAAAGTCAGTCTGGGCCTGATGCCTCCTCCGGAACCCAGAGTGAGAGTTTCCAATTTGATGTCAGTATTAGGAACAGAAACTGTTCAAGACCCCATGAAGGTAGAAGCCCGGGTCAGAGCTCAGATGGCAAAGAGACAGAAAGAGCACGAAGAGGCCAACGCTGCCTGAAAATGGACAGTAGAGCAGAGAAAGGCCAAGAAAATTAAAAAAGCTGAAAGAAGATATTTCCCAGGGGTTACACATATCCGTATACAGAGTTCAACATTTGAGCCACCTAGCCAAGAAGTTCAAGGTGGAGGCCAATGCTGGGCAACTGTCCCTGACAGGGATGGTGGTGCTGTGTCAGGGTCTCAATGTGGTGGTAGGGGAAGGGGGCCACAAGTCCCAGGAGAAATTTAAACACCTGATGCTGCATCGGATAAAGTGGGATGAACGAACACCTAACACAAAGGCAGATGAGGAGGAGGTATCCGACGAGGAAGCTGTGATGATCGGTCACACATCAGCTTGTTTGTGTCCAGTGTTTTGTGGGTGCTGGACACCACGCTGTTCACCCTGAGGCGGCCTTATCCCGGCAGGTTTCCATAGATCTCATGCTTCATTTGGCAACAACTTATTAAATGTCAGACACACGTGGTCCGTCTGAGCTCACTTTTAAAATAAGCCCAGGTGCCTCCAAGAGCAACCATGATTGGCCCAGCTCTCTCCTGGGGGACTCCTCCTTCAGGGAGTCTCTGCCCAGCCATGAAGAGGGATTCCCCAGCCTGAGAGCTCCCGCCCTCAAGGAGAGGCTGGGTCTGCAGTCCTGTCCTTCCAGGCCTCTGGGGTCTCATCCACGTGAGTGCAGCTTGGTGCTCCACCAGAGAATCAAGGAGAACCTTTCTGACATTTTGTAGACTCTTTTTATGCTTAAAACCCTCCTCTCTGGCACTCACCCCAAACTCCAGCCATCTCTCCATGACCACTGCCACTCCCTGCCTCCAGAGTGTTTTGTTTTGTTCTGTTTTAACGGATTTTAGAGAGAGAGAAGGGAGACGGGGACATCGATAGAGAGAAACACCAAGGCTCTGCCTCCCGAATGCCCACACCGGGGACCCAGCCTGAACCCTGTCTGTGCCCTGACCAGGGAGGGGACTGGGGCCTCCTGATGACAGGACAGTATAGCCCTGAGCCACAGGCCAGGCTCCTCAGGAGTTGGAATCCGTGCTCCTGGCCACAGCGCGGGTCTGCCTCTGCCCAGCCTCTTCCCGGGGCCTCACCTGCCCAGAGCTTCCTGTCAGCCCGGTTGCTGGAGTCCAGGGTCCTGTCAGACACACCATTGGAATGGGGCTGGTTTGTGGAGGATTCAGCCACGCTGCTCATCTGCCACAGGACAGAGAGCAGACAGTGGGCATGGCGGCTTTGTTCCCTTGGTGGTGGTGAAGCCCCAGGCCCGGCAGACAGAGGATAGGAGGGCATGGTGGCTTTGTTGCAGCAGCAGCAGCAAAGCAGCCAGGCCCTGCAGAGAGCAGAGAACCACAGGGAGTGGGCCTAAGTTGTCAGCACGACATCCCCTGATGGCTCCTGGATTGGAGAAGGTTGGGGTGAGGGACACCCCCTCCCATGCACAAATTTCATGCACCAGGCCTAGTGAAATAATAAAACCATTGGTCAGTCCCATGTCAAAACTGTCATCTTCATCCAAGAATCAAGAAATGCTCTTAATTTTTTTCCCCTTATTAATTCTTTTAGTGAGATTCTATGTCTGTGTGGGATTTCTTCATATACTCCTTTGCTTATTGATTTGGCAAATAGGTATTGATCACTTATTACTGTGCCAGACATTGTGGTAGGTGCTGGAGATGTCCTGTTATTTGTGTTACGCGTATTAATTTGTTCTATTATTTTATGTTAATGATGACTCATTTATTTCAGCCTTTGTATTCAGCATGTCTCTATTGGAATAAACGCACGTTCCTATGGAAACCAAGCTTTTGTTGGTTTTGGCCCGCATACACTTACACCTTGTTTATTTGGCCCCCATTAGCCTTCGAGTGTGACATGCTTGTTCCAAACAGTTCGCTTTTGCTGGGCCTGCTTGGCCTTGACCCCTTTGTTATCTGTGTCCTGATGCTGCTTACCCACAAAAGAGAACACACAAGAAACATCAATCGTTGCTTTCCTTTAGGGCTTCAAGCTGATGCCTAAGTGCACTTTTTGAAAGAAAGAGTATCTTCAGAGAGCAACATGAAGACCATTCTATTTTTAAAATATATTTCTATTGATTTCAGAGAGGAAGGAAGAGGGAGAGAGATAGAAACATTAATAATGAGAGAGAGTCATTGATGGCTGCCTTCTGCATGTCCCCTACTAGGGACCGAACCCACAACCTGGGCATGTGCCCTTGACTGGAATCGAACACAGGACCCTGCACTCCTCAGGCCAACACTTTATCCACTGAGCCAAATCAGCCAGGCTGAAGACGCTTCTTAACAACACTGAAATAATTTCCATTGTCTACAGTCTGCTTTTCCTCACACAGCTTTAGATCTCTGGCTGGGACTTCGACCTGCCTTGTTCACCTTTGTAGAGCCCGTGAGCACATAATACATGTTTGCTGAATGATTCATTGAAGAAAAATGACCATTCAAGATTATTACTATGTTCCAATTGTGTGAGTTTTGTGGGTATTTCTTTTAATCTGGGCATGTTCAAAACATTGATATTTTTAAAATATATTTTTATTATTTGAGAGAGAGGAAGGGAGAGAGAGAGAGAAATATTAATGATGAGAGAGTCCCCTTACTACAGAATTGAACTGTGACTCTCCTGGTTCATGAGTTGATGTTCAAACACTAAGCAACACTGGCCTGGCCAAATCTTTGATTTTTAAACCACTTTAGCAAAACTACCAAAAAAGAAAATGAAATAAAGACAGAAAACAGGACAAACATGGTACCAGCTGTTTGTTTTATTTTATTTTTTCACTCTTTCACATGTGGAAGATATTTTAAAGCATTATCTCAAGAAAATAGTTTTTCATTTCTTATTCATAAACTTTAGGCACAATTTAGTACAAAATCAAAACTAAATTATTAACCTGTTTTGTGAAATGAAACCTAAACCAAATGTGCATGGTTTCAATAAGCCATTGTTACTAGAGTGCCAAACAGACATTACACAATTCACAATACAAAGTCATCTCCTTTTAGATGAAGGACCCTCATTGAAAATGACCAGAAAATGATTTTCTAACAAAAGAAGTGGCTCCAAGAAAAACACCGATCGCCCGAGGGATGAGCTGTGACAATGACAGCAGGGACCCCGCCCAGGATGCTGAGCTGACCCTGAGCACCGCCTCCTGGGGTCCATCTTAAGACTCTCCTGGACCCCAGGTCTCTCTGCAGGAGCTGCACCTCCAGGAGAAGGACTTCACCCCTCCCCCTCCCATTGGTCACTCCTCCTGACCCCTCCCTTCCAGCGCTGGTGCCTGTCTGCCTCCCCCCACAACA
>JAAGEH010001841.1:0-16986 GCA_011751065.1 Lasiurus cinereus
CGTTGCACACCCTGTGTGACAGCAACTTTGCAGAGTGCCCTCTCACACCCAGGACCCCTTAGGAAATGTCAGAGAGCTGGTTTTGGCTCGATCCCTGCAGGTCAGGCCAAAGGACCCCACCTGCCGAAGGTACCCCCCTCACTCTGCAGATGCCTTTGAGCCACAGCACCACCCCAGGTGCAGCCAAACAGGGAGGGACTGTGGGAGGCTGGCTCCAGGGCTTGTTTAGCCCGTCTTGCCCACTATCCACCTTCTTATCGATTTCCTTTCAATGTGCACAAATCTGTTCACCGAGTCATTACTGTGTAAAAATGAGTGCAGCTGTGTTTCAATAAAACTGTATTTACAAAAAAAAAAAAATTCCTCGAGGTTGGACAGTAGATTCCCTGGATGCCTCCACCAGCCTTTATGCACTTCCTTGCTCTCTGGCACATTAACCCACCTGTATCTTCTCTCACCCGACTGAACTCTCATCAGTTCTTTCTCAAAAGAGGCCAGTTCCTTTTCCTGTAAAATGAATTAGGAACAGAGAATTATCCAATTATCTAGCACACCAGAGAAATTGCTCTACTCCCCTGTATTCTCCATCTGTATATTGCCATCCTCGTTTTCTGATGTTTGGTGGTATCTAAGAAGAAGCCACAGGTTGGCCTTTCTGAAATTCGTGTTTATAATGAGGCTGTAACACTATTTGGTAGGCCATTAGCTCCAGAGTATCCTGAGAGAGGGTTTGGGAGCAGGTTATAGCTTTTTAAGAAGTTTGTCCATCTTTTGCCCTGGCTGGTGTGGTTAGGTGATTAGTGTGTCAGCGTGAGCACCAAAGATTCAAAGATTCAATTGTGGGGAGCTGCCCCGGGCATACGAGGGTACTAGAGACCTGAATGCAGGCTCTGGACATAACTCTCTGCTTTCTCACCCTTTAGTTTAATAAACAAGAATTCTGAATGCAGACTCTGGACATAGCTCTCTGCTTTCTCACCCTTCAGTTTAATAAACAGAGATGTCAATACAGAATTTAGACATAACTAAACAGCTTGGCTAAAAAAATGGTGATGCCTATGTACAAGATCTTGCAAGGTCTTGATTACTTAGAAGGTCAGTGACTGTGTTTGCAAATACCTGATTTGTGTAACTCCCTCCTCTGCTTGTGCTTAAATACTATGCTGGAAATAAAATCGGGGCTGCAGACTCAAGTCTCAGCCTCCCAACCCCATCTTTTCTTGTCTGTCTTTTTCTTATCCTCACCCCCTCAATCAGGTACTGTTCGATTGCCAGCAGGCTCCAGCATTCAATTCCCAGTCAAAGGCACCTACCTGGGTTGAGGGTTCACTCCCTGACCCCAGAAGGGGTGAAGTAGTGAGTAGGGAGGCAACCAATCCATGTTTCTGTCTCACATGGATATTTCTCTCTTTCTCCCTCTCTTTCCTTTCCACTCCCTGAAAAGCAATGGGAAAAAGATATCTAGAGCAGCGGTTCTCCACCTGTGGGTCGCGACCCCTTTGGGGGTTGAATGACCCTTTCACAGGGGTTGCCTAAGACCATCAGAAAACACCTATTTCCCATGGTCTTAGGAACCAACAAACTGTTCCTTGGTGTAGCAATGTAGTTTACTGTTATATGAAGACTGTTGCCCATGCTACACCACGATTCAAGACAAAATTTCATTTATTTATAATTAGAAATAAATATTTCACAATATATAGTTACATATTGTTTTTATGATGAATCCCTATGTTTTAATTATGTTCAATTTGTAACAATGAAAATACATCCTGCATATCAGATATTTACATATAGTTCATAACAGTAGCAAAATGACAGTGATGAAGTAGCAACGGAAATAATTTTATGGTTGGGGGTCACCAAAGGGTCGCAGCCTTAGGAAGGTTGAGAACCACTGATCTCGAGGATTAACAACAAAAAAGGTTTGTGTTTATGTTCACTCCACACCCACGCTGTTTCAGACTGAGGAGCCTCAGGATGCACAGGGGATGGTGAGGACGTGTCTGCACAACGCGAAGAGCATTCTAGGCCGAGGGGGACAGGCCGGTCCCTGGTGTCCATGCCCAGAGCCCTCCACCCCTGCAGGTCCAGGCTCACCCGCTGCTGCTCGCGGTCAGGACGGGAGGCCGGGCTCCTGCGCCCCGTGTCAGGCGGGAACCCCCAGGAGCCTCAGCACCTTCCAGAGGACAGAGGGGCAGGTCCGCCCGCCAACGTCCCGCTTCCGCCGCCCCTGGGTCCCGAGGCCCGGACCTCCGCGGGCGACCCGCATGCAGGGGGCTCTGAGCTGTTCTGACTGAGGTCCACCCCGTGTGCTGGGCTCCCCACGACCCTGCCTGCGCCCCGGCCCCTCCCCTGAGCCGCCTCCGCAGGAGCAGCCGCTCCAGGCCTCGGTCAGGGGAGACGCAGCGGCTGGCAGGTCCGGGGTGACGTGGCTGAGGCCGTGGGGCGGGGTCCCGTCTGGTCACCCTGGGCCTGCCAGATCCCGGGCTGGTTCCGGTCCAGACAGAGAAGGAGGGGAGACCTGCAGGGAGAGGGGCGGGGCCGTGATGTCCGGTGGCACCAGCTGCCGCTCCGCCCGCCTCCTGCCACCTGGCGGTGGGGGAGGCCGCTCCCCACTTCCGGGGCGGGGCCGGAAACCGGAAATCCGGCTCCAGCGGAGGGTGGGGTTGGCGTGGGCTCCGGAGGGCAGCCCGCCTTTTCCGGGCTGAAGGGTTCTGGCTCCAGGGTCCAGGCCTTCCCTCCCTCCCTCTGCCCAGCAGGAGGGGCCGCGCCTGAGGAAGGGGGTCCCATTCACCACCGCGCGCGTGTGCTTGAGTGCACCCGTGTGTGTGTACACATGCGAGCCTGTATGTGTATGCATGTGTGTGTGTGAGTGTGTGCGCGTGTTAAGGCCATCATGACAAGGGTCGGCGCTCTGGTCTGTGGAGAGAGGGCCCCATGCTGACCTGACAGCTCAGGGGAGGCCTCAGGGCAGTCTTGCAAACTCAGGGAGGTCTGACATTGAACTGAATGCAGTGACGTGGGCAGTGACATCCCAGGCCAGTGTCTTCCCTGACAAAGACCAAGGAAGATCTTTACTGAGTCCCTGTGCTTTTTGCCTCTAAGATAACGTATCTGTGAGATGTCGGGGTGACTTGTGATGTGGTGGCGCCAGGACAGAGGCCACAGACTCCTTCATTATCATGTTCATTGTTCCTGCACCCACCTCAGTGTGTGTCCATCATTTTACTTTTATCTAATCCCAACTTGGCTTTCTCCCACCTCCTTAATCCATCACCAGTGAATTCCATGTAACCCACCGATGTCTCTCCTTTGATGGCAATGTGTAAATACAGATGTAACCCGCCATTCTCCGGAGCATCATCTCAACTCCTTGAGATTCTTCTTCCCGGTATATGTCGACAGTTTGGCTCAAATAAATTCACAAAATTTTTTACAGGTTTCAATGTTGTTCTTTTTATGTTAACAGTCTCAGTGAAATAGAAACCCTTCTAATAATAGGTCTGTTTCTGCTCTGAGTGGATTGGGCTTGTGGGGGGGAAAATGGGAGAGGGGTGGGGGGCTTCCACCCCTGCAGCAGACCCCGGACAGGGGCACTGCACCGGGCTCCTCAGTGCCACTGGCTGGTAGAGGCTCTGCCTCTGCTTCCAGCGCCTCTAGATGCAGGGAGCCCTCCTGTGAGCCTGCCCCTTGCAGTCCTGGCTGCCAGTCCCAACAGTGGGGCCCTGTTCCCTCTCCCTTCAGCCTGAATGAAACACTAGGCAAGGCAGCCTGCCAGAAACCAAACATCATCTCACTGATAGAAAGACATGGACAGGAGACCAGGAGGCTGGTCCACCTTCATTGCTCTGAAAGGTCAGAGCTAATCACTCACTGTTTAGTTGAAACATTGTTAGCTGAAGCAGCCTCCACCTGTTTGTTTCATGTAAATCTCTGTTCTAATTTCCTGCCTAAAGGTCATGGGTGTTGCCCATAGTCTTAATAAAAGGGAGAAAAAGGCCAGAGCAAAGGGTAGTCTTTCCACTGGTGGAAAGCTCCTGCCTGGCCCCCAATATTCCCAGATTAATACTTTTTCTAGTTTCTTTCTTCATTTGCATGAGGCCTCCTCCAGAACCCGAACCCTGAACCGGGAACCTTGAAACCAGCAGGATGTGAAAGGGGCTCCCACATCTGGTGGAAAGGGTTTCCTGCCCACATTTGGAACCTTATCGCAGGATGTCTGGAGGAGAAGGTATTTTTTGCCTCAGAGAGAAGGAAGGAAAATCCACCAAGGAAAATGGTGAGGGAAATTCAATGCACGCAAAGCCCATGGACTAACTGCAGAGTCTCAAACTGTAAGTGGGTTGGGAACGTCTATTTCAGCCAGGCTATTGGGAAGACTTGGGTTATAAATATAAACTTTATTATAGACTTTTGGTTTGCATGCTTAAATAATGTGGTTTTTTGTTCAAATTAAAATCTTAGTTTGCAGTTGGAATCTGAAATCTGTAATAAGTCAAACTCCACTGCTGAAACTGCCTCCGGTGCAGAGAAATTCAAAGCTGGCAGGAGAGGACAGGGCTATCTGCTCTCCTGCAATGAGATTACTGAAGGTTTCATTTAAAAAGTTTAGCAGAACTCGCAGGGAAATGCAAATCTTGGCCAAATTAGGTGCTAGTTATTACTTCGGAAAGGAAAAAAGAAAAAAAAATTTAATATCTGTCTTTATCTTTTAAGCATGAAAAGAAATTTGGCCAGATCTGTTACTGATGCTTTCCCCGAAGTAAGCAGGAAGAAAAATTGAAGGAATGGCCTTTCTGGCCCCCTCCATCTCCATGTCCTAATCCTCAAACATTTAATTCGCTGCCTGTATTCCTAAGCTAGAGGCAGGGCAACATTTGTAGCTGGTGAATCAGATGTAAACATTTACTAAATTTGCAATGCTTTTTAAATGAAGATACCTAATTTAATCACTTAATTCAGGTTTTCAGCTAAATGAAAAGCCAGTGTCTTTGTAAGCAATTTGATGAATTATTCTAATAAAGTAACTAAGACCTTGTCTATACAAAAAGAAATTGATGGCCAGTTTCTAATTGAAATACCATAGCCAAAGCAAAGAATATCCTTACATGATATTATTCTACAATGTCATTATAATTCTTGATATTTTACAACAGCATATTGTACAAATATCCCAAACAAACTTACAATCTAATTCTTTGAATGTTTGGCAGCAATTTTAAAAAGATCATGAAAAGAATTAAGGCAGTGGGAAGGCACTTGAGCATTCTGTACTGGCACTTTTTGCCCTTTTTGCCAAGAGGGACTCTCCCACAGCTGTTGCCTGAGATTTCTGTTCATGCTGAGGTTCAGGCCTCACGGGACCTGATACCATGGATCTATCTCTTGCCCAGTGGTGTGAGCTGGGTCCTCCCTAGAGAAGAAACCTGGGTTCCCCAAAATATGTGATCAATGCTGGGATCCCACCAGCAGGCGAGGGGATCTCAAGGCAGGTACTGGGCGTGGAGACCACGGGGGCATAGTTTACCAAGGAGATGGAACTGAACCTCACATCACCCTGCTTGGCCCCAGAGGATGGCTGGTTAGCCAGAGTTGGGTAAGATTTCTCAGGGAAGGAACAACCTAAGACAGGCATAGTCGCAAAGGGGCCATCAGGAGAGAACTTGGGGATCAACAGAGGTGGGGCACAGACCCTAACCCCCCAATATTGCAGGGGCTTGAACCCTTGCCTTTTCTGAGCAAGGTCTCCTGCCCCATGGCTGCTTTGCTTCCCATGCCCAGCTCAATTCAGGACCCAGGTGATAGACAGAGGCTTGGCCGACAGCAGCTGCCCTATATCTAAATCCAGCCTAACACCAGGAATGCTCAGGAGCCACTCAAGAATGCAAATAATCCTTTCCACAAATACTTATAGGGTAAAACTAAGATTGTTGTTAGAATATTAAATTTGACGATAATCAAGTTTTCAGATTAATTTAAATTGGCTAATGGAAATAAGTGGGTATTCAAGGAAATTTAATTATACTGGAAAAAAGTTGTTGTTAAATTATTAACTAAAATTTCTATTGGTAATTCATCGCATGTTAAAATTGCTTAACCTACAATAAACCCAAAGCAGTCATATTTTTGTGCAAAAAATTAAATTTTAAAGTCATCAAGACTGCATTATAAAATTTTTCCAAAAGTCTCCTAATTATTAAAACCAAAAGGGAGGGGATAGTGTAGTAATATTATGTAAGTAAAAGTATTCTGTAAGCAAATTATATCTAGAAAAAAACTTTTTTTTTTTACTTTGAAAATTAATTTTCATTTGTAACGCTAACAGCAGGACACCCATGAAAAAACATACATAGTATCAAAATAAGCCAAAGGAAAATCATTTGGGCAAAAATAAAAAGGATCCCAGGTCAAATTTATAGAAAAAATTCCTTCACTAACTTCTGGTCAAGAATACGTTTGTATACTTTCAGAAAACAACTCCAAGACCATGTGGATTCTTACAACACAGAGAAACTGACACGTCTGCTCCAACCATGAAGACAAGAGGAGGAATGGTCCAGAGATGGAAGATGCTGATGACGCCTTGCCATGCTAGAGGTCAGCAGCTGTGCACTGATGCAGGTTGCCCTGGACCAAACCAGAAAGGGTTGGACCTGCATTGTCACCATTTGTCCACCAACCAGAACTGAAATATCATTGCTGACATGTACATTCAAAAAACTATTGGGCATTGAAACTGAGACTCAAAAAACTGTTGGCCCAGGAAGAAACTAACTACAGAGTGATTCATTTACCTCTCAGCATAGCCATTGTTGCTTGTGTCATTTTTTGTTCTTATATGTTTATTTCTAGTCTGCAGATGCAAGTTTTTTTAGAGGAAAGAAAACAGGATAGATGCCCACAACCAATCATTGTCTCCCTAATAGAAAGGGTGGAAAAGGAACCCGGCAGGCCGGTCAACCTTTAAGCTCTGAAAGGTCAGAGCCAGCCACGCCCTATCTAATTGAAACAGTGGTAGCTAAAGAACTTCCCCACCAAATAATCATGTCCATCCTTACTGATAAGATAATCTACTTGTTACTGGAATTGCCTCCTTCAGGGCAAAGGATGTAACCCAAACCTGAATAAAAGGGATGGCAAGGCCAAAGGAAGAAGGTAGTCTTTCCACTAGAAGAAGGCTCCCGCTTGGTCCCCCAATATTCCCAAATTAATACTTTTCTAGTCTTTTTTTTTTATTTGGGTGGGGCCTCCCCCAGAACCCGAACCCTGAACCCTGCGGGACCTGAAAGAGGTTCCCATACAGAACAAGAGATGAAATGAGTGTGTGTGTGTGTGTGTGTGATTGAATTTCAAGGCAACAGGCTCTGCTGTGTGGCCCCATGCGGAGATAGAGGGCCAAGCGGAGGCCGTAGGAAGGGCCAGTCCCCAGGGAGCAGAAGGATGGAAATGCATCCACAGGACCACATAAGTGTTGTGTGTCCTGGTAGACTTCTGAGGACATGACAATAGGTCTGTATTTTGTCTGCGGGATAACGTTCCCAGAGTGCTTTTAAACCAGGATGAGGCAGGGGAGGTGGACCTTTCAGACAGGACTCTGCTTTATCCGGGGGCTGTTGGGGTTACCCCACAGAGTGGGAGCAGCCAGGTCTGCTAAAGGAAGAGTATTGCCATCAACATTTACTCAAGGAATTGGGATCCATCTGGACCTGCCCCTCCTGTCCTCTGCTTCCAAGACCTGAGTTACCAGGTGGCAGCCGGCAGGTGTCTCTATATCTGTCCTCAGGAAAGGTCTGTGCATCAAGCTGCAGGAGTTAGTGTCTAACAAAGGGAGGTGCCGGTCAACCTAAAAGTACGGCCACCAGAGGGACAAAGACAAGAGCCAATCCAGAGACTGGCTGATGTCAAAAAAATAAGAGGCTTTATTTCCCAACCTCTCTTCTGAGTCCTCTCTCCAAAGGATGGCGCCCCATGAGCTTCAGAAGTAAGTGTAAGTGTAAGAGTTTATCTGCAAGTCTGTGCCCATATGCTTCCTCCTGCAGCACAGAGTGCACCTCCTTTCCCTTTTCCACCCCCCTTCCTTTAGCATCTTCCATCAGACGAATTGGGGGGTCATCAACATTATGACCAGAATGTTCCCAGAGCGAGCAGGCAGTTCAGAAGCCACGTCCTTAGGGCTCCTAGGAAGCCCGCATTACTGGAGCCTAGCTGTCCACCTTCAGATCTGTCCTCACAGGAGAAGTCAGCATGTATCCTCTTTAAGCGTCTTTATTCCTCAGCCCAGCCTCTACCCAGCAGAAGGTAATCCTCCCTAATTCACCTTAATTTGCCTCCACTGCCTCCGTTGCTGTAGCTCAGGCAGAGGCCTGAGGCTCTGAATTTCTGAATTGCACATAGGGGTGCTGCACTTTGGCCTTAAAGGAGCAGGCCCTGGGAATTGGTTTTCTGGTGAGGTTCAGGAATTCAGAGGCAGCAGTGGTGAGGCACTCCCACCTTATGCCAGCTGTCACGTGTCAGAGGGAGGACCTCCGGTGGTGTCTGTCACAAACAAGCAGGTAGGCCCTTCCACCTGACTGCCCAGCCTCCGTGGCCAGCCCCCTGCCACTCAGGGATTCTGCTTGGCCTGTTTCAGCAACAAGGAAGTGATAGGCTGGTCCCCTGGGGTGTATCTGAGAATAAGATCTGATCTCACATGCCTCCTTCTCACATGCTTAAGCCACTGGCTTACCCCAAAGTCCCCTCTAACCTGGGCTTCACTTTTACACCCCCACTCCACTTCTGGGTGTGGGAGGGACTGCAGTTGGCCACCTAAACACATTCTTTGAAAACGTAGGTCTAGCCCTGTGTCCAGGTAGAGCCATACGTGGGAACCTCACAAACAGACTGTAAGCCACTGTGACTCATGCATCTCTGGCCTCACTTGCAAAGGGGACATGGTCTCCGGAGGTTTTTCTCTAGTTTTCTTTTCAGGCTCTTGACACAGCTCCCACCAGAGATGGGGAGCACCCTGGGAGACACAGGAGCCACAGAAGCAAGGAAGGGTCCTCGTCCCGTGTAACCTCAGGAATCAGGGTTGCCCACCAGCCTTTGTTGCCTGGGAGACCAGGAAACCTTATTTCTTGTCTCTCTCATTCTTTTTTCTCGGGAGGTTAGGTCTGCCGATTGGTCAGGGCCAGGGCAGGGGCCATTAGTCAGAGCTCAGGCTCTGCTGCTCCCCCTGCCTCACCTCCGGGGCTCACTCAGCTTCACTGCACACACTCCAAGTTCAGGATCCTGGCAAGGCTTCCTTGGCTGTCAAACACTGGACCCCACTTTTGTCATCTCCACCCTCTGGCCCATGGATGGCAAGGCCTAGCTATCCTGCAGCAGAGGCTCCACCTCCCATTTGGGGGTGGGGCTGCATTTCCTCTCAGGGCTGGCCTCTGGCAGGCCTGCTTTCTTGGTGAAGGCTCTGCCCTCCGCACTGGACAGCGCCCCAACCTAGAAGCTCAGACCACATGGAAAGCAGGTCCCAAACCATGTCCACTCAGGGCAGGTCTCAGGAGAGGAAGGGAGAAGAAGAGAGAAACATCAATGATGAGCTGTCTCCTGCACGCCCCTTGACAAGAAGTGAAACCGTGACCTTCTGATTCCTAGCTTGATGTTCAACAACTGAGCCACACAGGCAGTCCTGCCCCTCTCCACACTAGATTCCTGAATAGGGGTGCTGTCTTTCCGCCTGGCCTTCACCCTCTCCTACCTGGCACCCTTCAGGGGATGTCCGATTGCCGGTTGTCCCTACAGGATTCAGCCTAAACTGACAGTCTGAAATCCCTCTTACGACACAGGACCCCTGGCTCTTAAGCACTTGCATGGTGGCCTGAATGCCCCTAACTGCTCCGCCTGCCAACCTGATGGCCTCAAAATCCGTCCCCTGCTGCATGATCACCCCCACTGCTCTCCTCTGCTGGCCTGATCACCCCTAACCACCTCCGCCTTGGCCCCCACAACTGTGGCTTTGTCAGGAAGGAAGTCGGACATCTGGAAGATGGCTAGTCACCTGGCCTAAATAGCATATAACACTTTTATTAGTATAGGTAGATACTTTTAAAATTTATTTTTATTTCAAAGAGGAAGGGAGGAGAGATAGAAACATCCATGATGGGCTGCCTCCTGCACACCTGACACGGGTTTGAGCCAGCAGGCTCATATGTGCCCTTGATCAAAATTGAACCTGGGACCCTTTGGTCCACAGGCAGATGCTCTATCCACTGAATCAAACAAACCAGGGCTGCCCCACCCTCACTATTTTTAATCTGAATTTGGAAGAGAGCAAGGAAGAGAAACATTGATGGGAGGTGAACCACTGGCTGCCTCTTGCGTGCCCCCACGCCCGGAGGGAGATGGTGCTCTGTGTCAGGAGCTCCAGCCCCAGGCCCTGGGCAGCGGGCTCTGTCCGCACAGCAGGAGAAAAGCCTCCAGGGCGGCGCCAGCGACCAGACCTCAAGGGACTAGGGACTGCCTGGCGGGGCACCGCAACTGGCTCCACCTCGCATGTCCTGAGACCTCACTGAAGCCGGAAGTCACACACCAGGGCCTATTCTCCAGCTGGAACCTCCTTCAGTCCCGCCCCCTCAACATGATCATGCTGCGCCCACACCTTGCATATAAAGACGCTGCAGGCACACACTGGGCTCAGTTTCTCTTCAGACTCCGGACCAGCTGCGACCTCAGCTCAGGGTGGCCTCACCCCACGTGAGAGGAAAAGGACTCTGGGAAAGGGAAGACCTTAGTGTGGCGGTTTGCGGCTGTGCAAGCAGCTGGAGATAAATAGTTAATGTAGAAACATTTAGCTAACCTCCAAGGAATCCTCTATAGATAAGCTTGCAACACTCGCTCTGATACAGCTAGGCTAGCAACATTTCCTCTTATCTTATGGCCCGACCAAACCGCCCAAACCCCCAACATCCTGAGTCCAGCAGGCTAAGTAGGACAGGCAACCCAACCCAGAACTTCCTGGGTTAGCTAGTCCTGTGTGTCCCACGAACCAATCAAAGATTGCCAAGCCCACAATAGGAGCCGACCAGAACAGGCCAGGGAGGAATATAAAAGAGGGACTGCCCCTCCATCTGGGCTCTTACCAGGCATTTGCCAGGCTGCTGCGTCAGCTAAGGTTTGAGCCCAGATTCGAATCTGTAATGAATTTATGCCTGTTTGAATTCAATTAGTCCTGCGGTCTATCTTGTGGGGACTCGCTCCGTTACACTTAGATGAGATTCTCCAGGAAAAGACGCAACTAAAGCCCAGGCAATGACGCGCACACTCACGTCAGTGCGTTTGTACGCAGAGCGCAGTTGCTGTGCGCTGGGACGTGTGTTCTAGAAGAGGCCGCTCCAGTCGCCAACATGTCGTATATGCTCCCGCACTTGCACAATGGCTGGCAGATGGACCAGGCCATCCTGTCGGAAGAAGACCTAGTGGTTGCCATTCCGTTCGTGCAGGATTGGGATCCTACGTGCATGAAAATGGACGAGGTTCTGTACCGCATCGCGGAGAAGCTGAAAAATTTTGCAGTTACTTATCTCCTGGACATTACAGAACTACCTGACTTCAACAAAATGTATGAGTATACGATCCTTGTACTGTCATGTTTTTCTTCAGGAACAAGCACATCATGATTGACCTGGGCACTGGCAACAACAACAAGATCAACTGGGCCGTGGAGGACAAACAGGAGATGATGGACATCCTGGAGACCGTCTACCGGGGTGCCCACAAAGACCGTGACCTGGTCGTGTCCCCGAAGGACTACTCCACAAAGTACCGATACTGAGTGCCTGTCCCCAGGTGCGGGGTTGCCCAGGGAGTCACTTTCACGTGTAGATGCTGTGGACTCTGAAGCCGTTGAGGAGGAGTCTGGGGAGGGACAGGAGGGCTGCACAGTCTCAAGCTGGAGTAGGCCTAGCTACTGTACTTTCATATTCGCAAATATCTGTAAATATCTAGCTGAACTAAACAAA
This sequence comes from Lasiurus cinereus, assembly GCA_011751065.1. Lineage (NCBI taxonomy): Eukaryota > Metazoa > Chordata > Mammalia > Chiroptera > Vespertilionidae > Lasiurus > Lasiurus cinereus. Next base: position 12,000 of record JAAGEH010001841.1, read on the forward strand.
TACACAATCATGGAAAAGAAAAATAAAGACGCAATTGAAAAAGCCAGAGGTGAAGGTAGACATCATTGCTTAACAAGTTCTGATGGGGAGCGCGGGCTCCATCTCAGGGTAAAGTTGGTGAGGGGCAGCACAGACTCCATTGGAGGAGGCCTCGTTTTGGGAAGAATGGCGCTGTCTGAGAGGCAGCTGGAGGAGCTGAAATCATGGGTAGAGAAGGTGGTGAGGAGGTTGAGGAGGGCAGTAGGTCTCTCAGAGCCCACAGTGGTCACAGTGGCACTGCACTTTGTGGGGAAGGGCATGGACAAGAAGGAAGCAGCTGGCCATCTGAAACCTCTTCTTGGTGATTCCACTCCCCAATTTCTGGACAAACTGTTTGAGGTTGTAGAGGAATGCCGAAGGTCTAGACATTCCGAGTCTAGCATTCACAGGAGCGGAAAACGAGAGCGAAAGGAAGTGTGTGGTGAGGAATCTGAGACCTCCAAGGCATCATCAGGGGTAAAAAAGCGATGGAGACCCCATTTGGAGGACGTGGAAGAGGAGCCAGAAGTGTCCCTGGGCCTCCTCCAGACCCAATGGATGATGGAAGCAGCAACTCAACACATTGAGGAGAGGAAAAAACAACTGGGCTTCATCAACCTCCCAACACCGCAGCCACAGACTCCTTCTTCCTCCCAGCCAGAGCCACTTCCCGTTGTCAATGCCATTCTGCCCTCCCAGAGCGCCACTTTCATGAATGATGCCTTTGAGAAGGCAAGGAAATCAGCTGAAATATAAGTCGGCATCCAAGCCAAGCTGGCACTGAAGCCAGGGCTCCTTGGCAATGCTAATATAGTGGGCCTGGCCAATCTTCATGTCATAGGCATTTTTCTCCCCAAGGTTGAAATAAAAAAACAAACTAAACATGCACCACTGATTCTGGATGAGCAAGGTTGAACTGTGGATGCAACATTCAAGGAGATTGAGCTGCTACTCCCACTGCCCACTCTGAAGGCCAATATTTGTGCTGTGAAGCGTGAACAAGTCAAACAACAGCTTGAAGGAAAGCCATGGTATCCAATACCTTTTTTGACCCCAGTTTCAATGGCTCCTCCCCAGCGGCAGAGATGCACTTTTAAATTCCATAAGAAGGGCAAATTTGAGAAGATTGCCCGGCTGCTTCAGACAAAGGCTCAACTGGAAAAGCTGCAGGCAGAGATCTCGCAAGCAGCTCACAAAACAGACATCCATCCTTCAACTGGGCTGGCTCTCATTGCTCCTAAGAAGGAGTTGAAGGAAGGAGAGATTCCTGAAATTGAGTGGTGGGATGTTGAATTTACAGGGCAAAATCCCAATAGAGAAGATTATTTTGGAATCACAAATCTTGAACATCCAGCCCAGCTCAACCCTCCAGTCGACAAGGACACACCAGTTCCTCTGGGAGTGTTTCTTATCAAGAAGGAACACAAGAAACTTACCAAGAAGGCAAACCAGGAGGGAAGCACAGAAGGGGCTACAAGAGAAAGTCAGGCTGGGCCTGATGCCTCCTCCGGAACCCAGAGTGAGAGTTTCCAATTTGATGTCAGTATTAGGAACAGAAACTGTTCAAGACCCCATGAAGGTAGAAGCCCGGGTCAGAGCTCAGATGGCAAAGAGACAGAAAGAGCACGAAGAGGCCAACGCTGCCTGAAAATGGACAGTAGAGCAGAGAAAGGCCAAGGGAATTAAAAAAGCTGAAAGAAGATATTTCCCAGGGGTTACACATATCCGTATACAGAGTTCAACATTTGAGCCACCTAGCCAAGAAGTTCAAGGTGGAGGCCAATGCTGGGCAACTGTCCCTGACAGGGATGGTGGTGCTGTGTCACGGTCTCAATGTGGTGGTAGTGGAAGGGGGCCCCAAGTTCCAGGAGAAATTTAAACACCTGATGCTGCATCGGATAAAGTGGGATGAACGAACACCTAACACAAAGGCAGATGAGGAGGAGGCATCCGACGAGGAAGCTGTGATGATCGGTCACACATCAGCTTGTTTGTGTCCAGTGTTTTGTGGGTGCTGGACACCACGCTGTTCACCCTGAGGCGGCCTTATCCCGGCAGGTTTCCATAGATCTCATGCTTCATTTGGCAACAACTTATTAAATGTCAGACACACGTGGTCCGTCTGAGCTCACTTTTAAAATAAGCCCAGGTGCCTCCAAGAGCAACCATGATTGGCCCAGCTCTCTCCTGGGGGACTCCTCTTCAGGGAGTCTCTGCCCAGCCATGAAGAGGGATTCCCCAGCCTGAGAGCTCCCGCCCTCAAGGAGAGGCTGGGTCTGCAGTCCTGTCCTTCCAGGCCTCTGGGGTCTCATCCACGTGAGTGCAGCTTGGTGCTCCACCAGAGAATCAAGGAGAACCTTTCTGACATTTTGTAGACTCTTTTTATGCTTAAAACCCTCCTCTCTGGCACTCACCCCAAACTCCAGCCATCTCTCCATGACCACTGCCACTCCCTGCCTCCAGAGTGTTTTGTTTTGTTCTGTTTTAACGGATTTTAGAGAGAGAGAAGGGAGACGGGGACATCGATAGAGAGAAACACCAAGGCTCTGCCTCCCGAATGCCCACACCGGGGACCCAGCCTGAACCCTGTCTGTGCCCTGACCAGGGAGGGGACTGGGGCCTCCTGATGACAGGACAGTATAGCCCTGAGCCACGGGCCAGGCTCCTCAGGAGTTGGAATCCGTGCTCCTGGCCACAGCGCGGGTCTGCCTCTGCCCAGCCTCTTCCCGGGGCCTCACCTGCCCAGAGCTTCCTGTCAGCCCGGTTGCTAGAGTCCAGGGTCCTGTCAGACACACCATTGTAGTGGGGCTGGTTTGTGGAGGATTCAGCCACGCTGCTCATCTGCCAAAGGACAGAGCAGACAGTGGGCATGGCGGCTTTGTTCCCTTGGTGGTGGTGAAGCCCCAGGCCCGGCAGACAGAGGATAGGAGGGCATGGCGGCTTTGTTGCAGCAGCAGCAGCAAAGCAGCCAGGCCCTGCAGAGAGCAGAGAACCACAGGGAGTGGGCCTAAGCTGTCAGCACGACATCCCCTGATGGCTCCTGGATTGGAGAAGGTTGGGGTGAGGGACACCCCCTCCCATGCACAAATTTCATGCACCAGGCCTAGTGAAATAATAAAACCATTGGTCAGTCCCATGTCAAAACTGTCATCTTCATCCAAGAATCAAGAAATGCTCTTAATTTTTTTTCCCCTTATTAATTCTTTTAGTGAGATTCTATGTCTGTGTGGGATTTCTTCATATACTCCTTTGCTCATTGATTTGGCAAATAGGTATTGATCACTTATTACTGTGCCAGACATTGTGGTAGGTGCTGGAGATGTCCTGTTATTTGTGTTACGCTTATTAATTTGTTCTATTATTTTATGTTAATGATGACTCATTTATTTCAGCCTTTGTATTCAGCATGTCTCTATTGGAATAAACGCACGTTCCTATGGAAACCAAGCTTTTGTTGGTTTTGGCCCGCATACACTTACACCTTGTTTATTTGGCCCCCTTAGCCTTTGAGTGTGACATGTTTGTTCCAAACAGTTCGCTTTTGCTGGGCCTGCTTGGCCTTGACCCCTTTGTTATCTGTGTCCTGATGCTGCTTACCCACAAAAGAGAACACACAAGAAACATGAATCGTTGCTTTCCTTTAGGGCTTCAAGCTGATGCCTAAGTGCACTTTTTGAAAGAAAAAGTATCTTCAGAGAGCAACATGAAGACCATTCTATTTTTAAAATATATTTCTATTGATTTCAGAGAGGAAGGAAGAGGGAGATAGAAACATTAATAATGAGAGAGAGTCATTGATGGCTGCCTTCTGCATGTCCCCTACTAGGGACTGAACCCACAACCTGGGCATGTGCCCTTGACTGGAATCGAACACAGAACCCTGCACTCCTCAGGCCAACACTTTATCCACTGAGCCAAATCAGCCAGGCTGAAGACGCTTCTTAACAACACTGAAATAATTTCCATTGTCTACAGTCTGCTTTTCCTCACACAGCTTTAGATCTCTGGCTGGGACTTCGACCTGCCTTGTTCACCTTTGTAGATCCCGTGAGCACATAATACATGTTTGCTGAATTATTCATTGAAGAAAAATGACCATTCAAGATTATTACTATGTTCCAATTGTGTGAGTTTTGTGGGTATTTCTTTTAATCTGGGCATGTTCAAAACTTTGATATTTTTAAAATATATTTTTATTATTTGAGAGAGAGGAAGGGAGAGAGAGAGAGAAATATTAATGATGAGAGAGTCCCCTTACTACAGAATTGAACTGTGACTCTCCTGGTTCATGAGTTGATGTTCAAACACTAAGCAACACTGGCCTGGCCAAATCTTTGATTTTTAAACCACTTTAGCAAAACTACCAAAAAAGGAAATGAAATAAAGACAGAAAACAGGACAAACATGGTGCCCAGCTGTTTGTTTTATTTTATTTTATTTTTTTACTCTTTCACATGTGGAAGATATTTTAAAGCATTATCTCAAGAAAATAGTTTTTCATTTCTTATTCATAAACTTTAGGCACAATTTAGTACAAAATCAAAACTAAATTATTAACCTGTTTGTGAAATGAAACCTAAACCAAATGTGCACGGTTTCAATAAGCCATTGTTACTAGAGTGCCAAACAGACATTACACAATTCACAATACAAAGTCATCTCCTTTTAGATGAAGGACCCTCATTGAAAATGACCAGAAAATGATTTTCTAACAAAAGAAGTGGCTCCAAGAAAAACACCGATCGCCCGAGGGATGAGCTGTGACAATGACAGCAGGGACCCCGCCCAGGATGCTGAGCTGACCCTGAGCACCGCCTCCTGGGGTCCATCTTAAGACTCTCCTGGACCCCAGGTCTCTCTGCAGGAGCTGCACCTCCAGGAGAAGGACTTCACCCCTCCCCCTCCCATTGGTCACTCCTCCCGACCCCTCCCTTCCAGCGCTGGTGCCTGTCTGCCTCCCCCCACAACA
>JAAGEH010000157.1:0-13010 GCA_011751065.1 Lasiurus cinereus
CATAGGTGGGCTGTCTCCTGCACACCTCATACTGCGGATTGAGCCTGAAACCCCCGTGTCCATGCCCTTGGCCAGAATTGAACCCGGGACCTTTCAGGCTGCAGGCTGACACTTATCTACAGAGCCAATTGGGCTGGGCTAAGTTTAATAGTTTTATAATTATGATTAAACACAATTTTTTTAGGGTTAATAGGTTTTCTTTTTTTTTTACCTTTAAAAATACGTTTTTATTGATTTTCAGTGAGAGGAAAGGAGAGGGAAAGAGAAACAAAAACATCAATGATGAGAGAGAATCTCGATCAGCTGCTTCCTGCATGCCCGCCCTGGGAATGGAGCTGGAAACCCACGTGTTTGTTCTAACCAAGAGAATGGAATCATGACCTCTTGGTTCATGGGTCGATGCTCAACCACTGGGCTGCCACACCAGCTGGGCTCTAATATTGGGTTTACAGGTGAAAACGAACAGGAAAGGTGCCCTGGACAGGGAATGTAATTAGAAGAGATTAAAACAAAGCCAACAGCCACTGAATTTTTACCAACCACTTTGGTGTTGTGTGGTGGTACGTGTCTGAGTATGTATATGTGTGTGTGCACACACATTCTTCATTCACCTTGAGTTGCACTACACTATAGGTATATTAGCCTCCCTCCCTGCCTCCCTCTCTCTCTCTCTCTCTCTCTCTCTCTCTCTCTCTCTCTCTCTTTTTCTTTCTTTCGTCTTTCAATATGTTTTTATTGATTTCAGTGAGATGTAAGAAGAGGGAGAGAGGGATAGAGACATCAATGCCAAGAGAAAAATCACTGATCAGCTGCCTTCTGCATGCCCCCTACAGGGGATGAGCCCCAAAGTGGTTCCTGGGTCAGTGCTCAACCACTTAACCACACTGGCTAGGCAACATTAGCCATTCCTGAAAATATTTAGATGTAAGTTCAGGATTAAGTGGCCCAACAGGTATGACTGCTCAACTCATGAAAGCACCAGCTAGTTCAGATAGTTTCTATATTAACAGTCTGATGTTCTCCTTAATAAGCATACAGTTAATATTACCATAATGTTTCAGGAAGGGCGAAAATCTTATCTGGATGAAGTGTTTTGTAAAAATATTTAGTTTTAGTTCTTACCATTTGCAATAGCATGGATGGAACTGGAGGGCATTATGCTAAGTTAAATAAGCCAATCAGAGAAAGATAAATACCACATGACCTCACTCATTTGTGGAATATAATGAACAACATAAAATGGATGAACAAAAATAGATCCAGAGACAGAGAAGCATCGATCAGACTATCAAACCTCAGCGGGAAGGTAGGGGAGGGTGGGGTAAGGAGGAGAGATCAACCAAAGGACTTGTATGTATGCATATAAGCCTAACCAATGGACACAGACATCAGGGGGGTGAGGGCATGAGTGGGGGGTAGAGGAGGTAATGGGGGAATTAGGACACATATGTAACATCTTAATCAATAAAGAAATTAAAAAATAAAAAACAGAAAAATACTTAATTTTGTCTTCTCCTTTGAATAAAACAAACCACTACATCTGCTATTTTGTTATGAAAGTGAATTATCTTAGGAATTTTTTTAAGTTGATATATATGGACTTTATTTATTCAGAGCAGTTTGGGGTTCACAGCAAAACTGAGGGGAAGGTACAGAATTCCCATATAACCCTCACCCCCACACCTGCACAGCTATTTCCATGATCACCATGACCCACCAGAGTGGTACATTTGTTACAATAGATGAACCTACGTTAGCACATCATAATCACCCAAAGTTCATAGTTTACATTATGATTCACTCTTGGTGATGTGCAATCTATGGATTTGGGCAAATGTATAAGGACCTGTATCCATCATTATAATATCATACAGAGTATTTTCACTGCCCTAAAATCCTGTGTGCTCCATCTCTGTGCTTCATCTCTTCCTCTTACCCCCAACCCTTCCTTGGCAGGCAACTGATGTTTTTTTTTAATTAAATCTTTATTATTCAGATTATTACATTTGTTTCTCTTTTTTCCCCTCTATAGCTCCCCTCCACCCAGCTCCCACCCTGCCCTCTACCCTTACCTCCCTCCCGTTGACCTCATCCGTAGGTGTATAATTTTTGTTCAGGCTCTCCCTGTACACCCCTCACCCCTTTCCTCCTGAGAATTATCAGTCCATTCCCTTTCTGTGCTCCTGATTCTATTATATTCACCAGTTTATTCTGTTGGTCAAATTTTTAATTCACTTGTTGATAGATATGTATTTGTTCATAATTTTTTGGCTTTTACCTTTTTCTTCTTTCTCTTCTAAAAGAGTACCTTTCAGCATTTCATATAATATTGGTTTGGAGTTGATGAACTCCTTTAGCTTTTTCTTATCTGTGAAGCTCTTTATCTGCCCTTCAATTCTGAATGACAGCTTTGCTGGATAGCATATACTTGGTTGTAGGTTCTTACTATTAATCACGTTGAATATTTCTTGCCACTCCCGTCTGGCCTGCATCGTTTCTGTTGAGAAATCAGCTGACAGTCCTATGGGTGCTCCCTTGTAGGTAATGAACTGTTTTTCTCTTGCTGCTTTTAATATTCTCTCTTTGTCTTTTGCTCTTGGTATTTTAATTCTGATGTGTCTTGGTGTAGTCCTCTTTGGATTCCTTTTATATGGCCTGCTGTGTGCTTCCTGGACTTGAACGTCTATTTCTTTTACCAGATGTGGGAAGTTTTCAGTCATTATTACTTTAAATAGGTTTTCAATATCTTGAGCTCTCTCTTCTTCTGGCACCCCCACAATTCTGATGTTGGTACGCTTGAAGCTGTCTCAGAGGCTCCTTACATTATCTTCACATTTTTGGATTATTTTTTTTCTTGCTCTTCTAGTTGAGTGTTTTCTGATTCTTTATATTTTAAATTTTTGACTTGATTCTTACCTTCCCCTAGTCTGCTGTATAATATTTTTTTTATTTCAGTCAGTGTATGTTTAATTTCTAGTTGGTCCTTTTCCATTTCTAGTAGGTCCTTTTTCATCTCCTCTTGGGTCTCGCTAACTTTATCCAACTTTTCTAGGATATTCTTGAAAAACCTTATAAGTGTGGTTTTGAACTCTATATCCAGTCGTTTGTTTTCCTCCATTTCTTTTGTTTGTGATTCCTTCCCTTGTCTCGGCATTTTCACTATGCCAGGAGAACTTCTGTGTTGGATTCAGCCTTATGATACCAGACTTGAAAAACTACAAAAGCCTCTCTGTTGAGCTTGGGATGGGTGGAGTCTCAGGGCTTAAGGGACCGCCGTGCCTTCTAGTCGGCCCTGCCATCCATGGCCCCTGGGTCTCACGTGACTGGGTAATTGCTGGAATATTCCCTGTGTGTGCCTGGGCTCTCGCAGTGCCTCTAGACTGCTGCCTTTCCGGCACCCCTGCACTCCGGGACCATATGAGTGTGGGTCCCCAGGGTTTTGCCCAAAACCAGGGTTTAGTGGAGTTAGAATTGAGGCAAATTGGGAGGGTCTCTCTCCCGCCCACTCGTGAAAGCCAGTGGCACAATCAGCTGTCGGTCCTCTGCGCCCAGTGCCGTGCGCGCCACCAGACTTCTGATCTTTTGCGACTCCCATAAATTTCTGTGCAATTCTCCCTTTTCACAATCCCAACTCCCCCTGTATGAGTTTTGGCTGGACCTGGGGTTTAGTGTTGTAGGATAAAGGGGTTCAATGCTGTTGAGAGTCTCCCTCTCCCTTCCCGCCAGGTTCTCTGGCACTCGCTCTCTCCACGTGCGCATTTCCGTACCTCAGCTTTTTGCAGCTCCTCTGGGTCTCTGTGAGCCCCTCTCTTTCCTTCTAGTTGTAGAATTTCCACTCAGCCAGCTTTCCTGTGATTCTGGATGATGTCTGTTCTGTCTTTTAGTTGTAGTTTTAAAATTGTTGCGTGAGGCAGCAGTGTAGGTATTTACCTATGCTGCCATCTTGGATTCTCCCTGATCTCAGTCAGTGTATGTTTAATTTCTATTTGGTCATTTTCCATCTTTAGTTGGTCTTTTTCCATCTCTAGTTGGTCCTTTTCCATCTCTAATTGGTCCTTTTTCATCGCCTCTTGGGTCTCGCTAACTTTATCCAACTTTTCTAGGATATTCTTGAAAAACCTTATAAGTGTGGTTTTGAACTCTATATCCAGTCGTTTGTTTTCCTCCATTTCTTTTGTTTGTGATCCCTTACCTTGTCTCGGCATTTTCACTATGCCGGGAGAACTTCTGTGTTGGATTCAGCCTTATGATACCAGACTTGCAAAATCGCAGAAGCCTCTTTGTTGAGCTTGGGATGGGTGGAGTCTCAGGGCTTAAGGGACCGCCTTGCCTTCCAGTTGTCCCTGAGTCTCAGCCTCTGAGTCTCACATGACTGGGTAATCACTGGAGAGGTCCACCTCATGGTGCCTCTAGACTGCTGCCTTTCCGGATCCCCTGTGCTCCGGGACCATATGAGTCTGGGTCCCCAGGGTTTTGCCCGAAACTGGGGTTTAGTGGAGTTAGAAGTGACACAGTTGGGAGGGTCTGTCTCCCGCCCACTCGTGAAAGCCAGTGGCACAATTAGCAGTTGGTCCTCTGCGTGTAGTGCCATGCGGGCCACCAGACCTGTGATCTTTTGCAACTCCCCTAAATTTCTGTGCACTTCTCCCCCTTCACAGTCCAAACTCCCCCCGTATGAGTTACGGCTGGATCTGGGGTTTAGTGTCGTAGGATAAGGTGTTCAATGCCATTGAGAGTCTCCATCTTTCTCCTGTCAGAGAAAGCCAGCCAGGTTCTCTGGCACCCGCTCTCTCCACGCACGTGTCTCTGTACCTCAACTTTTTGCAGCTCCTCTGGGTCTCTGTGAGCCCCTCTCTTTCCTTCTAGTTGTAGAATTTCCACTCAGCCAGCTTTCCTGTGGTTCTGGATGATGTCGATTCTGTCTTTTAGTTGTAGTTTTGAAATTGTTAGAGGAAGATCTTCTGTTGTCTCAAAGGTATCTTCCTGACAGATGTTGGTGGAGCCAATGGGTTGAGGAGGTTGCTGAATTGTGTTTCCCGTGATCCCTTGCATGAAAGAGAAAGAGATATCCATTATTTTGCCCCAGCATCTTTAGCATTTTAAGTGCGCAGCCGGTTTTGTCTTCTGGATGGAAAGGACTGACATGGGGTTAATGTGTTAACTTTCCCTTTCTCTCATCAAGTCTTCAGCTTGTTCCATTCTATCTTGCTGGCTCTGTCAGTATGAGCACAGGAGACACACGAAGGCCCAGAGTGGGACTGGGGTGCAGGCAGCCACTGGGGCTGCAGCAGGAGGAGATGGTACCAACCTAGGCCATATGAAATCCCTGGGCTAGATTTCTCTGATGTGGATGATGCCTCTGCCATGGCGGCAGGCACAGGACCTGGCCTGGAGCTGAGAGGAGAAAGCCTGTAGGAGGTTGTGTAGGCAGGGGAGGTGGAGGAATGGGGTTTGCAGTACAGCTGTTGCTATCAGAGTGTGGCCCGTATCTGGTGGCTGGACCAAGGCAGGAGGGGCCTCCAGGTTTGAGGCTGCATTTGGCCTTCACCTACCTGCCTAGGCGAACAGTGGACAGGGCCCCGCAGCCTCTGCCTGGATTCTGGCCGTTGCTGCCACCACTGCGTGCTCCTGCCACCGTGCACCAAGTCCTCCCACCCTGACGCTCCTGCAGTGACCTTTGCAGTTTGCACAGCCCTTTCTAAGAATGTGTTTTAGCTTTTTCGATACGGTTGTATTACATTTGTTGGAGGAAAATCAGAAACTTTTCCAAAAGATGGGCTTTCTTCCAGAGTAGGTATTTAAAAACAGTTCATTGAGTATCTTTATTTCTTTATTTTATTTTGTTCTTGTTGCTGTTAATCCTCATGTGAGCATAATTTTTAGTTGATTTTAGAGAGAGTCAAAGGAACGGAAGAGAAATATCTCTGTGAGGGAGACGCCTCAAGTGGTTGACTTTCACATGTGCCCCGACCAGTGCCAGGGACCAGGCCTACAGCTGAGTATGTGCCCTTGACCAGAATGAAACCCAGAACTCTTCAGCCTATGAGCCCATGCTCTATCCACTGAGTCAACTAGGCTAGGGCTCATTCAGTGCCTTTTTGTGAGCATAAAGAGAAACTAACCATAGTCTCTTTCTATTTTTGCATGAAAACTGCCTTTGGGATCTACTCCTCCCTAGTCTGGCAGGAAATCTCCAGAAGGTCTGATAGCCAATTTTTACCTCTTAAATAAGCAATCATCCTGCGGTCAATTCGTGGCAGTTAGTATCCTAGTGTAGTGTAACAGCGAGAACACTGCACTTCTGAATATTCGGAAATTTCTTTCTCCTCCACACTGGCACCCACATGGATTTTGCAGTCTTGCTAGTGATGTGTGTGTGTCTTTAGGTTGGATATCGTACTTCTTTTTGCCTTTTCTCTTTTCAGCTCCTCCCTCCACTCGGCCACCACTCCAGATGTGGTTCCCAGGGAGAAAAGTGCATGTGGGGACGAACACAGCCTGCAGGGTCCTTACAGATGTGGTGTGAACAGTTGAGAACCTGAGCCTATGCTCTAAGGGGTCCATTTTGAACTTCCTAAAGGGACTGCAGACTGCTGGCTCCACTCTCATCAGGTGCCTCTCATCTAATGGCGACTAAACTGCCCCTCACCGCCTCGTCTCCCGTGAGGCACACTGGTGCCAGGGTCCTTGCTCCTCTGGGTGCTCCCCCTTTGTGCTTTCCTTTTCAGACAACGGGGCGCTCCTGCTTTTACCGGGCTCTCCTGTCTATAATGGAAATCACATCCCCTGTCTGCATGTGCAGGTGGAAGTGCAGTTCCCATTTGTTCAATCCAGCCTTATTGTTTCCTCTGGCCAGACTTTTTCAGCCCTCGATTACCGATTCCATTTGCCTGAGTCAGGCAGTAGGTCTGGTGTCCAGCTGGCTGAGGAAGACAGGAGCCAAGCGTTCTCAAGCTTGTTCTCATTGGATTAAGTTCAGGAGGAGGTGATCCTTGCCTTGTCGTCCTGAGGGTGGAGAAAATGCCCACCATCATTGCTTCCTCAGGGTGTACTGGTACTTTGGGACTTTGGAAACACAGACCTTTCCTCTTCAGGGCACCTTCATCCCTGGCATCTCTTCCTGTGTGAGTCATATGCGAGAGCATGTCCACTTTTATCTGAGGGTCCATGGGTGCAGCCTCTGTCTGGACATTAAACTCCCCTACTTACCCAGGCTTTTGCTGTTCTCTCTTCTGATGGGGTTTTCTGTCTCTCAACATGCTTCTCTTGAGGTTCCTTTTTAAGGTAGAAGCAAAACTTCATTTATAACATAATACACATACCTTCTATAATGTCTTCACAGTTCAAAGGATAAAACCTCTGGCTTCATTAGATTTTGCGTTTTGCCTTACATATTTCATAATCTGTGCATGTCAACTTTGGAATTTTAATCATGCCTGATACTTTGCAATAGGGTATACCTACATGAGTTACCAAATTTCTAACTTTTGTTGTTCAACCATTTTTATTTTTTGAAAATACATATTTATTTATTTATTTTAATAGAGGAAAGCAGAGGGATAGAGAGTTAGAAACATCAATGTGAGAGAAAAAAGGATCAGCTGCCTTCTGCACTACTGCTTCTGGGGATGTGCCGACAACCAAGGTACATGTCCTTGGCTGGATTGGAATCTGGGACCTTTCAGTCTGTAGGCCGACACTCTATCAACTGAGCCCAACTAGATAGGACTCAACCGTTTTTCTTGATCTTGCTCTCTGACTCCATACATTCTAGAATATTGGTTGGATTTGTAATAAACCTGACTTGCATCCATCTTATTAAAGAAAATATATGCTCAAAAAAGCGCTCCCAAATTCAGCTACTAAAAGCGCTTTAAAGATCTTCTTTGCCGGGGGTTCCAGAGTGTGGGCCTCCGTACTCTCCGCTCTGGGTAGTCCAGCTCAACCTTGCCTTGGCTGCTCTCCTTTGAAGACAGTCTTTGTCCATTCCCTTTCGCAGACTCCATATGTCAGCCACGGCAAACACAGTCATTCCTTCAGCAGGTGTTACCAGTGCTGTTTGCTCCCAACAGTCCTCTTCTCCAGTCAGATCCAGTCAGTTCCTGCCCAAGGCTCAGCTTCATTGAATCACACACTGCTTCCACTGTCTCTAATTCCAGGGCACATATGTCAAGCTTTCTGAAGGCGTTTGTCAGTTGCTTGAGGCATGGGGAGAAGTAATCCTTGTCACTCCTTTGTGAGGGTGGAGAAAATATCCAATGTTGTCCCCTTTTCAGGGTCTACATGCAAACTTTGGAAAACACATTTCTTTTTTGTGCTGCTGGAGGAATTGCACGAGTGTGAACTTTTAATATGTAATCAGGCTTGTTCTCCCTTCTGTCAACATCAGCAGAGTCAAAAGCAGTGAGTGAAGTGGTAACATGTGAGGATTAGTCCGTGATTCCTGGAGGAGGTACCTATGTTACTGGATTTGGCCAATATGGTTTATTCTTCCTTCCCTCATTTGGATAACCAAATGGATCAGGAGGAGGGTAGTGACTCTGATAGCCATTCCTTCAATAAATTCCTGTTTTCTTTTCTGGGCAAAGGACATGTTGGAAGACGTGGGAATATCAATTTTGAAATGTGGTACAGGGGGCTTGGGGTTATAGTCACCAAACTGGGTTTCACTTCTGTTTCCTTGTTTCTTTATCTGAAGAAGAGGATTCCCAATGACAATCAGAGGTAACCTTGTCAAGGGCCCTAGTAACTTAAGTTCTCATCCTTGCTCTCATCCTCATTTTCAAAGCTGACAACAGTCAATGCATTGCCTTTTTTTCCATACCGACCGCACTTCTCACATTGGTCCACCCTCAGAATGAGTGTTTTTGGCAAGCCCAGGTCAGCATACAAGATGTGGCTGCTCTCACAGGCTTTAAAGATGTTAGGACTGCTCTAGCCATTTTGGCTCAGTGGATAGAGTGTCGGCCTGCTGATCAAAGGGCTCTGGGTTTGGTTTGGGCAAAGGCACGTACCTCAGTTGCTTGTTCCTCCCTGGCTCTCGCCTTGATCAGGGCTCATTCAGGAGGCAGCAAATCAGTGTGTTTCTCTACATCAATAATTCTCTGTCTTTCCCTCTTTTTCCACTCTCTCTAAAATCAAAGAAAAAATATCCTCAGGTGAGGATTAAAAAAAAAAAGATGAAAGGATCAACTCTGAAAATTATGATTTGAATTCATCCTGTGGGCCTATCCTTTTTTTCTGAGGATACCAATGATTTTTGTATGGTATACTAGGGGTCTGGTGTGAGAAATTCGTGCACAGGTAGAACCCCTTGGCCTGGGCGACATCAGGGTGGATCAGCGCCTTCAGACTGCTGACCAGGGCCTTTCTTCGTTCTGTGTTGCCCCCTATTGGTCAGTGCACGTCATAGCAAGTGATTGAAGTCCTGGTTTCCTGGTCAAATTCTTTCTTTTTTAAAATATATTTTACTTATTTTTTACAGAGAGGAAGGGAGAGGAATAGATAGTTAGAAACATCAATGAGAGAGACACATCAATCAGCTGCCTCCTTCACACCTGCCAGTATTGTTGTGCCCCCAACCAAGGTACATGCCCTAAAGTGGAATCGAACCTGGGACCTTTCAGTCAGCAGATCAACGCTCTTATCCACCGAGCCAAATCAGTTAAGGCTACTGGTTGAATTCTTGAGGAGACACTTTGTATAATAGCCTTTTATATATGTAGGTATTTTATTAGTTTTTACTAAGACATTCTCATATTGCAAAGAATTGTGTACAAGCATCTACGTATTTAGTACAAGCATCTTTTGATGTTTGAATTATCAGAAATAACATAGAACTGTATATAGTGGACATTGATGTCTATGTAATTCGACTTCATGTTTTCTTTTTAAAAGACTCCAAAGACAAAAGCAGCTGAAAACAAAATTTAAATGATTTGAAAATTGGATTAAAGTTATAAAAAATTGCTTACTAAACTACTGGTCTTCAGCACCATTTTTGGTTTTCTGTGTTTTGATTTAGGTTCCTGTTTGTTTGTTGTTCTTTTAACTCAGTGGTTCTCAACCTTCCTAATGCCACAATCCTTTAATACAATTCCTCAGGTTGTGGTAACCCCCAACCATAAAATTATTTTCGTTGCTACTTCATAACTGTAATTTTGCTACTGTTATGAACTGTAATGTAAATATCTGATATGCAGGATGTATTTTCATTGTTACAAATTGAACATAAGGAACGCATAGTGATTAATCACCAAAACAATATGTAATTATATATTGTGAAATATTTATTTCTAATTAGAAATAAATGAAATTTTGTCTTGAATTGTGGTGTAGCATGGGTAACAGTCTTAATGTGACAACAGTAAAGTACATTGCTACATTTTGCTACACCGAGGAGCGGTGTGTTGGTTCCTAAGACCATGGTAAATAGGTGTTTTCCAATAGTCTTAGGCGACCCCTGTGAAAGGGTCATTCGACCCCCAAAGGGGTCGCGACCCACAGGTTGAGATCCGCTGTTTTAACTGGTATAGATACACCATTTTTATGACATTCATCTTTAGTATCAAATTTAGTATTTTGCTCTGAAGCTATACTTTTAGCAGATCTCATTTGGGCAGCTTTATTATTCTTTCCTTTAAATCTGTAATCATTTAAAAAAATTTTTTTAAAACTTGATTTCATAGAAAGGGAAAGACAGAGAGATAGAAACATCAATGATGAGAGAGAATCATTGATTGGCTTCCTCCTCCATGTCCCCTTCTGGGATTAAGCCTCCAACCCCAAGTATTTACTATGTCACAGAATTGGAACTGTGATCTTCTGGTTCATGGGTCGTTGCTTAACCACTGAGCCGCACTAGCCAGGCAAATCTGGAATTTTTTTTACCTCAATTTGTTTAGGGATTCTTGTTGATCTTCTGTGATTTTTTAAACCAATCTTTATGTACTTATTTACACATTTGATAAAGATATCAGTTAGGGGGTCCCTCCCTTCCTTCCTGGTTCCCACCTGTCTCCAGCCAGGCTTTTGACCAGCTTTGGACAAGGGGCCTAGTGCTGGAGGACTTTTCTCTACACAGGAAGAGGCTGACATGCAGGCACTGTGGGGGTCTCTTGAGGGGTCTGGGGACCAGGGACCCCTGCAGTATATTTTTAGGAGCAGACAAATTTCTCGGATTTTTCTGGTGTTGGAGGGAGGGTTTTCCTTGGGAATGGGGTGGAGGTTTCCTGGATAGGGATGGAGTTTCAGCAGAGAAGATATGATCTGGCAGCTGTAGGTCTTAGGGCTGCACCCTGTCTGCACGGTTGTGGGGGTGCTTGGTGAGGACACCTCAGATGAAGCTTAGGAGTGAGAACTGGGGAAATCCCGAAGGTAATTTGGGTGGTTTTTGGTGTTTGTAATGGAAGAGAAGCATGTGGTCTTAGAGACCCTGACATGCATTGAAAGAAAAAAATGTCCGAAGTAAAATCATTTCGATGACATTAGTAACTGTACGTCAAGTCCTCCAAAAATTAGACCATGAGCAACACCCAGCTTCTTAACCTGTGCACTGACACACTATTGTCCACACCTACCCATGCCCAGCATTCACAGGCGCCAAGTGAAGACATAACCCAGGCCCTCTCCTTGGCTTGTGAGGTCTTAGCGATGAGAAGAGAGAACTGATCCATGAGAGAAGCTGGGCCGTTCAATGCATCTCTGCTCTGCCAGACTCAGAGAAGGCAAGACAGGAAGCACCAGGCAGTGATTTCTTTGGCACAAAACTGCACAGGCAACAAAGTGTTTCCGGGGCTTAAGTTAGTGTCTGGTTTAGATCCCAGTAGGGAAAAAAAGGAAAATCTGGTCATTTATTATTAAAAAGAAAAGTGGGTGGCTTTGAGAGAGGACGACTTAAAAGTTGATCCCTATTCTCCTACCAGATGGCAGCATGATCATAAGCAGAATCAGTGAGGCCAAACTGAGACCATTTCACTGGGACTTCATTCAAACAGCATAGTTTGCTTGTATTTTGGCTCTGAAGAGAGGAGGCAGAAGTTTCAGAGTAACAAGTGAGTCACATATGCTCATTACATCAGTGTGTGGGGCAAGACTATCCTATTTGTTGGTTCACACAGCTTGTCTACCGCTCTGAAAGCTCCAGGGAGTGGTCCAACCCCTCTCTTCCACCTTCTTTTAGCCTTCTGAGATGGACAAGTCCTTGGCATTCACTGAAATGTGAAGTCTGAAAAATAATGTCCAAATAAAATTGTTTTCTAGACAGTGGGACTGGAGTAACTCCCAAATCTCTACTTAAAAAAAAAAGTTAATTTATTGATTTTAGAAAGAAGGGAGAGGGAGAGAGAGAAACATCAATGAGGAGAGAGAATCACTGATTGGCTGCCTCCTGCATGCCCCCTATTGTGGATTAAGATGCAACCCGGACATGTGGCCTTGACTGGAATCATACCTGGGACCTTTCAGTCTGCAGCCCGATGCTTTTTCCACTAAGCCAAACAGGCTATGGCCCAAATCTCTACTTTTTGGCACAAAATTTTAAAAGCATATTTCAAATTCAGTAAGTGAAACACTCAACTAATAAACTCTGAACATAAAAAAAAATCCTGGCCAGTGTGCTCAGTGGTTGAGTGTTGATCTATTATCTAGGGTATCAGGCAAGTGCTGGGGGTGCGGGCTCAATTCCCAATTGGGGGAATACAGGAGGCGCCGATCAGCAATTGTTTCTCATCACCTTTCTGTGTCTCTCCCTTTCCCGTTTTCTCTGAAATAAATTTTACACACACACACACACACACACTCGTATATAAATCAATGGGAGATGTTTTAGGCATTTCTCCATTGATCCTACCAAGACAGTAGTGGTACAGTAAGCTATTGTGTGAGAGAATTGGTTTTCCCGTGTTCTTGGTAAATGGGCCAAGGAACGAGGTGTCAAGCCTGGTTAACATAGTGCGTGAATGTAGAACTGGGCAGTGCAAAGGAAACGGCTTTGGGTAGTCAATGGGTGG
>JAAGEH010001842.1:0-31369 GCA_011751065.1 Lasiurus cinereus
TTCCCACAATCTGTACACTCATATGGCTTTTCTCCAGTATGAACTCTCTTATGTTGAATGAGGTTAAAGATTCCTCTGAAAACTTTCCTACAATTGTTACAATCATAAAACAGTTCTCCAGAACAGACACCTTGACATTCAATAATTTTCTGTTTCTTGCTGGCAGCTTTTTCACATTCAACCCACTGGTGATGACTTTTTTCAATGATATATTCTTGTGAAACCTCACTGCCACTGTGTAGCTCCTCAGTGTTCTGAGAGGTCTGGGGCTGGAGAAGCTCTGAAGGAGCTTTCACGTCTTCCCTCACCTTCCTGTTGTTTGAAGGCACCTCTGATAAATAGAAGCTACACTTGGTAACAAATGAGGGCCTCTCCATAGCTTCTTTCCAGGAGGTCTCTCTATTGATATCCTTCTGTTGCTGGTGAGGGTTTGCACTGAAACAGAAGTCTCTCACACATGAGTCACTGGTAACAAATGAGGGCCTCTCCATAGCTTCTTTCCAGGAGGTCTCTCCACTGACATACTTCTTTTGCTGGTGAGGGTTTGCACTGAGACAGAAGTCTCTCACACACGAGTCACTGAAGATGTGTTTGTACTCAAAGTATTCTGCTTGTGACTCAGTCAGTTGCAAAATACCTTTTAATACTGAGAAGCACCACTTACAGATCTGTGACTTCTGGGTTCCTGGAGCTGTCATAAAAGCACTGACATGTGACTCTTCTTGTACAGAAGCACTCTGATCAGAACAGGCCTCCTCATCATTCTTTTCATGCCAAGAATCTGAAAAGAAAAAAAAAAAAGTGAGAAAATGAATGATGACTGTGGTAACAGGAGAAGTTCCATTAAAAATGTGTGTTGCCCATACACCTAAGCTCCACGCAATTTTCAAACAGAAGACATGTGCAGGAAGCATTAAAAAAAGGCTTCTATGAAGTTCTGGACTTCTATAAATCATAAAATAAGGAAAACCACAGCAGGACTATGACACAAAGATGGGAAGCACAACATGGAAGAGAGGTAAGACTTCCAGCTCTTCCTTAGGCTAACAGTGTTCAGCAGGGTTTGCTGCAGGTGACATAGGCAAGCTCTGCAGAATTTTGCTTATGTCTTATTTCAAGAAAATTTCAAAAAATGAGTAGTTGGTGTTTGAAACATACTTAAGGATGTATGTGCAATTCATAATACATGTGTAAGTCAGTGTTAAAGAATACAGTACAGGCAGCAATGCACAGTAGCAGATGATGTAAAAATGCCATAAAGACTAACATAGCCAAAAGCCAGGAAGTCACAGGTGAAATGATATGTCAGAAAGAGTAAAGTAGGTTAAAAGATAAGGCAGAAATGTGGGGTAGCCCGTGGTACCTGTATCTGACCTCTGATGGAAAAGAGCTGGTACCTGGTATGAAAAAGGGTCTTACAAGTATATGGTTCATGCAAGTAATGAACATAATCTGGCACAGATAATCACTCAGGAACTTAGCTATAGGAAAGGGGTAGAAATGGAAGCCATGGATCTGAATATAGTCGTCCTCCCAGGAAGAAACAGCAGGTGGGATCAATTAAGCTGTCTGTAAGACCCATTACTCCCAGAAACTTCCTGCACTTGCTGAGGCAAATGTTGTAAGAGAAGTTTGTGGAGTCTATTGTGGGTTCTCCACAGTGCTCAGCACTGACAGCCACAGCACATTTGAAAAGACAGTGAGGAATATTTGCAGACCCATGGTCTGGCTGTAAGAGAGAGAGTGCTATGTAAGAGAATAAAGTGAGAGAGAACATCATCTCAGGACACCGGGAGAGATGTGAAGTTCTTACCTTTAGATGCTACAAGTGCAAAGACTTCCAGCATCACATTGCAGTACAGATGTCTCTGAGCCTCATCAAGGAGTACCCACTCCTCCTGAGAGAAGGCGATGACCGCATCTTCAAAGTGAATATCCTGTCATAATGGGGACAGTACAGCCATAATCAGATTCTCTTCTAATATTTCAATTCTGTCATAGTCTTAACTCACCACATCCATCTTCTCCCTTTACTCCCCACATCAGAGAAGATATCAGGCCTCGGTCCCATAAAATTCAATCTATCTTTATTTTCCTATGGATATTATGTCTTCCACAACAATAACAGGAGTTGAGCAAATCCAAGATACCTGTACTCTGAGCCTCAATGTGAGTCAAACTGCCCTTTCTCAACATTGGGTGTCAGGGACTTAAGAGTAAAAAGAGCTAATGCACATTAAGGGAGTCTGAATGATTTGACACTGGTTTTGTCAGGTAATATGCTTGTTTTCTGTCAATTGTCCCTTTAACACACCAAAAAACATGGCATCAGATTTCACCCTTCTGATTCCAAACCCAGATTGTTGCGGCCATTACATTTCTCTATATCATTTTTCATCACATAATTCTTTGAACCACACTCCTCTCATGCAGCTTCATTCCAAGAGGCACAACCTCACTGGTAATACAAAAAAGCTGTGACAAGGACAGATTGTTTCCTAATTAGCTTCTTCTTTCAAAACTCTAATTTATCACCTCTGTACTGTATCTTTTTCCCTCTTATCATCTACCTTGCTCATGCCAGTAGAAGTGTACAAGCATAGGTAACACTGATCTATGCTATCTCATCTCTATTGATCACTGACTGGGTCAGCCCTCAACAAGACACAGCAGTTGTATGTGTGTGTGTGTGTGTGTGTGTGTGTGTGTGTGTGTGTGTGAGTGTGTGTCCCTAAAATTAGCCATGTCATACCATCCAGTCCCCACCAGAAATGAAATCACTCTTCTTTCATTCTTATGTTAGTATCAGGGCCCTGCATGCATGAATTCACATACCCTCTCCAAGTGCACAACGTTTTTTTCTACCACACCCATCTCACACCTGCACTCTCATATCCTAAGCACTCACAGTCATCTCCTTGGCCTCATAATTATTATTGAGCAAGTATGACCAAGAGAATGCCTAGAAAATTCAAACTGGGTGATGTATTACCCATAATCTCATAGTTCACAATCATAGAGGAAGTGTTATGTCCTCTGAAAGTCTCCATCCCTGATTGTTTGTTTCCTTCCCACCTTGCCTAATGTGAAACACATCAGATCTCAGATATTCAGTGCCCACCTTCACTGTTACTGCACTTGACGTCTTTTCACCAGTCTGAGCTTTTCATCACTTTAATCCCATCACTTGTGGCCCTCTACCCCATGCCCAGTGAGCTCAGAGATGACCACTTATGCCCCTAAGCTATTCCACTAAACTGACTGCAACAACTCTGCCTTAGCAATGGTAATACTACTAAATAAGTAAGTAAGTAAATAAATGTGGCATCTAATTCAAAACAAACACACAAACAAACATAAAAAGGTGATTTATAACTCCTATGAATTGTAAATCTTTACATTTTCCACTACATTTAAGGAAGTCTTCCTGTTGAACTGCCCATCAGGATTCTAGAAGCTCTTGCACTGCTCTCTGAAATACACTAACAGGCCAGGAAATAAAAGATTGTGTATCTCCTGTGAACATAACACTTCCTACTATGAAATCCTCCATCTGAGTTGATGGTGTTTCCATATATTCAGATGCTAAATCCAAGCCTGAATTTCAACTGTATTACCTCTCTGTCTCTCTCAATCTCAACATTAGAAAATCCAGGTGGTCATACCTAAATCACTGATCCAGAATGCAACTGCTACTTCCATCTCCACAGCCACCATTATCAGCCAATTACCATCACATGCACCCAATCTATCATAGATGCTTCCTTCCTAATCTTTCCACCTCCCACCTCACAGGCTTATTGTTCATCATGCTGCAGCCACTAGGAATCTAATGAGACCTGGTTCCGATCACCTGTCACCACTGCTGCAAATCTGCCATTGCTCCCATCACATGCAGAGCAGACTCCAAAGTTGCCACAAAGTTCCTCTAGATCTGATTTTCTTCCATTTTTAATAATTCCCTCTTTTTACTTATTTTATTTTTAAAGACTTCTTAAAATATTTTATTAATTTTTTACTGAAAGGAAGGGAGAGGGATATAGAAACATCGATGAGAGAAACATCTATCAATTGCCTCTTGCACAGTCTCTACCAAGGTAATGCCCTTGACCAGAATCAAATCAGGGACTCTTCAGTCTGCAAGATGATGCTTTTTCCACTGACCCAATCTGGTAAAAGGATGCCTGCAAGTCTCTGAAGTGGTTTGGCATTTACTCCATGTGTTTACACATTCTGGGAGGACCTCCCACATCTCATTCCTCTAATTGCCAAAGTCAGGGAGCACTTCATACAACCCTGGACCTGAGCTTAGGATCTTGGCTTAGTGTTTGTTCAAGCTTCCCAAGCCCAAAGGCTGGAAGACTGGCAGGAGAGTCCCAGGACTCCACTATCTCAGAGGCCACAAGAGTGTGAGGCTCTAAATAAGCTCCACAAACCAGTCCCCTTGAGTGATGTTGCATTTGCAGGAATTTGTGGAAAGCAAAGGTCTGTTGAGAGCCTTGCAAACACTGCCAGGATCCATGGGCTCTGGCCGCTCAGTACCTTTCCCTCTTTCCCTCGGCCCAGGGCTAGATAACCTGGAGATGACTACATTACATCAGGACCTCAGTCCTAAAGGCACATTCTTGCCTAGTTTGCTGTCTTTCAAAGGACTTCTAATTCCTGCCCCCTACTGGTATCCTCTCCCTTCTAGTTTCTTCTTTCTCTGAGCAGTTGGGAAGTTTATAACCCTACTTCAGATAATATGCCTCTTTTATTCTCCACCATCGATGGCCCTAGTTTCTTGAGAACGAAACTGAAACTTCTCATGCAATTATTTCGCCTTCTTTTCTTTTTTGCCTTTAGATACAAAACAAGCCCAGGATTCCTGAATTCTTTCAGCTCAGCCATGCCCAACAAAACTTTACAGGGTGGCATTGCAGCCTGTCAACCTCTTTCATCCATCACACCTTGTATCACGCACAAGTGACTCACTGTTCTGGATATTGTGACCTGGGCTTCAGGACCTGACAGTCACCCAAAGATGGAGGGTAAATAGAATGAGGATGAATAGAACTCTAAGAAAAACAGAGTCAGGGAGGCACATAGGCCTGAAAACTGGCTGTTGATGCTCAACAAGCTACAGACAACCCACTGCACTCGAGGGAGAGAGAAGGGGGGAACTGCCTCTGATGTCTCTTCCTCTTATGATTCAGCACTGGAGCTTATGAATATGTTAAGAGAACAAAGAGTTCAAAATGCCCACTTATATATCCTTCCTTCACCAAACTGGTGGGCAGAGTATGACGTAACCTGCATCTGCACCAGGACATCTCCGAGATATTGAACCACCAATCAGCGCGTGCGAGTGCCCTGGGCCCCACACTTTCCCTTTCCTCCCTGGGCCTCACCCCTTCTTATCCCTCCCTTCAAAAGGCATATTTACCTCTGCACATGTTGCTGTTCTCCCCAGTCTGAGAGGCAGCCCGCTGGGTCTTCCTCCTCCTCCTCCTCTAATCCTGGTATTTCTACCCTCCTTCATAATGAATCTCTCTCGTTAGTATGGAATAAACTTCCCTTTTTAACTTGCCTGGGTCCCCGACTCTGATCCCAGTGCCTCGAACCTTACTTTTGGTGCCGTGTAACCCAGGAGGGGCGAGCATTCCATCTGACCGCTCAAGGTCCAGGATGTCCCCCTCTCCCATCTCGTGACTCAGGATCTTCCTACCTCTCCCTCTGGCTCAGCAGCATCAGTGGTAAGTCCCAGCCAGTGCTGATTGCTAGCAGTTTCTCCGCCATCTCTGTCCCTAAACTGTGAACCGCGTGAGAAATTGCCTTCCAGGCATAACCCTCCAGATCCCTCCGGGTCCCTCCAGGAGGAGTTCCAAACCTGGAGAGGCAGCGAAGATGTTCCTGTAGCCCCTTGGATCCCAGAAGGTAGGGGAAACGTCCCCTGATGTTCCTTGGGTTCCCTGTCCATAGTTTTGGCTCAATGCTGGGATGCTGGCCCTTAGGCTCGGCTACTGACCACAGGTTTTACTATGGGTAATCAACAATCTAAAGCGGATCCTAGCACACCTCTAGCATGTCTCCTCACCAATCTGGCTAACCTAGGTCTGTCTCAGGATCTGTATCCTAAAGGCCTCATTTACTTCTGTTACATGGGATGGATTCAGTATGAATTGGAATGGGTCCAGATGGCCCGAAAACGGGACTTTTTATTTTACCATCCTCACTGACTCAGTAATTTCTGCTGGCAAATCAGGAAGTGGCCCTTCACTCCTGACCCTCGCTTTACTCCTCACGTTACCCTTATCAGATCCTCCTCACAAAGTCTCAAACCGGTCCTTAGCCCCTTTCTGTCTTCTGACTCTTTTGACCCAGCCAATCCTTCATCTCCACCTCTCCACTCCCATAGCTCCGCCTTCTGCTCCCCCTCTTCCTCTTCCTCCTTCTTCGCCATGGCTGCTCCAGCTGCCCCTTTCCTAGCCAATGGCTGCCACTGTGGGAGCCACAGTCACTGTCTCGGGGTACGAGTCAAGCAGAAGCCACCGCGCAGCACAAGAGCTACCTGCCCACCACCACACCAGCTACTCCAACCAGCTAAGTGAGACTGCTATATGTCTGTAGAAATTTTGGTTTACTCTTCCCTTTTGTTTTGTGAGCAGCCACAGTGTTGGCTGCATGGCATGCCGGTCCCATGGGGGCTGCCAACTTAGAACAACAAGCCTGTTCCTCTCTGGCCACATGTCTTGCTGTTCCCATGGGGACCGCCATTTTGGAAAAGCAAGGCCCACCACTCTCTGGCCACATGGCTTGCTGTTACCAAGGGGGCCGTCATCTTGAAACAGCAAGTCCAATCCCTCTCTTTGAATGAAGTTACTGAGACCTTCCACAGCTAACCCTCATGGTCCCAGTCTGTTGTGGATGCTCTCCGCCATGCTCCTCCTCCTCCTCCTCGGGCCCACGACCTGCCACCTACTCAACCACACCCTCTTCTAATGCCTTCTCAGACTCTGGTCCAAGATCTAGTGAATATGGCCTTTAAGATTTTTTAACACCCATAAAGATCATGCAGAGTTGAATCGGGAAGCCCAGCCCGCCTTTGACAAAAGGTAAATCTGCAAACCTAAGCGTTGGTTGCAGCTCTGAGGCCAACAGCAGCCATGCATGGTCCCAAGGGACCATACATGGTGAAGGCTGCAACAAGAGGATGAACAACACCTGGAGGATGCTTTAAGTGTAGGAATGAAAGCCAATGGGCAAAGCAGTGCCCTGGCCCCTGGATCCAACCAAGCCCTGCCCAGCATGCAGTAAAAGTAACTGCCACTGGAAAAGTGATGGGCCCTCTGCATCTCAGTGTAGAGCAGCCGCCCTTCACGGTCATGACCCACCGCTGGCCATGACTGAAGACTGGCCAAAGACTGAAGATGCCTGGACTTGACGACCACCATCACCCTCGCCAAACCCAGGGTAACACTCAAAGTAGAGGGTAAGCCAGTCTCCTTTCTGGTTGATACAGAGGTACATTCGCTGTCCTGTCCTCCTTTTCAAGGTCATTTTCCCTTCCATGATCTTGGTTATGGGTATTGATGGCAAATCACCCTTTAATGATCTGAAAACTGCTCTGGCCTCAGCGCCTTCTCACCCTGCCCTCTCTACCACTCCACCCTTCCTAAAGAATAACTTTCTTGCCAGCACAGGCATATTAGAAACTTAAAATCTTTATATCCAGAAAAAAAGTGGTGGTTTTAAAATTCAAGCGGTTAGGGGGAGGGAAAATTGCGGCGGAATAGACAGTTGTGACTGGAGTTTTGTCCCTGGGCAGAGGGAGAGAGAGCAACTGAGAGACGCACTGGGAGTATTTGTTGGCAAGTTAAAAGTCAGTTATCCTCTAGGAGAAGGTGGGGAACTGCTGGATGGGGCTCTCCTGACCAGGCAGCCATACTACCACGGGGTTTTGGTCTGCCAGAGCCACCAGCACAAACGCAGAGACTGTACCATCTTGCAGAGGGAGGTGGATGTCTGCGGCAGTCTGAAAGCTACAGCTGCAGCACCCACCGAACAGCCGGTGGACCCAGAACACCGCTCTCCAATTGGCGCAGACACACGGACTCCACACGGCACACAGAAAGTTCAGATTTTGCCTGGGATAAGGTGAGGTCTCCTGTCCCACAGAACAGAGACATGAGAGACATGCACACTGTGGGAACTGGGCTGCAGGAAAGCTGCTTCTGGAGAGGTCCGTGGATGTGGGGCAGGGCGTGATCCCTAAGTGTGGAAGCGGACTCTTGGACCTGTTGACAGAGGGGAGCTCTAGAAAACAACTCATTTTGATCTGAGGCAGAAGGACAGCCTGGCCAGCCTGGGAGTTATTACAGTGTCCGGGCTGAAAAATCCCCACAAACCGGTTTTGAGAACAACAGAGTTGCAGGATCTGAGCACAGCCTAGAGAGGTCCAGTACTTAGTCTCAGAGGTCAATTCTGAAACACTGCCACCCAGTGGATGACAGCACAAATTGACTCTCGCATAACCACAAAAGAATAAAGAGATTAAGACACACCTCAGCAGTGGAACACAAGAAATTGCAATACCCTTCCGACTGGGAAACAGGAGTGCCAAGCAGAACAATAGTGGGAGTGAATGACCTCCACTATGGCCCATTCTATTTTTTTTCTTCTATTTTCTTTTTCTATTTTTAAACATTTTTATTTTATTTTATTTTACTTTATTTTTCACTTTGACTTATTTTAATTAAAAAACTATTTTTTTCTTTCCTCCTCAATGGATTTTATCTTTTTAATTATTACATTTTTGTTTTCAACTACTATTATTATTACTACTACAGTATTTTACTTTTTTGGAAAAAAAAGTGTAATTTTGCTTTCTCTTTATTTTACTTCAAGATTAGAGTTCTACATTCTATTTTCATCTTTCCTTTAGCATAATTTTACTCTATCTCAACTCTAACGTTATGCCAACACTTTCCTCCTAACTTTCCCCATTTTGTTGTCTTGTTTCTCTTTCCCTTTTCCAACTTTAGATTCTCCCTATTCTTTCTATTTATCTGGTTAAGATTTCACCCCACTTATAAATCTAATTTCAAATCCCCTACTCCAAGTCCATACAAACCTCTCTCTTCTTGTCTTTACTATCCAAAAAGTTGTTTTTCTCTATGCCCTTCTGTTGCTGTTTGCCTGAATGGTAATTATATCGATTTTTTGTACTTTTTTGTGAGATTGTTTTAGCTTATTCTACTTGTTTTATTTTGCTTTTTGTTTGCTTTGTTTTTTTGTTTTTTTACCTCTTTTCCCTTGCTTCCCTCGATACCAGTTGTTATTTGTAGTTTGTATTAATCTCCAGGTACTTCTTACGGGCATTTGTTGGGATTAGTGACTATCCTATTGGAGTTTTCTCCTAACATCAATATTTTGTTCCCCTTTTCTCTCTTATCCTCTTTCTTTTCTCTCTGACGTTTTTTTCTTTCTCTTTTCTTCTTCTTGTCCTTTTTATTTTTTATTAATTAATTTATTTTTTTCTTTTTTCCCTCTCCCTATTTGATTTTGACACTTCTTTCTTTTCTTTTTTCCTCATTTTCCTCTTCTTCTTTCCCTACTTACCCCTAATTTGTCTTTTGTTGTTGGTCACCTTATCTGTGGTTATTAACATTGTGAATACATTTCTGTTCAGTGCCTTCTGTGTTGTACCTGATCGTGTTGTAGTTTGTGCCTTTGAATCAACGTAGGGGCGAGAACTACATAACCTGACACCTAGAGAAGAAAGACCATGGGCAAAAGAAGAAACAGCCCACATATGACAGAAACGCAGGTTTGACCAGAAAAGGAAGTAAACAAAATAGAAGCAGAAATAAGCCTGCCAGAGAAAGAGTTCAGAGAAATGATCATAAGGTGGATGAAAAGAATGGAAGACAAAATTCATAATGTGAATAAGAGCCAAGAGAAAATGGAGAAGACCCAAGAGGAAATGAAGAAGAGCCAAGAGGAAATGAAGAAGAGCCATGAGGAAATGAAGAAGGAAGAATAAATGCAGAATAATAAATAAGAAATGAAAAATGACATCACTGCTATAAAGAACTCAATAGAAAGCATCAAAAGTAGACTAGAAAAAGCAGAGGACCACATTAGTGTCCAAGTACAGTAGCTTCTAGAAAAAAAAAATTAAAAAGCAAGAGGACAGCCTAAGGGAACTTTGGGATAACACGAAACAAAACAAAATCTGCATAGTTGGGGTTCCACAAAGAGTGGAAACTGAGCAAGGATTAGAAAACCTGTTTGAAGAAATAATGACAGAAAACTTCCCCAATACAGGAAAGAAAAAACCCACACAAATCCAAGAAGCTTGCAGAGTCCCAAGCATAAATAACCCCAAAAAACCGACACCAAGGCACATAATTAAATTGGCAAACACCAACGACAAAGTAAGAATTTTAAAATCGGCCAAAGAGAAACAGAAAGTTACCTACAAAGGAACCCCCATAAAAATAGCTACTGGTTTCTCAACAGAAACTCATCAGGCCAGAAGGGAATGGAATGAAATATAACAAAGTCATGCAAAGGAAGGGTCTGAATCCAAGAATACTGGACCGTGTAAGGCTTTCAATCAAAATTGAAGGTGAAATCAGAAGCTTCACAGACAAAAAAGGACTAAGGGAATATATTACCACCAAAACAGCAATGCAAGAAATGTTAAAGGGTCTGTTGTAATAAAAAGAAATAGGAAGTGAAGAAGGAACTTGGGGAAAAGAATAAAAATGGCGACAGATAAGTACCTATCAATAACTTTAAATGTAAACGGATTAAATACTCCAATCAAAAGACATAGGGTAACCGATTGGATAAGAAAACATGATCCATATATGTGCTGTCTACAAGAAACCCACCTCAGGAAGAGAAATGCACACAGATTGAGGGTAAAGGGATGGCAGATGGTATTTCAGGCAAATGGAAAAGAAAAAAAAGCTGGGGTTACAATACTTATATCTGACAAATTAGATCTCAACGTGAAGGACATAACAAGAGATACAGAAGGCCACTACATAATACTAAAGGGAACAATCTAACAAGAAGAAATAACTCTGGTAAACATATACACACCCAATATAGGAACACATAGATACATAAAAAAAGTCCTGGAAGTTATTAAGGGAGAGATTGACAGCAATACAATCATAGTAGGAGACTTTAATACCCCACTCTCACCACTGGACAAATCCTCTAAAAAAAAATTAGAAAAGAAACATCAATCCTAAATGACTCACTACACTAGATGGAATGAATTGACACCGTCAGAACATTTCACCCAAAAGCCACAGAATATATATTCTTCTCCAGTGCACATGGGTCATTTTCAAAGATAGATCATATGTTGGATCATAAGAAAAGTCTCTTCAAATTCAAGAAGATAGAAATCATATCAAGCATTTTCTCAGACCACAGTGGCATAAAACTGGAAATCAACTATAATAAAAACAATGGAAAGAAACCAAACACATGGAGACTAACTAGCATGCTATTAAACAACGACTGGGTAACCAGAGAGATCAAGGAAGAAATAAAAACATCATGGCAACAAATGACAATGACAACACAACAATACAAATTTTATGGGACACAGTGAAAGCAGTCTTGGCAGGGAAATTCATGGCCCTACAAGCCTACTGAAAAAAAAAAAAAAGGAAACTGGTAATAAATTTCCTAGTCCTACAACTCAAAGAACTACAAAGAGAGCAACAGGAAAAGCCCAGTATAAGGAGAAGGAAGGAAATAGTAAAGATTAGAGTGGAGATAAACAACATGAAGTCCAAAGAATCAATTCAAAAGATCAACAGAACCAAGAGCTGGTTCTTTGAAAGGATAAACAAGATTGATGGACCTCTAGCCAGGCTCACCAAGAAGCGAAGAGAGAAGACCCAAATAAACAAAATCAGAAATGAAAGAGGACAGATAACAACAGACCCCTCCAAAATACAAAGGATTGTTAAAAAATACTATGAACAACTCTATTCCAACAAATTGTACAACCTGCAAGAAATGAACATATTCCTAGAAAAATATAACCTTCCAAAACTCAATCAGGAAGAATCTAAACAGCTCAATAGTCCAATAACTATGGAAGAAATTGAAGCAGTCATCAAAAAGCTTCCAGCAAACAAAAGCCCAGGACACGATGGCTACACAGGAGAGTTTTACCAAACATTCAAGGAAGAATTAAAACCTATCATCCTCAGACTATTCAAAAACATTCTAGAAGAAGGAACACTTCCAAACGCCTTCTATGAAGCCAGCATCACCCTAATACCAAATCCAGATAAAGACAACTCAATGCAAGAGAATTACAGGCCAATATCTCTCATGAACGTCGATGCCAAAATCCTCAACAAAATTCTAGCAAATTGGATCCAGCAGTACATCAGAAACATCATACTCCATGACCAAGTAGGATTCATCCCAGGAATGCAGGGATGGTACAATATCTGCAAATCAATATTTGTGATACATCACAAAAACAAGTTGAGAGATAAAAATCACATAGTCATATTAATTGATGCAGAAAAAGCATTTGACAAAATCCAACACCCTTTCTTTATAAAATCTCTCAGCAAAGTGGGAATAGAAGGATCATACCTCAACATCACAAAAGCCATATATGATAAACCCACAGCTAACATCATACTCAATGGGCAAAAATTAAAACCATTTCCCCTAAGAACAGGAACATGACAGGGATGCGCACTCTCACCTCTCCTGTTCAACAGAGTACTGGATGTACTAGCTATTACAATTAGACAAGAAGAAGAAATAAAAGGCATCCAAATTGGAAAAGGAGAAGTAAAGCTGTCCTTATATGCAGATGACATGATACTGCACATAAAAAATCTGAAGGACTCCATCACAAAACTAATTGACTTAATAAGTGTAGCAGGATACAAAATTAATGCCAAGAAATCTGTGGCATTTCTATACACTAATAGTGAAATTACAGAAAGATCGAGTAAAAAAGCAATCCCATTTATCATCGCACCAAAAATATAAGATACCTAGGAATAAACCTAACTAAGGAGGTAAAAGCCCTACATGTAGAAAACTACAGGACACTGAAAAAAGAGATAGAGGAAGATGTTAACAGATGGAAGAGCATACCATGCTCATGGATTGGGAGAATCAACATCATTAAAATGTCCATACTACCCAAAGCAATCTATAGATTCAATGTACTACCCATTAAAATACCAAGGACATATTTCACAGACCTAGAAAGAATTCTTCATCGATTCATCTGGAACAAAAATAGACCACGAATAGCCACAGCAATTCTGAGAAAGAAGAATAAAGTAGGTGGGTTCTCAATACCAGATTTCAAGCTATACTACAAAGCAAGTGTTCTCAAAACAGCCTGGTACTGGCACAAGAACAGACATATGGACCAATGGAATAGAATAGAGAACCCAGATATCCACCCAAAACACTATGCTCAACTAATATCTGACAAAGGAGGCATGAACATACAATGGAGCCAAGATAGTCTCTTCAATAAATGGTGTTGGGAATATTGGACATATACATGCAAAAAAATGAACCTGGACCACCAACTTTCACCAAATACAAAAATAAACTCAAAATGGATACAGGACTTAGACATTAAACGGAAACCATAAAAATAGTAGAGGAATCCATAGGCACAATCTCAGGCATATGCCGAAAGAACTTCTTCACTGATACTGCTCCAAAGGCAATGGAAGCTAAAGAAAAAATAAAGAAATAGGACTACATCAAAATAAAAAGCTTTTGCACAGCAAAAGAATCCATCAACAAAACAACAGGAAAGACCACTATATGGGAGAACATATTTGCAAATGTTATCACTGATAAAGGTTTAATCTCCAACACCTACAGCCAACTTACACAACTTAATAAAAGGAGGATAAACGGTCCAATAAAAAAATGGGCAATGGACCTAAATAGAACCTTTTCGAAAGACGAGAGAAGGCCAAGAGACACATGAAAACATGTTCAAAGCCACTAATTATCCAAGAGATGAAATCAAAACGACAATGCGATACCATCTCACACCTGTCAGAATGGCAATCATCAACAAATCAACAAACGAAAAGTGTTGGTGAGGATGTGGAGAAAAAGGAACGCTTGTGCACTGTTGGTGGGAATGCAGACTGGTGCAGCCACTGTAGAGAACAGTATGGAGTTTCCTCAAAAAACTGCAAATGGATCTCCCATTTGACTCTGTAATCCCACTCTTAGGAATTTATCCTAAGAAATTACAAACACCAATCAGATAGGATTCATGCATCCCTAAGTTCATAGCAGC
This sequence comes from Lasiurus cinereus, assembly GCA_011751065.1. NCBI lineage: Eukaryota > Metazoa > Chordata > Mammalia > Chiroptera > Vespertilionidae > Lasiurus > Lasiurus cinereus. The sequence continues at coordinate 14,324 of JAAGEH010001842.1, forward strand.
ACAATTTACAATAGCTACAATTTGGAAACAACCTGGGTGCCCATCAGCAGATGAGTGGATCAGAAAACTATGGTACATCTATACAATGGAATTCTATGCTGCCATTAAAAGGAAGGAATTCTTACCATTTGCAGCAATCTGGATAGAACTGGAGAGCCTTATGCTTAGTGAAATAATCCAGTCAATGAAGGAGAAGCACCACATAATCTCACTCACTTGTGGATAATAAAGATCATTATAAACTGATGAACAAAAGGATAGATACAGAGGCAGCAAAGCATCAAACAATCTGTCAAATTATAGCAGACGATTAAGGAGAGGTAGAGTAGATAAGAGATCAATCAAAGGACTTGTATGCATGCATATAAGCATAACCAATGTACATAGACACTGTGGGGTATGCTGGGAGGGAGGAGGGGGAGCAATGGGGAGATATGTATACATGTAACACAATAAAAAAATATATAATAAAATGAAATAAAATTCAAGCGGTTAGAGGCCTGGAAACAGGCTGCAGAGCCTGCTCCCTCCTCCCTCTACCTTTTGTAAATATTTGAAATAGCATACAATACTGAAACATTAGTTGCTAGACATGTTTAGAAATACTTAATGGCAGGTATGTTGAAATAAAGAAAGAAGTTCTAAAGTTAACTGTTGACAAGAATTGTAAAAGGACCTACTCACTTGGATGGTCCTGCCTCAGGGGTTCAGAGACAGTCCTTATCTGTTTGGCCAGACCTTACCCCAGAGACCTCCGACAATGCTCCTTAGAACCCAGCACTCTTCTCCAGTATGTAGATGACTTCCTTCTCTGCAGCCTCTCCCTGGACATGTCTCAGAGGTATACAGCTGGCCTCCTCAACTTTCTAAGGGACAAAGGATACCGTGTAGCCCCCACCGTCACTTACTTGGGGATCTGTCTGACACCCAATTCCTGAGGACTGACAGCTGATTGAGCACAGGCAATATAAGACCTACCGCCTCCTACTTCTATGGAACAGATCTTGTCCTTTCTAGGGCTGGTAGGATTCTTCTACCATTGGGTTCCAAACTTTTGTTCTCCTAACTAAGCCTCTATACCAGGCCACTAAAGCAATGTCAGTAGGTTCTCTCTCCTCACTCTCCCTTATTTGCCAGGCCTTTTCTAAACTCCAGGATGCCCTTCTGACATCTCCTCCTCTCTCTCCCAGACATCTCTAAGCCCTTCCAACTATTTACTGATGAGAAACAGGGAACAGCTATGAGGGTCCTCACCCAGCCTCTAAGGCCAGCCATAACCCCCATAGCCTACCTGTCCAGACAGCTTGATCCCTGGATGGCAGCCCTGCCTCCAGGCTCTGGCTACAGCTGCCACTCTCACCAAGGAGGCCCAGAAGATCTGCCTCCAGCAAACCTTACAGGTCTTCTTCACCCATAGGCTACAGGATCTTCTGTCCCACCGATCCTTATCTTTCCTTGCCCCCTCTAGCATGCAGGAACTCCACTTCCTGTTCCTGGAGAGTGCTGACATCTTTAGAACTCAGTCCCCAGCCCTGAACCCAGCCGCTCCCTTCCCACTGTCTCCACCCAATCTGCGGCAATGCATTCCAGCCCTGAGCTCCACCCAACCTGTGACAACACACCTCCTGCCCCAAAGTCATTGAGGCCCTCCCTCAACCTCAGGTGGGACTCTCAGATTTTCCTCTCTAATCCTGACTTAACTAAACTGCACATACCTTACCACCCACAATCATCTGGTAAGATTGAGACGATCAATGGCCTCCTTAAAGACCCTCTAACTAAACCCTCTCTAGAAATTCGCAGCTCCTAGCCATACCTCTTGCCCATGGCCCTGACCAAAATCCAGGCTATACCACGGAGCCCCACCTTCTTAAGCCTTTTGAACTCCTATATGGGAGACTACTTGCTCAACCATCATCTCTCTACTGACCCTCTTCTCCTGGCTACTTATCTTCCACACCTGCTCTTACTCAGGCAACTGCTCGGGGAACATGCTGACAGGTTTGTGCCCAGGCCAGAACCAGCCGACCAAGATTCCCAAGGACCAGCCCTCCAGCCAGAGAATTTAGTCCTCCTCAAAAACCTTACCTCCAGGTTGTATTTCAGCTCCAGGCCCAAAAAAGGAGCAAAATCAGACAAGTGATGCTGTGGCAGCCTCAGGACCAGCTTTTACCTCCCAAGTGACTCAGTAGGATCGCTCTCAAGACTTCACCAACCAGTCCCTTGGGGAAATCATGCTGCTGCATTCCTCGTCCAGCACAGAAAACACTCCGTTTTATGCTCACTTACTCCATGGCTCTTCCCATCATTAGGCCTACTGTTATCTATTCCTTTAATTTTGCTCTTAGGCCCGTGTCTTATGCCCTATTTCACTAGTTTTTTTGCAGAATAGAATATAGGCATTCACCAACCAGAAGGTGGGAGAGATCTGGACTTAAATTCACAACCTAGACACCTATGTCACCAGAATCCTTGAGACCCTGGGTAGACGCCCCTCCTCAATAGGAAATAGCTACAGAAAACACAACTTCAGCCCTTGACCTTGCCCAGACACTGATTTTTTTTTATTTTTAATATCACCAAAAGCCTGGAATGATAGATCTTCCCTTCCCCTAACTGGTAGGCAGAGTATGACATAACCTATGTCTGCACCAGGACATCTCCAAGATGATGAACCACCAATCAGCACGTGCTGAGTGCCCTGGACCCCACCCCTTCCCGTTGCTCCCTGGGTCCCACTCCTTTCTGTTCCTTCCCTCAAAAGGCATGTTCACCTCTGCACGTGTTGCTGTTCTCCTCAGTCTGTGAGACAGCTCAGCTGGGTCCTCCTCCTCTAATCCTGGTATTTCTTTCCTCCTTCATAATGAATCTCGCTTGTTAGTGTGGAATAAACTTCCTCTTTTAACGTGCCTGGGTCCCCAACTTACTTCCTGTGCCTCAAACCTTACACCCACCTTGAGAAAAGAAGCTGAAAGTAATATACAAGCCAACCACCACAAGTAAATACACCTGTTCTGAGCTTACATTGGCTAAAATCAGCCATCATTGGGTGCCTTGCCCTTTGGTTAACTTAGTTTTTCTTGCCTAACAGGTGGCATCAGGATCCCAGTCACTGACTGGTCATTGCAAACATTGGTACTGGGGTGCCCCCGGGGGCAATGGGAAATGATAACTTTGGGATTTGGTGACTGGTCCCAAGTTTCTGGAAATTGCAACTGATCTCTTTTGGAGATATTATTTCAGGTACCATAAGCATTTCAGAATGCTCACTGAGGTGAAAAAATATTATTGCAATTATTCCTGAAGACAATAAACCTGAACAGATATATTGTTTTTATGTTTTTTTATTTGATTTTTAGTACAGACAATGGAAGGAAAAGGTAGAGAGAAACACTGATGTGCTTCCAGCATGGTCCCTCACACCTCCAGGGAATCCACCAAAAAAGCTTGGCTTGTGCCTCACCAGAATTCAAACGGATAGCCTTTCTGTTCATAGGACTATGCTCAACCAGAGACCCACTCCAGTTGTCACATTGTTTAGTTTTGACAAAATATGCCACATTATTAAGATAAAATACACATAATCCTATCCTATTTGTTTAAAAACAAAATTCTAAAACATACATAGGTGAACAAGTTGACATTTGCTCATTGTCTACATGTTTGTAGTCATATGCATTGTGAAGCTACAGAGTTAAGAGTTACTGAATGTTTACTACATGTGCCAGGCACTGGATTCAATGTTTCACTTGCATTATTATTGCAAGGTAAACTAACTGCTTGTGGAGTTTAATAAAGGGCAGGGCTAGAAGTCAAACCTGTGTGTCTCTTAACAGAGCTCTGGCTTCTAATGTTAGGGTTTGCTGTCTCCTAGGGAGTAGAGTTGTTATGTATAACTAGTAGAAAGGGTTAGATATTATTGTGGATAACAAACTAAAGAAGATATCTTTTTTGGTCATGCTACATGTCCCCCTGGTTCTCCTGGGACTGGTATAAAAGGAACTCACCATTTAGATACCTTCTACATACTCAGGGATGGACAGCAACAGTGGTCACTCTCAGTGCTTCCACATTTTTCAGTTAGAAGCTGTCACTTTACTCCCAGCATATTTTAGTGATCAAAGCACATCACAGGGCTGCAGCCAAATTCAGGGGGTCAGGATGAGAACTTGATCTACTTGATGGGCCTCATTTATATGATCACATGTGACCAACTTTAAAAAAAAATTTAATAAATCTTTATTGTTCAGATTATTACACTTGTTCCTCTTTTTTTCCTCATAGCTTCCCTCCACCTGATTTCCACCCAACCCTCTACCCTTACCTCCTCCCCCACTGTCTTCATACAAAGGTGTACGATTTTTGTCCAGTTTCTCCCTGCAACCCCACACCTTTACCCCACCAAGAACTGTCAGTTCACTCCCTTTTTATGCCCCTGATTCTATTATATTCACCAGTTTATTCTGTTCATCAGATTTTTTACTCACTGTATTTTTAGATTCACTTGTTGAAAGACATGTATTTGTTAACAATTTTTATCTTTTAGCTTTTCTTCTTCTTCCTCTTCTTAAAGAATACCTTTCAGCATTTCATATAACACTGGTTTGGTGTTGATGAACTACTTTAGCTTTTTCTTATCTGTGAAGCTCTTTATCTGCCCTTGAATTCTGAATGATAGCTGTGGTACAACAATGTTGGTTGTAGGTTCCTGTTATGCATCACTTTGAATATTTCTTGCCACTCCCATCTGGCCTGCATAGTTTCTGTTGAGAAATCAGCTGACATTCATAAGGGTGCTCCCTTGTAGGTAATTAACTGTTTTTCCCTTGCTGCTTTTAATACTGTCTTTTGCTCTTGGCATTTTAATTATGATGTGTCTTGATGTGGTCCTCTTTGGATTCCTTTTGTTTGGGGTTCTGTGAGCTTCCTGGACTTATAAGTCTATTTCTTTCAGCAGGTGGGGGAAGTTTTTGGTCATTATTTCTTCAAATAGGTTTTCAGTGTCTTGCTCTCTCTCTTCTTCTAGCACCCCCATAATTCTGATGTTGGTACGCTTGAGGTTGTCCCAGAGGCCACTTAAACTATCTTCACATTTTTGGATTATTTTTTCTTTTTGCTTTTCCAGTTGAGTGTTTTCTGCTTCTTTGTATTTCAAATCTTTGACTTGATTCTTGCATTCCTCTAGTCTGCTGTTAGGTCTTTGCATAGTATTTTTTATTTCAGCCAGTGTATGCTTAATTTCTAGTTGGTCCTTTTTCATATCCTCGAAGGTCTTGCTAAATTTATCAGCCTTTTCTACAAAATTCTTGAAAAACCTTATAACCGTGGTTTTGAACTTTATATCCAGTCAATTTGCTTTCCTCCATTTCTTTCATTTGGGATCTATTTCTTTGATTCTGCATTTTCACTGCTTCTCTGAGTTGGTAGAGTAGCTCTGTGTTCTAGGTGTCCTATAGGGCTCAATGGCTCAGCCTCCCCAGTTACCTGAGGTGGGCACCCTTGGTGCACTCCTTTGTGGGCTGTGTGGACAGCCTTGTTGTAGTTAAGTCTTGATTGTTGTCATCACTGGCAGGAATTGACCACCATGCCAATTAGCTGTGAGGATCAGCTGTGTCTACCCTAGGAGAACTTCTGTGCTGGAGACAATGTTATAAGACAAGATTTGCAAAATTGCAAAAGCCTCTGTGCTCAGCTTAGAGGTCAGCAGTATCATGTCTTAGAGCAGACAACCTTGGCTTCCCGTCATCCCTGCCCCTGGGTCTCAGTGTCCCTTGGTAATTGCTGAAAGCATCTCTGAGAGAAAGGTGCTCTTGAATTTTGCTCACTGCCAGACAGTCCAGTTTCTCTCAGAATGAGTCTGGGTTCCTAGAAACTCACCTGGATCTGGAGTTCAGTGAAGTCAGGAGCTACCATCTTCCTTCTACTTTAAAAAGCCAGCTGCGTGCCGAGACCGGTTTGGCTCAGTGGATAGATCGTCGGCCTGTGGACTGAAAGGTCCCAGGTTCGATTCTGGTCGGGGGCATGTACCTTGCTTGCGGGCACATCTCCAGTGTGGGGCGTGCAGGAGGCAGCAGATCGATGTCTCTCTCCCATCGATGCTTCTGACTTTCTATCCCTCTCCCTTCCTCTCTGTAAAAAAAAAAAAGCCAGCTGCGCACTCACATGCCCATGCACTCAGCAGTGAGTATTCTCTGCGCGCATGTGCGCCTCTGGAACTGTGCCTTCCACAGCTCCCCTGAGTCTCAGTGTACTTTCTCTTTTCCTGACAGTCCAAATTCCCTCCAATTGAGTCTGGTTTCCCAGTCTCACTCTGGACTGGAGTTCAGCACAGTCGGGAGCTTCAGTCTTCCTCACGCTTTAGAAAGCCAGCCACACAGCCACCCATCCTCTCTGCCTGCAAGCGTCTGCATACCTGTCTTTTGCAACTCCTCTGAGTCTCAATGTGATTTCCTCTTTTCTTCTAATTGTAGAATTCTCATTCAGCCAGCTTTCCTGTGTTTCTGCATGGTGTCCGTTTTGTCTTTTAGTTATAGTTTTGATATTGTTGTGTGAGGCAGCAGTTTAAGTGCTTATTTTTGCCATCATCTTGGTTTCTCTATTGTGAGCATCTCTTTTGGAGCTGTGCAGAAGCTAAGAAGACGGGTGGGTTTTGGTAAGAAATGACAGTGGAAAAAAGCTAGTATGGTTCTCTCTTTCTTCATCCATGTGGACTTTGTCCCAGAGCTGCCCAAAACCATCACTGTCAAGATTCAAAGGAGTGAACTTCAATAAAAGGAGACTGGTTAGATATCATTGGCAGCAAATTTAGAACCCATTTCTGAGCGTGTCCTTTAATAAATTCCTGACTGTCTCGCATCCCCCATTACTGCTGAAGTGAAGACCCACATGTTAAAAAGTTGATTGGGAATGATACAGGACTTGAAGCATTCCAACATCCTTGTTCTTTGAAATCAACATCAGTCACTACCCTTCCTCCAAATCTCTATCTTTTGCATTGGCCAGGTGAGTGGTCCATCATCAGGTGGGGCTAATTGTCAAAAGCTGACATTAACACCAATGTTGATACTAGGTATCCATTCTTCTGTGCCTGACCTTGTGCTAAATGTGGCTGCTCCATAGTTCTCCCCATCCACACTGGAGAGAGCACTAGGCCTAATTTTCCCTCCTCATCCCAATGTGCCTGGGTGTCCAAGCTCATCTAGTAAATTATGAGAACCTAGATGTCAGAAAGTTATGCCCAGGCATATTCCCTATTAAGTGTCAGCCTAGCTTACAAATGAACAAGGGATTGACGTGCTCATCAGGGACCAGGAGGACCACCTGACTCTTCTAGCTCTCTCCAGGGGTATCCAGTTACTCATTTGTAGGGAAGAATCAGGAACTTAGAATTCTTCCTCCCATATACACCCACCAACTGATTACTTTCAAGGATCCAAGATCTCCCCAATCCTCCCTGAAGGCTTAAGAGTACTTCCAAACCAACACCTCAATATTCTATGCCTTCTCTAAGCCATCAGAGTCTTCCCCAATCTCCCATCTTTACTCTACCTGGGGCTCTATGACCCTTCTTTCATCCATCCATAAGCCTGACATGGGACCCAAATGGGTAAAACAGAGGCTTGGAAGAGCAGATGAAAAAGGGGCGCTCAGCCTGGGAAGCAAGGAAGATGAAAATATTACCCTCTAAATCAGCGGTTCTCAACCTGTGGGTCGCGAACAGCTAGCAGGGTCTCCTAAGACCATCAGAAAACACAGATATTTACATTAAGTTTCATAACAGTAGCAAATTACAGTTATGAAGTAGCGACACACACAATTTTATGGTTGGGGATCACCACAACATAAAGAACTGTATTAAAGGGTTGCGGCATTAGGAAGGTTGAGAACCACTGCTCTAAATCAACCCTTTGGAGATTGCCTATGTTGTTGGGGTGCACACATACACAATCTCACAGGGAACATACAGGTACAGAACACACCCAGGCAAATACTGGCTCTCAGGTGCAGAGCTTATGCCCACGCTCATACAGACCCAGAATACAGACTCGGACATCACTTTGAGGTGAACACACACACACACACACACACACACACACACACACACAGATAAAAGCACACGGGGCCACCAAGAGAATGTCACAAGGCACACAAATACACACAGTGGACACACGGGCACACACAAGAAGAGACAGAAGAGTGACACAAAGAGGATTAAAACACACACAGATACAATCAGGAACACACAGAGTAGCAGCAAATTCACACATAAAACCAATACACATGCAACAGAAACTCTCAAATCCTGAGTCCTACTAATACACTGTTTGAAGGAATCATTAAGAATTAAATGTTGCCCTAACTGGTTTTTCTCAGTGGATAGAATGTCGGACTTCCGACTGAAGGGTCCCAGGTTCGATACTGGTCAAGGGCATGTACCTGAGTTGAGGGCACATCTGCAGTAGAAGATGTGTAGAAGGCAGCTGATTGATGTTTCTCTCTCCTTGGTATTTCTATCCCTCTTCCTTCCTCTCTGTAAGAAATCAATAAAATATATTTTTTAAAAAATAAAGAATTAAAGTGTTTCCTGGTCAGGAGGCTCAGTTGGTTGGAGCATCATCTCATAATACCCTATCCCTCCCACCCCTCCAAAAAAAGATTGTGGATTTGATCACCATTTATAGGAAGCAAGTGATCCATGTTCCTCTCACATCGTTGTTTCCTTTTTCTCTCTCTCTTCCTCTTTCTCAAAAATCAATAAACATCCTTAGCTGAAGATTAAAAAAAAAATTAAGATACTGAATTTTGAAGAATATAGCATTAAATATAGAGCCATCCTTTAAAATAGTTGTCTTAACCATTTGAACTCAGTTGATGCCTGTCTTCTTTTACATAAGCTAATAGAATTAATTTGTAAAACATGTATCTGGTGTGGAGAAGACCGGTGGCACAGAAACCATGTGATCTTGAAAACCAGAACTGTTTGAGACTAGAATCCTAGCCCTGCCACCACCCAGTCTAGTCTCAGTAGAAAACTGGGACCATACAGCTGCTCTGGCAGAATACCTGCAAGCACAGCTGCAGACACCAAGACTCCAAGTACCCCAGCTGCAGGTTTCTGTGAGTCACAAAGCCAATCCCCCTCCCTCACCACTCCTGCGGAAGCAGATAGGAACTGCCAGACCCTGGACTAACAACACAGTTCTTTGCACACACACAACAGGGAGAGCTCTCCCTGACTTTAAGTCTTGATGTTGGACATGGAAAGTTTGTTTCCCACAAGCAGGCTCCATGCCAAGACAGGGAGAATGCTGAATTTGACCCTAAGTGTACATTTTTGGGGAGACTGTTTGCTGCAACCAGATCCCGCGCCCATGCAAGGAAGGGAGACAGCATTAAATTTGAGCCTGGTTGTGCAATCTAGGGAAATTTGTTGTCCGCAACTAGGTACCGTGCCCAGGCAGGGAGGCTGTGCTTAATTTGAGCACAGGTGCACAACCTCGGGGAGACTGTTTTCTGTGACCAGATGCTGTGCCCACATAGGGAGACAGCGCTGAATTTGAGCCTGGGGATACAAACCCAGGGATTTTGTTTCTCACGACCAGATTTTGCACCATAGCAGAAGAGCTGCACTGAATTGGAACCTGGACGTGTGAATCCAAAGAGTTCATGTCCCTCACCTAGGCTCCATGCCCAGGCAGGGAGGATGTGCTGAATTTTGGCCGAGGTATGCAACTTGGGAGGTTGTTTTCCATGACCAAATAGCGCACCCATGTGGGGAGACAGTGCTGAATTTGAGCCTGGGGTCTCGAACCTGGGGAGTTTGTTCCTGAGACCAGACCCTGCACTCAAGCAGGGAGGCTGCACTGAATTTGAACCTGAGCGGGAGAACTCAGGGAGTTTGTTCCCCAAGACCAGACCCTGGCACACCAAGGGGGAAGTACTGAATTTCAGCTTGGGTGCATGGAATGGGAGTGCACACCTGCGGGACCAAACCCCAAACACACACTGAGTGGCAATACCACCTGACTTTTGATTCAGAGCAAGCACACACAGAGGCTGTTTTCCGCAGGGTAAGAGTGGATATCCTGCCAACACAGTGCAACTGTGCAACCAGGTCTCCCAAGCAGATCGGGGACCCTGAATCACCATGCAAGAGGCAGCAATGAGCACAAGTGACTAAAATCTGATTTCCAGTATATTCACACTAAGAGCAAGCGCCTCTCATTCTTGGCACATGTGCACACAGGGACCTTGATTTTCAGTATGAGGTAGCATCAAGCAACAGACTCTCGTCACGGACACAGGGACACCTGACTCCTGACATACACTAGGGGACTTTGATTTTTTGCACACCTCAGCAGGTTCTCTGTTTCAATGTGCTGCAGCCAGGGTCCCAGAGTCTAGGTGCACACATGAGGCCACACTAAGCACCAGAGATGCTTACTCAAGAGTGTGGTTTCCACCATCACATAGTAGCTGCTCTTTGTGGTGTCAGAGCTCTTCAGTCACACCTGGGGGTGCAAAACTCCTACTGCACATGACCCAAGGCCCCGCAACTTGACATTTGAACCTTGTGGTGAAGTAGATTGGGAAGACAACAAAACAATCCCCAAAGGGAAAAAAAAAAGGAAGAATCACCAAGAAAGGAAGTAAGTGAAACAGAAGTATGCAACAGGTCAGAATAAAGAATGCAGAGTAATGGTCATGCAGTTCATCCACCCATGGGCAAGAAAATCAACAACGCATGCAAAAATCAAGAAGAAATGAAAAATAATATAGCTACAATCAAAAATACCATGGAAGGCTTCAACAGTAGACTGGAAGAAGCAGAAGAATGAATTAGTGAATTAGAAGAGAAAGTACAAAAACAAGCCCAATCTGAATAGCAACTAGAGAAAAAATCAAAAAACAGGAGAAAAGCTTAAAGGAGCTTTGGAACAATGCAAAATGAAATAACATACATATAATAGGGCTGCCAGAAGGATAAGATGAACAACAAAGGATTAGAAAAATTATTTGAAGAAATACTGACAGAAAACTTGCATAATATGGGGAAGAAAAAGTAACACAAGCATAGAGAATCCCAAAGACCATTCCAAAAGAACCACACCAAGATACGCCATAATTACAATGGCAAATGTTAATGACAAAGAGAGAATCCTACAGGCTGCAAGAGAGAGAGTGAGTTACCTACCAAGGATCCCCCATCAGATTTTCAAATGATTTCACAACAGAAACACATCAAGCTAGAAGGGAATGGAAGAGATATATACAAGTGATGTAAAGCAAGGGTCTGAATCCAAGAATACTCTATCCAGCAAGACTATCAATCAAAATTGAAGGGGAAATCAGGATCTTCGAACAAAAAACAGTCTAAGAGAATTTATCACTATCAAGCCAGCAAGGTAAGAAATGCTAAAAGGAATGCTGTAAAAAGAAGAAATAAAACGGCAAGAAGGGAAACAGTCTCAAAAGAATAAAAATGGCTTCAAAAAAGTACCTTTCAATAATAATTTTAAATGTAAAAGGATTCAATGCTCCAATCAAAAGACATCAAGTGGCTGAATGGATAAAAACACATGACCCTTATATATGCTATCTACAAGAGACCCACCTCAAAAAAGGGAATCACACAGACTGAAAGTGAAGGGATGGAAAATATTTTCCAGGCAAATGAAAATGAAAAAAAAAGAGAAAAAAATAAAAATAAAAAAAAGGCTGGGATAGCAATACTTATATCAGACAAAATAGACTTCAAATTGAAGATGATAACAAGAGATAAGGAAGGCTACTTCATAATACTAAAGGGATCGATATAACAAAAGGATATAACCCTGGTAAACAAATATGCACCCAATGCAGGAGCATCGAAATAATTAAAAAATACACTGGAAGATATTAGGGGAGAAATGGACAATCATAGTAGGGGACTTTAATACCTCACTGACTTCACTGGATAAATACTCTAGACAAAAAAATCAGCAAAGATACAGCAATCCTAAAAGACTCACTAGATCAGATGGACTTAAGTGACATCTTCAGAACATTTCACCCCAAAACAATGGAATATACATTCTTCTCAAGTGCACATGGAACATTTTCAAAAACAGACCACATACTGGGTAACAACAAAATCTCCCCAAATTCAAGAAAATTGAAATCATACCAAGCATCTTCTCAGATCACAATGCCATAATATTAAAAATAAAATACAAAAACAATCCAAAACATTCAAACACTTGGATGCTGAATAACATGTTATTAAATATTGATTGGGTTACCAATGAGATGAAAGAAGAAATTAAAAACATCCTGGAAACTAATGACAATAAAAACAAAACAATCCAAAACGTATAGGACACAATGAAAGCAGCCTTGAGAGGGAAGTTTATAGCTCTACAGGCCTACCTCAAAAAACAAAAACAAAAATGGTAGTAAATCATCTAACTCTACAACTCAAAGAATTAGAAAGAGAGCAACAAGAAAATCCCAGAGTGAGCAGAAGGAAAGGGATAATAAAGATTAGAGCAGAAATAAATGACATAGAGACCAATAAAAAACAAAAACAAACAAACAAACAAAAAAGATCAATGAAACCAAGAGCTGGTTCTTTGAAAGGATAAACAATACTGATGAACCTCTAGCCAGACTAAGAAGCAAAGAGAACACAAATAAACAAAATCAGATATGAAAGGGGCAATAGACCTCACCAAAATACAAAGGATTGTTAAAAAATACTATGAACAACTCTATTCCAACGAACTGGACAACCTGCAGGAAATAAACATATTCCTAGAAAAATACAACCTTCCAAAACTCAATTAGGAAGAATCTAAACATCTCAATAGGCCACTAATTATGGGAGAAATTGAAGCAGTCATCAAAAAGCTTCCAGCAAAAAAAAGCCTGGGTCCAGACAGCTGACCAGGTGAGTTATACCAAACATTCAAGGAAGAACTAAAACCTACCCTCCTCAGACTATTCAAAAAAATTCACGAGGAAGGAACACTTCCAAGCTCCTTCTATGAAGCCAGCATTACACTAATACCAAAACCAGATAAAGACAACACAATGAAAGAGAATTACAGGCCAATATCCCTCATGAACATAGATGCCAAAATCCTCAAAAAATGCTAGCAAATCAGATACAGCAGTACATCAGAAAGATCATATACCATGACCAAGCAGGATTTATACCAGGGATGCAAAGATGGTAAAATATTTGCAAATCAATAAATGTGATACATCACATAAACAAATTGAGGGAGAAAATCACATAGTCATATCAATTGAGACAGAAAAAGCATTTGACGAAATCCATCACCCATTTTTGATAAAAACTCTCAGCAAGGTAGGAATAGAAGGATCATACCTCAACATGATAAAAGCTATATATGATAAACCCACAGCCTACATCATACTCAAAGGGCAAAAACTAAAACCATTTCCCCTAAGAACAAGAACAAGACAGGGATGCCCATTTTCACCACTCCTGTTTGACATAGTACTGGAAATATTAGCTGTTGTAATTAAATAAGAAGAAATAAAAGGCATCCACATTGGAAAAGAAGAAGTAAAACACTCCTTATTCACAGATGAATAATACTATACATAGAAAAGCCTAAAGACTCCATCTAAAAATTATTGGACTTAATAAATGAATTCGCTAGGGTAGCAGGATACATGAAGAAATCCATGGCATTTCTATACACCAATAGTGAACTTACAGAAAGAGAGACTAAAAAAGCAATCCCATTTACCATCACACCAAAAAAATTAAGATACCTAGAAATAAACTTAACTAAGAAGGTAAAAGGCCTATATGCAAAAAAACTACAGGAAACTCAGAAAAGAGATAGAGGAAGACACAAACAGAATGAAGAAGATACCATGTTCATGGATTGGTAGAATCAACATCATCAAAATGTTTATACTACCCAAAGCAATCTATAGGTTCAATGCAATCCCCATTAAAATACCAATGGAATATTTCACAGACTTAGAAAGAACTCTCCAAAAATTCACGTGGAATAAAAAGACCCCAAATAACAATCCTGAGATGTAGCAATCCTGAGAAAGAACAAAATAGGTGGGGTCTCAATACTAGATATCAAGCTGTATTACAAAGCCACTGTTCTCAAAACAGCCTGGTACTGGTACAAGCACAGACATATAGATCCATTGAATAGAATAGAGAATCCAGATATCGACCTAAACTATTATGCCCAATTAATTTTTGACAAAGGAGGCATGAACATACAATGTAGTCAAGACAGTCTCTTCAGTAAATGTTGTTGGGAAAATTAGACAGACACATGCAAAGAAAAATGAAATGATACCACCAACTTACACCATACACAAAAATAAACTCAAAATGAATAAAGGACTTAAACATAAGACTGGACCCATAAGAATACTAGAGGAATCCACAGGCAGCACAATCTCAGACATAAGCCGAAGGAACTTCTTCACTGATACTGCTCCTAAGGCAATGGAAAATAAAGAGAAAACAAGCAAATGGAACTATATCAAAACAAAAAGCTTTTGTATAGCAAAAGAAAACATCAACAGAACAAGAAAGCCCACTGTATGGGAGAACATATTTGCAAATGTTATCACTGATAAAGGTTTAATGTCCAACATCTACAGGCAACTTATACAAATTAATGAAAGGCAGATAAATGATCCAATAAAAAAAATGGAGAATGGATCTAAATAGAAACTTTTTGAAAAAAGACAGAAGGAAGGCCATGAAAACATGCTCAAGGTCACTAAGTATCCAAAAGATGCAAATCAAAACGACAATGTAGTACCATCTCATACCTGTCAGAATGGCTATCATCAACAAATGACAAGTGCTGGTGAGGCTGTGGAGAAAAGGGAACCCTCATGCACTGCTGGTTGGAATGCAGATAGGTGCAGCCACTGTGAGAACAGTATGGAGCTTCCTTAAAAAACTAAAAATGGAACTCCCATTTGCTCCAGTGATTTCACTTCTAGGAATATATCCCAAGAAACTAGAAACACCAATCAAAAAGGATATATGCACCCCTATGTTCATAGCAGCACAACTTACCATAGCTAAGATCTGGAAACAGCCTAAGTACCCATCAGCAGATGAGTGGATTAAAAAACTGTGGTACCTCTACACAATGGAATACAGTGGTACCTGGAGATAGGAGTTTAATTCGTTCCATAACCTTGAGGGGAAACGATGAGACGCTCAAGTCGCGGTAAACTGGTAAGTCCTGTGCAGCCGGCCGATCCGCGTGATTACTCCTATCTCAAATGTTGCTCATATTTCAAAGCAAAAATCGCTAGCTCGAAGGCTCGTATCTCAAAAATCTCATATGTTAGGGCACTCGTATCTCGAGGTACCACTGTACTATGCTGCATTAAAAAAGAAGGAATTCCTGCTGAAACCAGTTTGGCTCAGTGGATAGAGCATCGGTCTGGGGACTGAAAGGTTTCAGGTTCAATTCCGGTAAAGGGCATGTACCTTGGTTGCGGGCACATCCCCAGTAGGGGGCGTGCAAGAGGCAGCTGATCGATGTCTCTCTCACATTGATGTTTTTCTATCTCTCTCTCTTCCTCTCTGTAAAAAAATTAATAAAATATATTTTAAAAAGAAGGAATTCCTATCATTTGCAACAACATGGATGGAACTGGAGAGCATTATGTTAAGTGAAATAAATCATTCAGAGAAATATAAATATCACATGAGCTCACTCGTCTATGGGAAATAAGGAACAATATAAACTGATGAACAAAAACAGACAGGGAAGCATCCATCAGACTGTTAATACTCAGAGGGAATGTAGGGGAGGGTGGGGGTAAGGAGGAGACATCAACCAAAGGACTTGTATGCTTGCATATCAGGCTAACCAGTGGTCACAGACAACAGGGGTCAGTGGGGGTCACGAGTGGGGGCAGGTTTGGGAAGGTAATAGGGGGATGAGGACAAATATCTTAAAGAAATTGAAAACAAAACAATAACAACGACAAAGATATGTATCTGTAGAAAAAAAAACAAGAGAATATGCCAGCAGTTTTATTTATAAAACTGCAAAGGTGAAAATAAACAAAATCAAAGGATAAGTGGATAATACAAATAATATATTTCTTAGAAACAAAAAACTACTTACATAAATGTCACTGGTGAATTTTAAAAAAACTGTGTAGCATGAAGGTTGCCAGTGATTCTTAAAGATTATACACCTTATAAAGCCTACAAATAATGAAAAATATGAACTAATTTATTTCAAAGGAAGTTATATCAATGCCAGCATGGAGGGCTTAGGAAGGAGAAAGAGTATAAAAGGGTAGGAGGGCACTAGCTTGCTTGGCTCAGTGGATAGATCGTTGGCCTGTGGACTGAAAGGACCCAGGTTCGATTCCAGTCAAAGGCACATGGCAGGGTGGCAGGCTTGAACCCCAATGGGATCATGTAAGAGGCAACCAATCAATGATTCTCTCTCATCACTGATGTTTGTATATCTCTCTCTCCTTCTCCCTTCCTATCTGAAATCAATAAAAAAATATTTTTAAAAAAAGCATGAGATAAATACAGGGTGTGGCAAAAGTAGATTTCGAGTTGTTGGTATTGAAAATAATTAATAAATGGTAATACAAGTATAAACATCACCATATCCAGTGTGGTTCAGTTAATTGAGCATCATTCCAATCACTAAAATGTCACTGGTTCAATTTCAGGTCAGGGCACATGCATTCCTGGATCCCCAGTAGTGGGCTTACAGGATCCGGAAGATTATGTTTGTCAGCTCCTCCCTTCCTCTCTAAAAATCAATAAAAATATCATTTACAATATATAACAGTTATTTAAGAACAGAGAATAAACTGTTTTGCATACTCACAACTGTAAGCCTACTTTTGCCTCACCATGGATACGTGTGACAGAGAAGCTTATTTCACTTGTGAACGTTTCAGAGCATTATCCGTATGTTCAAACTCACCAAATAGTACACATTAGAAAAGTACTTTTCATTGTTTGCCAGTGATACATATACCTAAGTCTTAAAAAGCAGA
>JAAGEH010001843.1:0-31363 GCA_011751065.1 Lasiurus cinereus
TTCCCACAATCTGTACACTCATATGGCTTTTCTCCAGTATGAACTCTCTTATGTTGAATGAGGTTAAAGATTCCTCTGAAAACTTTCCTACAATTGTTACAATCATAAAACAGTTCTCCAGAACAGACACCCTGACATTCAACAATTTTCTGTTTCTTGCTGGCAGCTTTTTCACATTCAGCCCACTGGTGATGACTTTTTTCACTGATATATTCTTGTGAAACCTCACTGCCACTGTGTAGTTCCTCAGTGTTCTGAGAGGTATGGGGCTGGAGAAGCTCTGAGGGAGCTTTCACATCTTCCCTAACCTTTCTGTTGTTTGAAGGCACCTCTGATAAACAGAAGCTACACTTGGTAACAAATGAGGGCCTCTCCATAGCTTCTTTCCAGGAGGTCTCTCCACTGATATCCTTCTGTTGCTGGTGAGGGTTTGCACTGAAACAGAAGTCTCTCACATATGAGTCACTGGTAACAAATGAGGGCCTCTCCATAGCTTCTTTCCAGGAGGTCTCTCCACTGACATACTTCTGTTCCTGGTGAGGGTTTGCACTGAGACAGAAGTCTCTCACACATGAGTCACTGAAGATGTGTTTGTGCTCAAAGTATTCTGCTTGTGACTCAGTCAGTTGCAAAATACCTTTTAATACTGAGAAGCACCACTTACAGACCTGTGACTTCTGGGTTCCTGGAGCTGTCATAAAAACACTGACATGTGACTCTTCTTGTACAGAAACACTCTGATCAGAACAGGCCTCCTCATCATTCTTTTCATGCCAAGAACCTGAAAACAAAAAAAAAAAAAGTGAGAAAATGAATGATGACTGTGGTGACAGGGGAAGTTCCATTAAAAATGTGTGTTGCCCATACACCTGAGCTCCACGCAATTCTTAAAATAGAAGACATGTGCAGGAAGCATTAAAAAAAGGATTCTGTGAAGTTCTGGACTTCTATAAATCATAAAATAAGGAAAACCACACCAGGACTATGACACAAAGATGGGAAGCACAACATGGAAGAGAGGTAAGACTTCCAGCTCTTCCTTAGGCTAACAATGTTCAGCAGGGTTTACTGCAGGTGACATAGGCAAGCTCTGCAGAATTTTGCTTATGTCTTATTTCAAGAAAATTTCAAAAAATGAGTAGTTGGTGTTTGAAACATACTTAAGGATGTATGTGCAATCCATAACATATGTGTAAGTCAGTGTTAAAGAATACAGTACAGGCAGCAATGCACACTAGCAGATGATGTAAAAATGCCATAAAGACTAACATAGTCAAAAGCCAGGAAATCACAGGTGAAATGATATGTCAGAAAGAGTAAAGTAGGTAAAAGATAAGGCAGAAATGTGGGTAGGCAGTGGTACCTGCATCTGAACACTGATGGAAAAGAGCTGGTACCTGGTATGAAAAAGGGTCTTACAAGTATATGGTTCATGCAAGTAAAGAACATAATCTGGCACAGATAATCACTCAGGAACTTAGCTATAGGAAAGGGTAGAAATGGAAGCCATGGATCTGAATATAGTCATCCTCCCAGGAAGAAACAGCAGGTGGGATCAATTAAGCTGTCTGTAAGACCCATTACTCCCAGGAACTTCCTGCACTTGCTGAGGCAAATGTTGTAAGAGAAGTTTGTGGAGTCTATTGTGGGTTCTCCACAGTGCTCAGCACTGACAGCCACAGCACATTTGAAAAGACAGTGAGGAATATTTGCAGACCCATGGTCTGGCTGTAAGAGAGAGAGTGCTATGTAAGAGAATAAAGTGAGAGAGAACATCATCTCAGGACACCGGGAGAGATGTGAAGTTCTTACCTTTAGATGCTACAAGTGCAAAGACTTCCAGCATCACATTGCAGTACAGATGTCTCTGAGCCTCATCAAGGAGTACCCACTCCTCCTGAGAGAAGGCGATGACCGCATCTTCAAAGTGAATATCCTGTCATAATGGGGACAGTACAGCCATAATCAGATTCTCTTCTAATATTTCAATTCTGTCATAGTCTTAACTCACCACATCCATCTTCTCCCTTTACTCCCCACATCAGAGAAGATATCAGGCCTCGGTCCCATAAAATTCAATCTATCTTTATTTTCCTATGGATATTATGTCTTCCACAACA
Source organism: Lasiurus cinereus (assembly GCA_011751065.1). Lineage (NCBI taxonomy): Eukaryota > Metazoa > Chordata > Mammalia > Chiroptera > Vespertilionidae > Lasiurus > Lasiurus cinereus. Next base: position 2,121 of record JAAGEH010001843.1, read on the forward strand.
ATAACAGGAGTTGAGCAAATCCAAGATACCTGTACTCTGAGCCTCAATGTGAGTCAAACTGCCCTTTCTCAACATTGGGTGTCAGGGACTTAAGAGTAAAAAGAGCTAATGCACATTAAGGGAGTCTGAATGATTTGACACTGGTTTTGTCAGGTAATATGCTTGTTTTCTGTCAATTGTCCCTTTAACACACCAAAAAACATGGCATCAGATTTCACCCTTCTGATTCCAAACCCAGATTGTTGCGGCCATTACATTTCTCTATATCATTTTTCATCACATAATTCTTTGAACCACACTCCTCTCATGCAGCTTCATTCCAAGAGGCACAACCTCACTGGTAATACAAAAAAGCTGTGACAAGGACAGATTGTTTCCTAATTAGCTTCTTCTTTCAAAACTCTAATTTATCACCTCTGTACTGTATCTTTTTCCCTCTTATCATCTACCTTGCTCATGCCAGTAGAAGTGTACAAGCATAGGTAACACTGATCTATGCTATCTCATCTCTATTGATCACTGACTGGGTCAGCCCTCAACAAGACACAGCAGTTGTATGTGTGTGTGTGTGTGTGTGTGTGTGTGTGTGTGTGTGTGTGAGTGTGTGTCCCTAAAATTAGCCATGTCATACCATCCAGTCCCCACCAGAAATGAAATCACTCTTCTTTCATTCTTATGTTAGTATCAGGGCCCTGCATGCATGAATTCACATACCCTCTCCAAGTGCACAACGTTTTTTTCTACCACACCCATCTCACACCTGCACTCTCATATCCTAAGCACTCACAGTCATCTCCTTGGCCTCATAATTATTATTGAGCAAGTATGACCAAGAGAATGCCTAGAAAATTCAAACTGGGTGATGTATTACCCATAATCTCATAGTTCACAATCATAGAGGAAGTGTTATGTCCTCTGAAAGTCTCCATCCCTGATTGTTTGTTTCCTTCCCACCTTGCCTAATGTGAAACACATCAGATCTCAGATATTCAGTGCCCACCTTCACTGTTACTGCACTTGACGTCTCTTCACCAGTCTGAGCTTTTCATCACTTTAATCCCATCACTTGTGGCCCTCTACCCCATGCCCAGTGAGCTCAGAGATGACCACTTATGCCCCTAAGCTATTCCACTAAACTGACTGCAACAACTCTGCCTTAGCAATGGTAATACTACTAAATAAGTAAGTAAGTAAATAAATGTGGCATCTAATTCAAAACAAACACACAAACAAACATAAAAAGGTGATTTATAACTCCTATGAATTGTAAATCTTTACATTTTCCACTACATTTAAGGAAGTCTTCCTGTTGAACTGCCCATCAGGATTCTAGAAGCTCTTGCACTGCTCTCTGAAATACACTAACAGGCCAGGAAATAAAAGATTGTGTATCTCCTGTGAACATAACACTTCCTACTATGAAATCCTCCATCTGAGTTGATGGTGTTTCCATATATTCAGATGCTAAATCCAAGCCTGAATTTCAACTGTATTACCTCTCTGTCTCTCTCAATCTCAACATTAGAAAATCCAGGTGGTCATACCTAAATCACTGATCCAGAATGCAACTGCTACTTCCATCTCCACAGCCACCATTATCAGCCAATTACCATCACATGCACCCAATCTATCATAGATGCTTCCTTCCTAATCTTTCCACCTCCCACCTCACAGGCTTATTGTTCATCATGCTGCAGCCACTAGGAATCTAATGAGACCTGGTTCCGATCACCTGTCACCACTGCTGCAAATCTGCCATTGCTCCCATCACATGCAGAGCAGACTCCAAAGTTGCCACAAAGTTCCTCTAGATCTGATTTTCTTCCATTTTTAATAATTCCCTCTTTTTACTTATTTTATTTTTAAAGACTTCTTAAAATATTTTATTAATTTTTTACTGAAAGGAAGGGAGAGGGATATAGAAACATCGATGAGAGAAACATCTATCAATTGCCTCTTGCACAGTCTCTACCAAGGTAATGCCCTTGACCAGAATCAAATCAGGGACTCTTCAGTCTGCAAGATGATGCTTTTTCCACTGACCCAATCTGGTAAAAGGATGCCTGCAAGTCTCTGAAGTGGTTTGGCATTTACTCCATGTGTTTACACATTCTGGGAGGACCTCCCACATCTCATTCCTCTAATTGCCAAAGTCAGGGAGCACTTCATACAACCCTGGACCTGAGCTTAGGATCTGGGCTTAGTGTTTGTTCAAGCTTCCCAGGCCCAAAGGCTGGAAGACTGGCAGGAGAGTCCCAGGACTCCACTATCTCAGAGGCCACAAGAGTGTGAGGCTCTGAAATAAGCTCCACAAACCAGTCCCCCTGAGTGATGTTGCATTTGCAGGAATTTGTAGAAAGCAAAGGTCTGTTGAGAGCCTTGCAAACACTGCCAGAGCCATGGGCTCTGGCCGCTCAGTACCTTTCCCTCGGCCCAGGGCTAGATAACCTGGAGATGACTACATTACATCAGGACCACAGTCCTAAAGGCACATTCTTGCCTAGTTTGCTGTCTTTCAAAGGACTTCTAATTTCTGCCCCCTACTGGTATCCTCTCCCTTCTAGTTTCTTCTTCTTCTGAGCAGTTGGGAAGTTTATAACCCTACTTCAGATAATGTCCCTCTTTTATTCTCCACCATCGATGGCCCTAGGTTCTTGAGAACGAAACTGAAACTTCTCATGCAATATTTCGCCTTTTCTTTTTTGCCTTTAGATACAAAACAAGCCCAGGATTCCTGAATTCTTTCAGCTCAGCCACGCCCAACAAAACTTTACAGGGTGGCATTGCAGCCTGTCAACCTCTTTCATCCATCACACCTTGTATCACGCACAAGTGACTCACTGTTCTGGATGTTGTGACCTGGGCTTCAGGACCTGACAGGCACCCAAAGATGGAGGGTAAATGGAATGAGGATGAGTAGAACTCTGCAAGAAAAACAGAGTCAGGGAGACACATAGGCCTCAAAACTGGCTATTGATGCTCAACAAGCTACAGACAACCCACTGCACTCGAGGGAGAGAGATGGGGGGGGAACTGCCTCTGATGTCTCTTCCTCTTGTGATCCAGCACTGGAGCTTATGAATATGTTAAGAGAACAAAGAGTTCAAAATGCCCACTTATATATCCTTCCTTCACCCAACTGGTGGGCGGCGTATGACGTAACCTGCATCTGCACCAGGACGTCTCCGAAATATTGAACCACCAATCAGCGCGTGCGAGTGCCCTGGGCCCCACCCTTTCCCTTTCCTCCCTGGGCCTCACCTCTTCTTATTCCTCCCTTCAAAAGGCATATTTACTTCTGCACATGTTGCTGTTCTCCCCAGTTTGCGAGACAGCCCGCTGGGTCTTCCTCCTCCTCCTCTAATCCTGGTATTTCTACCCTCCTTCATAATGAATCTCTCTCGTTAGTATGGAATAAACTTCCCTTTTTAACTTGCCTGGGTCCCCGACTCTGATCCCAGTGCCTCGAACCTTACTTTTGGTGCCGTGTAACCCAGGAGGGGCGAGCATTCCATCTGACCGCTCAAGGTCCAGGATGTCCCCCTCTCCCATCTCGTGACTCAGGATCTTCCTACCTCTCCCTCTGGCTCAGCAGCATCAGTGGTAAGTCCCAGCCAGTGCTGATTGCTAGCAGTTTCTCCGCCATCTCTGTCCCTAAACTGTGAACCGCGTGAGAAATTGCCTTCCAGGCATAACCCTCCAGATCCCTCCGGGTCCCTCCAGGAGGAGTTCCAAACCTGGAGAGGCAGCGAAGATGTTCCTGTAGCCCCTTGGATCCCAGAAGGTAGGGGAAACGTCCCCTGATGTTCCTTGGGTTCCCTGTCCATAGTTTTGGCTCAATGCTGGGATGCTGGCCCTTAGGCTCGGCTACTGACCACAGGTTTTACTATGGGTAATCAACAATCTAAAGCGGATCCTAGCACACCTCTAGCATGTCTCCTCACCAATCTGGCTAACCTAGGTCTGTCTCAGGATCTGTATCCTAAAGGCCTCATTTACTTCTGTTACATGGGATGGATTCAGTATGAATTGGAATGGGTCCAGATGGCCCGAAAACGGGACTTTTTATTTTACCATCCTCACTGACTCAGTAATTTCTGCTGGCAAATCAGGAAGTGGCCCTTCACTCCTGACCCTCGCTTTACTCCTCACGTTACCCTTATCAGATCCTCCTCACAAAGTCTCAAACCGGTCCTTAGCCCCTTTCTGTCTTCTGACTCTTTTGACCCAGCCAATCCTTCATCTCCACCTCTCCACTCCCATAGCTCCGCCTTCTGCTCCCCCTCTTCCTCTTCCTCCTTCTTCGCCATGGCTGCTCCAGCTGCCCCTTTCCTAGCCAATGGCTGCCACTGTGGGAGCCACAGTCACTGTCTCGGGGTACGAGTCAAGCAGAAGCCACCGCGCAGCACAAGAGCTACCTGCCCACCACCACACCAGCTACTCCAACCAGCTAAGTGAGACTGCTATATGTCTGTAGAAATTTTGGTTTACTCTTCCCTTTTGTTTTGTGAGCAGCCACAGTGTTGGCTGCATGGCATGCCGGTCCCATGGGGGCTGCCAACTTAGAACAACAAGCCTGTTCCTCTCTGGCCACATGTCTTGCTGTTCCCATGGGGACCGCCATTTTGGAAAAGCAAGGCCCACCACTCTCTGGCCACATGGCTTGCTGTTACCAAGGGGGCCGTCATCTTGAAACAGCAAGTCCAATCCCTCTCTTTGAATGAAGTTACTGAGACCTTCCACAGCTAACCCTCATGGTCCCAGTCTGTTGTGGATGCTCTCCGCCATGCTCCTCCTCCTCCTCCTCGGGCCCACGACCTGCCACCTACTCAACCACACCCTCTTCTAATGCCTTCTCAGACTCTGGTCCAAGATCTAGTGAATATGGCCTTTAAGATTTTTTAACACCCATAAAGATCATGCAGAGTTGAATCGGGAAGCCCAGCCCGCCTTTGACAAAAGGTAAATCTGCAAACCTAAGCGTTGGTTGCAGCTCTGAGGCCAACAGCAGCCATGCATGGTCCCAAGGGACCATACATGGTGAAGGCTGCAACAAGAGGATGAACAACACCTGGAGGATGCTTTAAGTGTAGGAATGAAAGCCAATGGGCAAAGCAGTGCCCTGGCCCCTGGATCCAACCAAGCCCTGCCCAGCATGCAGTAAAAGTAACTGCCACTGGAAAAGTGATGGGCCCTCTGCATCTCAGTGTAGAGCAGCCGCCCTTCACGGTCATGACCCACCGCTGGCCATGACTGAAGACTGGCCAAAGACTGAAGATGCCTGGACTTGACGACCACCATCACCCTCGCCAAACCCAGGGTAACACTCAAAGTAGAGGGTAAGCCAGTCTCCTTTCTGGTTGATACAGAGGTACATTCGCTGTCCTGTCCTCCTTTTCAAGGTCATTTTCCCTTCCATGATCTTGGTTATGGGTATTGATGGCAAATCACCCTTTAATGATCTGAAAACTGCTCTGGCCTCAGCGCCTTCTCACCCTGCCCTCTCTACCACTCCACCCTTCCTAAAGAATAACTTTCTTGCCAGCACAGGCATATTAGAAACTTAAAATCTTTATATCCAGAAAAAAAGTGGTGGTTTTAAAATTCAAGCGGTTAGGGGGAGGGAAAATTGCGGCGGAATAGACAGTTGTGACTGGAGTTTTGTCCCTGGGCAGAGGGAGAGAGAGCAACTGAGAGACGCACTGGGAGTATTTGTTGGCAAGTTAAAAGTCAGTTATCCTCTAGGAGAAGGTGGGGAACTGCTGGATGGGGCTCTCCTGACCAGGCAGCCATACTACCACGGGGTTTTGGTCTGCCAGAGCCACCAGCACAAACGCAGAGACTGTACCATCTTGCAGAGGGAGGTGGATGTCTGCGGCAGTCTGAAAGCTACAGCTGCAGCACCCACCGAACAGCCGGTGGACCCAGAACACCGCTCTCCAATTGGCGCAGACACACGGACTCCACACGGCACACAGAAAGTTCAGATTTTGCCTGGGATAAGGTGAGGTCTCCTGTCCCACAGAACAGAGACATGAGAGACATGCACACTGTGGGAACTGGGCTGCAGGAAAGCTGCTTCTGGAGAGGTCCGTGGATGTGGGGCAGGGCGTGATCCCTAAGTGTGGAAGCGGACTCTTGGACCTGTTGACAGAGGGGAGCTCTAGAAAACAACTCATTTTGATCTGAGGCAGAAGGACAGCCTGGCCAGCCTGGGAGTTATTACAGTGTCCGGGCTGAAAAATCCCCACAAACCGGTTTTGAGAACAACAGAGTTGCAGGATCTGAGCACAGCCTAGAGAGGTCCAGTACTTAGTCTCAGAGGTCAATTCTGAAACACTGCCACCCAGTGGATGACAGCACAAATTGACTCTCGCATAACCACAAAAGAATAAAGAGATTAAGACACACCTCAGCAGTGGAACACAAGAAATTGCAATACCCTTCCGACTGGGAAACAGGAGTGCCAAGCAGAACAATAGTGGGAGTGAATGACCTCCACTATGGCCCATTCTATTTTTTTTCTTCTATTTTCTTTTTCTATTTTTAAACATTTTTATTTTATTTTATTTTACTTTATTTTTCACTTTGACTTATTTTAATTAAAAAACTATTTTTTTCTTTCCTCCTCAATGGATTTTATCTTTTTAATTATTACATTTTTGTTTTCAACTACTATTATTATTACTACTACAGTATTTTACTTTTTTGGAAAAAAAAGTGTAATTTTGCTTTCTCTTTATTTTACTTCAAGATTAGAGTTCTACATTCTATTTTCATCTTTCCTTTAGCATAATTTTACTCTATCTCAACTCTAACGTTATGCCAACACTTTCCTCCTAACTTTCCCCATTTTGTTGTCTTGTTTCTCTTTCCCTTTTCCAACTTTAGATTCTCCCTATTCTTTCTATTTATCTGGTTAAGATTTCACCCCACTTATAAATCTAATTTCAAATCCCCTACTCCAAGTCCATACAAACCTCTCTCTTCTTGTCTTTACTATCCAAAAAGTTGTTTTTCTCTATGCCCTTCTGTTGCTGTTTGCCTGAATGGTAATTATATCGATTTTTTGTACTTTTTTGTGAGATTGTTTTAGCTTATTCTACTTGTTTTATTTTGCTTTTTGTTTGCTTTGTTTTTTTGTTTTTTTACCTCTTTTCCCTTGCTTCCCTCGATACCAGTTGTTATTTGTAGTTTGTATTAATCTCCAGGTACTTCTTACGGGCATTTGTTGGGATTAGTGACTATCCTATTGGAGTTTTCTCCTAACATCAATATTTTGTTCCCCTTTTCTCTCTTATCCTCTTTCTTTTCTCTCTGACGTTTTTTTCTTTCTCTTTTCTTCTTCTTGTCCTTTTTATTTTTTATTAATTAATTTATTTTTTTCTTTTTTCCCTCTCCCTATTTGATTTTGACACTTCTTTCTTTTCTTTTTTCCTCATTTTCCTCTTCTTCTTTCCCTACTTACCCCTAATTTGTCTTTTGTTGTTGGTCACCTTATCTGTGGTTATTAACATTGTGAATACATTTCTGTTCAGTGCCTTCTGTGTTGTACCTGATCGTGTTGTAGTTTGTGCCTTTGAATCAACGTAGGGGCGAGAACTACATAACCTGACACCTAGAGAAGAAAGACCATGGGCAAAAGAAGAAACAGCCCACATATGACAGAAACGCAGGTTTGACCAGAAAAGGAAGTAAACAAAATAGAAGCAGAAATAAGCCTGCCAGAGAAAGAGTTCAGAGAAATGATCATAAGGTGGATGAAAAGAATGGAAGACAAAATTCATAATGTGAATAAGAGCCAAGAGAAAATGGAGAAGACCCAAGAGGAAATGAAGAAGAGCCAAGAGGAAATGAAGAAGAGCCATGAGGAAATGAAGAAGGAAGAATAAATGCAGAATAATAAATAAGAAATGAAAAATGACATCACTGCTATAAAGAACTCAATAGAAAGCATCAAAAGTAGACTAGAAAAAGCAGAGGACCACATTAGTGTCCAAGTACAGTAGCTTCTAGAAAAAAAAAATTAAAAAGCAAGAGGACAGCCTAAGGGAACTTTGGGATAACACGAAACAAAACAAAATCTGCATAGTTGGGGTTCCACAAAGAGTGGAAACTGAGCAAGGATTAGAAAACCTGTTTGAAGAAATAATGACAGAAAACTTCCCCAATACAGGAAAGAAAAAACCCACACAAATCCAAGAAGCTTGCAGAGTCCCAAGCATAAATAACCCCAAAAAACCGACACCAAGGCACATAATTAAATTGGCAAACACCAACGACAAAGTAAGAATTTTAAAATCGGCCAAAGAGAAACAGAAAGTTACCTACAAAGGAACCCCCATAAAAATAGCTATTGGTTTCTCAACAGAAACTCATCAGGCCAGAAGGGAATGGAATGAAATATAACGAAGTCATGCAAAGGAAGGGTCTGAATCCAGGAATATGGGACCGTGTAAGGCTTTCAATCAAAATTGAAGGTGAAATCAGAAGCTTCACAGACAAAAAAGGACTAAGGGAATATATTACCACCAAACCAGCAATGCAAGAAATGTTAAAGGGTCTATTGTAATAAAAAGAAATAGGAAGTGAAGAAGGATCTTGGGGAAAAGAATAAAAATGGCGACAGATAAGTACCTATCAATAACTTTAAATGTAAACGGATTAAATGCTCCAATCAAAAGACATAGGGTAACCGATTAGATAAGAAAACATGATCCATATATGTGCTGGCTATAAGAAACCCACCTCAGGAAGAGAAATGCACACAGATTGAGGGTAAAGGGATGGAAGATGGTATTTCAGGCAAATGGAAAAGAAAAAAAAGCTGGGGTTACAATACTTATATCTGACAAATTAGATCTCAACGTGAAGGACATAACAAGAGATAAAGAAGGCCACTTCATAACACTAAAGGGAACAATCCAACAAGAAGAAATAACTCTGGTAAACATATACACACCCAATATAGGAACGAATAGATACATAAAAAAACTCCTTGAAGATATTAAGGGAGAGATTGACAGCAATACAATCATAGTAGGAGACTTTAATACCCCACTCTCACCACTGGACAAATACTCTAAACAAAAAATTAGAAAAGAAACATCAATCCTAAATGACTCACTACACTAGATGGAATGAATTGACACCGTCAGAACATTTCGCCCAAAAGCCACAGAATATATTTCTTCTCCAGTGCACATGGGTCATTTTCAAAGATAGATCATATGTTAGGTCATAAGAAAAGTCTCTTCAAATTCAAGAAGATAGAAATCATATCAAGCATTTTCTCAGACCACAGTGGCATAAAACTGGAAATCAACTATAATAAAAACAATGGAAAGAAATCAAACACATGGAGACTAAACAGCATGCTATTAAACAACGACTGGGTAACCAGAGAGATCAAAGAAGTAATAAAAAACATCATGGCAACAAATGACAATGACAACACAACAATACAAATTTTATGGGACACAGTGAAAGCAGTCTTGGGAGGGAAATTCATGGCCCTACAGGCCTACTGCAAAAAAAAAAAGGAAACAATGGTAATAAATTTCCTAGTCCTACAACTCAAAGAACTACAAAGAGAGCAACAGGAAAAGCCCAGTATAAGGAGAAGGAAGGAAATAGTAAAGATTAGAGTGGAGATAAACAACATGAAGTCCAAAGAATCAATTCAAAAGATCAACAGAACCAAGAGCTGGTTCTTTGAAAGGATAAACAAGATTGATGGACCTCTAGCCAGGCTCACCAAGAAGCGAAGAGAGAAGACCCAAATAAACAAAATCAGAAATGAAAGAGGACAGATAACAACAGACCCCTCCAAAATACAAAGGATTGTTAAAAAATACTATGAACAACTCTATTCCAACAAATTGTACAACCTGCAAGAAATGAACATATTCCTAGAAAAATATAACCTTCCAAAACTCAATCAGGAAGAATCTAAACAGCTCAATAGTCCAATAACTATGGAAGAAATTGAAGCAGTCATCAAAAAGCTTCCAGCAAACAAAAGCCCAGGACACGATGGCTACACAGGAGAGTTTTACCAAACATTCAAGGAAGAATTAAAACCTATCATCCTCAGACTATTCAAAAACATTCTAGAAGAAGGAACACTTCCAAACGCCTTCTATGAAGCCAGCATCACCCTAATACCAAATCCAGATAAAGACAACTCAATGCAAGAGAATTACAGGCCAATATCTCTCATGAACGTCGATGCCAAAATCCTCAACAAAATTCTAGCAAATTGGATCCAGCAGTACATCAGAAACATCATACTCCATGACCAAGTAGGATTCATCCCAGGAATGCAGGGATGGTACAATATCTGCAAATCAATATTTGTGATACATCACAAAAACAAGTTGAGAGATAAAAATCACATAGTCATATTAATTGATGCAGAAAAAGCATTTGACAAAATCCAACACCCTTTCTTTATAAAATCTCTCAGCAAAGTGGGAATAGAAGGATCATACCTCAACATCACAAAAGCCATATATGATAAACCCACAGCTAACATCATACTCAATGGGCAAAAATTAAAACCATTTCCCCTAAGAACAGGAACATGACAGGGATGCGCACTCTCACCTCTCCTGTTCAACAGAGTACTGGATGTACTAGCTATTACAATTAGACAAGAAGAAGAAATAAAAGGCATCCAAATTGGAAAAGGAGAAGTAAAGCTGTCCTTATATGCAGATGACATGATACTGCACATAAAAAATCTGAAGGACTCCATCACAAAACTAATTGACTTAATAAGTGTAGCAGGATACAAAATTAATGCCAAGAAATCTGTGGCATTTCTATACACTAATAGTGAAATTACAGAAAGATCGAGTAAAAAAGCAATCCCATTTATCATCGCACCAAAAATATAAGATACCTAGGAATAAACCTAACTAAGGAGGTAAAAGCCCTACATGTAGAAAACTACAGGACACTGAAAAAAGAGATAGAGGAAGATGTTAACAGATGGAAGAGCATACCATGCTCATGGATTGGGAGAATCAACATCATTAAAATGTCCATACTACCCAAAGCAATCTATAGATTCAATGTACTACCCATTAAAATACCAAGGACATATTTCACAGACCTAGAAAGAATTCTTCATCGATTCATCTGGAACAAAAATAGACCACGAATAGCCACAGCAATTCTGAGAAAGAAGAATAAAGTAGGTGGGTTCTCAATACCAGATTTCAAGCTATACTACAAAGCAAGTGTTCTCAAAACAGCCTGGTACTGGCACAAGAACAGACATATGGACCAATGGAATAGAATAGAGAACCCAGATATCCACCCAAAACACTATGCTCAACTAATATCTGACAAAGGAGGCATGAACATACAATGGAGCCAAGATAGTCTCTTCAATAAATGGTGTTGGGAATATTGGACATATACATGCAAAAAAATGAACCTGGACCACCAACTTTCACCAAATACAAAAATAAACTCAAAATGGATACAGGACTTAGACATTAAACGGAAACCATAAAAATAGTAGAGGAATCCATAGGCACAATCTCAGGCATATGCCGAAAGAACTTCTTCACTGATACTGCTCCAAAGGCAATGGAAGCTAAAGAAAAAATAAAGAAATAGGACTACATCAAAATAAAAAGCTTTTGCACAGCAAAAGAATCCATCAACAAAACAACAGGAAAGACCACTATATGGGAGAACATATTTGCAAATGTTATCACTGATAAAGGTTTAATCTCCAACACCTACAGCCAACTTACACAACTTAATAAAAGGAGGATAAACGGTCCAATAAAAAAATGGGCAATGGACCTAAATAGAACCTTTTCGAAAGACGAGAGAAGGCCAAGAGACACATGAAAACATGTTCAAAGCCACTAATTATCCAAGAGATGAAATCAAAACGACAATGCGATACCATCTCACACCTGTCAGAATGGCAATCATCAACAAATCAACAAACGAAAAGTGTTGGTGAGGATGTGGAGAAAAAGGAACGCTTGTGCACTGTTGGTGGGAATGCAGACTGGTGCAGCCACTGTAGAGAACAGTATGGAGTTTCCTCAAAAAACTGCAAATGGATCTCCCATTTGACTCTGTAATCCCACTCTTAGGAATTTATCCTAAGAAATTACAAACACCAATCAGATAGGATTCATGCATCCCTAAGTTCATAGCAGCACAATTTACAATAGCCACAATTTGGAAACAGCCTGGGTGCCCATCAGCAGATGAGTGGATCAGAAAACTATGGTACATCTATACAATGGAATTCTATGCTGCCATTAAAAGGAAGGAATTCTTACCATTTGCAGCAAGCTGGATAGAACTGGAGAGCCTTATGCTTAGTGAAATAATCCAGTCAATGAAGGAGAAGCACCACATAATCTCACTCACTTGTGGATAATAAAGATCATTATAAACTGATGAACAAAAGGATAGATACAGAGGCAGCAAAGCATCAAACAATCTGTGAAATTATAGCAGACGATTAAGGAGAGGTGGAGTAGATAAGAGATCAATCAAAGGACTTGTATGCATGCATATAAGCATAACCAATGAACATAGACACTGTGGGGTATGCCTGGGAGGGAGGAGGGGGGCAATGGGGAGATATGTATACATGTAACACAATAAAAAAATATATAATAAAATGAAATAAAATTCAAGCGGTTAGAGGCCTGGAAACAGGCTGCAGAGCCTGCTCCCTCCTCCCTCTACCTTTTGTAAATATTTTAAATACCATACAATACTGAAACATTAGTTGCTAGACATGTTTAGAAATACTTAATGGCAGGTATGTTGAAAGAAAGAAGTTCTAAAGTTAACTGTTGACAAGAATTGTAAAAGGACCTACTGACTTGGATGGTCCTGCCCCAGGGGTTCAGAGACAGTCCTTATCTGTTTGGCCAGGCCTTACCCCAGAGACCTCTGACAATGCTCCTTAGAACCCAGCACTCTTCTCCAGTATGTAGATGACTTCCTTCTCTGCAGCCTCTCCCTGGACATGTCTCAGAGGTATACAGCTGGCCTCCTCAACTTTCTAAGGGACAAAGGATACCGTGTAGCCCCCACCGTCACTTACTTGGGGATCTGTCTGACACCCAATTCCTGAGGACTGACAGTTGACTGAGCACAGGCAATATAAGACCTACTACAGCCTCCTACTTCTATGGAACAGATCTTGTCCTTTCTAGGGCTGGTAGGATTCTTCTACCATTGGGTTCCAAACTTTTGTTCTCCTAACTAAGCCTCTATACCAGGCCACTAAAGCAATGTCAGTAGGTTCTCTCTCCTCACTCTCCCTTATTTGCCAGGCCTTTTCTAAACTCTAGGATGCCCTTCTGACATCTCCTCCTCTCTCTCCCAGACATCTCTAAGCCCTTCCAACTATTTACTGATGAGAAACAGGGAACAGCTATGAGGGTCCTCACCCAGCCTCTAAGGCCAGCCATAACCCCCATAGCCTACCTGTCCAGACAGCTTGATCCCTGGATGGCAGCCCTGCCTCCAGGCTCTGGCTACAGCTGCCACTTTCACCAAGGAGGCCCAGAAGATCTGCCTCCAGCAAACCTTACAGGTCTTCTTCACCCATAGGCTACAGGATCTTCTGTCCCACCGATCCTTATCTTTCCTTGCCCCCTCTAGCATGCAGGAACTCCACTTCCTGTTCCTGGAGAGTCCTGACATCTTTAGAACTCAGTCCCCAGCCCTGAACCCAGCCGCTCCCTTCCCACTGTCTCCACCCAATCTGCGGCAATGCATTCCAGACCTGAGCTCCACCCAACCTGCGACAACACACCTCCTGCCCCAAAGTCATTGAGGCCCTCCCTCAACCTCAGGTGGGACTCTCAGATTTTCCTCTCTAATCCTGACTTAACTAAACTGCACATACCTTACCACCCACAATCATCTGGTAAGATTGAGACGATCAATGGCCTCCTTAAAGACCCTCTAACTAAACCCTCTCTAGAAATTCGCAGCTCCTAGCCATACCTCTTGCCCATGGCCCTGACCAAAATCCAGGCTATACCACGGAGCCCCACCTTCTTAAGCCTTTTGAACTCCTATATGGGAGACTACTTGCTCAACCATAATCTCTCTACTGACCCTCTTCCCCTGGCTACTTATCTTCCACACCTGCTCTTACTCAGGCAACTGCTCCGGGAACATGCTGACAGGTTTGTGCCCAGGCCAGAACCAGCCGACCAAGATTCCCAAGGACCAGCCCTCCAGCCGGAGAATTTAGTCCTCCTCAAAAACCTTACCTCCAGGTTGTATTTCAGCTCCAGGCCCAAAAAAGGAGCAAAATCAGACAAGTGATGCTGTGGCAGCCTCAGGACCAGCTTTTACCTCCCAAGTGACTCAGTAGGATCGCTCTCAAGACTTCACCAACCAGTCCCTTGGGGAAATCATGCTGCTGCATTCCTCGTCCAGCACAGAAAACACTCCGTTTTATGCTCACTTACTCCATGGCTCTTCCCATCATTAGGCCTACTGTTATCTATTCCTTTAATTTTGCTCTTAGGCCCCTGTCTTATGCCCTATTTCACTAGTTTTTTTGCAGAATAGAATATAGGCATTCACCAACCAGAAGGTGGGAGAGATCTGGACTTAAATTCACAACCTAGACACCTATGTCACCAGAATCCTTGAGACCCTGGGTAGACGCCCCTCCTCAATAGGAAATAGCTACAGAAAACACAACTTCAGCCCTTGACCTTGCCCAGACACTGATTTTTTTTTATTTTTAATATCACCAAAAGCCTGGAATGATAGATCTTCCCTTCCCCTAACTGGTAGGCAGAGTATGACATAACCTATGTCTGCACCAGGACATCTCCAAGATGATGAACCACCAATCAGCACGTGCTGAGTGCCCTGGACCCCACCCCTTCCCGTTGCTCCCTGGGTCCCACTCCTTTCTGTTCCTTCCCTCAAAAGGCATGTTCACCTCTGCACGTGTTGCTGTTCTCCTCAGTCTGTGAGACAGCTCAGCTGGGTCCTCCTCCTCTAATCCTGGTATTTCTTTCCTCCTTCATAATGAATCTCGCTTGTTAGTGTGGAATAAACTTCCTCTTTTAACGTGCCTGGGTCCCCAACTTACTTCCTGTGCCTCAAACCTTACACCCACCTTGAGAAAAGAAGCTGAAAGTAATATACAAGCCAACCACCACAAGTAAATACACCTGTTCTGAGCTTACATTGGCTAAAATCAGCCATCATTGGGTGCCTTGCCCTTTGGTTAACTTAGTTTTTCTTGCCTAACAGGTGGCATCAGGATCCCAGTCACTGACTGGTCATTGCAAACATTGGTACTGGGGTGCCCCCGGGGGCAATGGGAAATGATAACTTTGGGATTTGGTGACTGGTCCCAAGTTTCTGGAAATTGCAACTGATCTCTTTTGGAGATATTATTTCAGGTACCATAAGCATTTCAGAATGCTCACTGAGGTGAAAAAATATTATTGCAATTATTCCTGAAGACAATAAACCTGAACAGATATATTGTTTTTATGTTTTTTTATTTGATTTTTAGTACAGACAATGGAAGGAAAAGGTAGAGAGAAACACTGATGTGCTTCCAGCATGGTCCCTCACACCTCCAGGGAATCCACCAAAAAAGCTTGGCTTGTGCCTCACCAGAATTCAAACGGATAGCCTTTCTGTTCATAGGACTATGCTCAACCAGAGACCCACTCCAGTTGTCACATTGTTTAGTTTTGACAAAATATGCCACATTATTAAGATAAAATACACATAATCCTATCCTATTTGTTTAAAAACAAAATTCTAAAACATACATAGGTGAACAAGTTGACATTTGCTCATTGTCTACATGTTTGTAGTCATATGCATTGTGAAGCTACAGAGTTAAGAGTTACTGAATGTTTACTACATGTGCCAGGCACTGGATTCAATGTTTCACTTGCATTATTATTGCAAGGTAAACTAACTGCTTGTGGAGTTTAATAAAGGGCAGGGCTAGAAGTCAAACCTGTGTGTCTCTTAACAGAGCTCTGGCTTCTAATGTTAGGGTTTGCTGTCTCCTAGGGAGTAGAGTTGTTATGTATAACTAGTAGAAAGGGTTAGATATTATTGTGGATAACAAACTAAAGAAGATATCTTTTTTGGTCATGCTACATGTCCCCCTGGTTCTCCTGGGACTGGTATAAAAGGAACTCACCATTTAGATACCTTCTACATACTCAGGGATGGACAGCAACAGTGGTCACTCTCAGTGCTTCCACATTTTTCAGTTAGAAGCTGTCACTTTACTCCCAGCATATTTTAGTGATCAAAGCACATCACAGGGCTGCAGCCAAATTCAGGGGGTCAGGATGAGAACTTGATCTACTTGATGGGCCTCATTTATATGATCACATGTGACCAACTTTAAAAAAAAATTTAATAAATCTTTATTGTTCAGATTATTACACTTGTTCCTCTTTTTTTCCTCATAGCTTCCCTCCACCTGATTTCCACCCAACCCTCTACCCTTACCTCCTCCCCCACTGTCTTCATACAAAGGTGTACGATTTTTGTCCAGTTTCTCCCTGCAACCCCACACCTTTACCCCACCAAGAACTGTCAGTTCACTCCCTTTTTATGCCCCTGATTCTATTATATTCACCAGTTTATTCTGTTCATCAGATTTTTTACTCACTGTATTTTTAGATTCACTTGTTGAAAGACATGTATTTGTTAACAATTTTTATCTTTTAGCTTTTCTTCTTCTTCCTCTTCTTAAAGAATACCTTTCAGCATTTCATATAACACTGGTTTGGTGTTGATGAACTACTTTAGCTTTTTCTTATCTGTGAAGCTCTTTATCTGCCCTTGAATTCTGAATGATAGCTGTGGTACAACAATGTTGGTTGTAGGTTCCTGTTATGCATCACTTTGAATATTTCTTGCCACTCCCATCTGGCCTGCATAGTTTCTGTTGAGAAATCAGCTGACATTCATAAGGGTGCTCCCTTGTAGGTAATTAACTGTTTTTCCCTTGCTGCTTTTAATACTGTCTTTTGCTCTTGGCATTTTAATTATGATGTGTCTTGATGTGGTCCTCTTTGGATTCCTTTTGTTTGGGGTTCTGTGAGCTTCCTGGACTTATAAGTCTATTTCTTTCAGCAGGTGGGGGAAGTTTTTGGTCATTATTTCTTCAAATAGGTTTTCAGTGTCTTGCTCTCTCTCTTCTTCTAGCACCCCCATAATTCTGATGTTGGTACGCTTGAGGTTGTCCCAGAGGCCACTTAAACTATCTTCACATTTTTGGATTATTTTTTCTTTTTGCTTTTCCAGTTGAGTGTTTTCTGCTTCTTTGTATTTCAAATCTTTGACTTGATTCTTGCATTCCTCTAGTCTGCTGTTAGGTCTTTGCATAGTATTTTTTATTTCAGCCAGTGTATGCTTAATTTCTAGTTGGTCCTTTTTCATATCCTCGAAGGTCTTGCTAAATTTATCAGCCTTTTCTACAAAATTCTTGAAAAACCTTATAACCGTGGTTTTGAACTTTATATCCAGTCAATTTGCTTTCCTCCATTTCTTTCATTTGGGATCTATTTCTTTGATTCTGCATTTTCACTGCTTCTCTGAGTTGGTAGAGTAGCTCTGTGTTCTAGGTGTCCTATAGGGCTCAATGGCTCAGCCTCCCCAGTTACCTGAGGTGGGCACCCTTGGTGCACTCCTTTGTGGGCTGTGTGGACAGCCTTGTTGTAGTTAAGTCTTGATTGTTGTCATCACTGGCAGGAATTGACCACCATGCCAATTAGCTGTGAGGATCAGCTGTGTCTACCCTAGGAGAACTTCTGTGCTGGAGACAATGTTATAAGACAAGATTTGCAAAATTGCAAAAGCCTCTGTGCTCAGCTTAGATGGGGTGGAGTCTCAGGGCAGAGCAGACAACCTTGGCTTCCCGTCATCCCTGCCCCTGGGTCTCAGTGTCCCTTGGTAATTGCTGAAAGCATCTCTGAGAGAAAGGTGCTCTTGAATTTTGCTCACTGCCAGACAGTCCAGTTTCTCTCAGAATGAGTCTGGGTTCCTAGAAACTCACCTGGATCTGGAGTTCAGTGAAGTCAGGAGCTACCATCTTCCTTCTACTTTAAAAAGCCAGCTGCGTGCCGAGACCGGTTTGGCTCAGTGGATAGATCGTCGGCCTGTGGACTGAAAGGTCCCAGGTTCGATTCTGGTCGGGGGCATGTACCTTGCTTGCGGGCACATCTCCAGTGTGGGGCGTGCAGGAGGCAGCAGATCGATGTCTCTCTCCCATCGATGCTTCTGACTTTCTATCCCTCTCCCTTCCTCTCTGTAAAAAAAAAAAAGCCAGCTGCGCACTCACATGCCCATGCACTCAGCAGTGAGTATTCTCTGCGCGCATGTGCGCCTCTGGAACTGTGCCTTCCACAGCTCCCCTGAGTCTCAGTGTACTTTCTCTTTTCCTGACAGTCCAGATTCCCTGCAATTGAGTCTGGTTTCCCAGTCTCACTCTGGACTGGAGTTCAGCACAGTCGGGAGCTTCAGTCTTCCTCACGCTTTAGAAAGCCAGCCACACAGCCACCCATCCTCTCTGCCTGCAAGCGTCTGCATACCTGTCTTTTGCAACTCCTCTGAGTCTCAATGTGATTTCCTCTTTTCTTCTAATTGTAGAATTCTCATTCAGCCAGCTTTCCTGTGTTTCTGCATGGTGTCCGTTTTGTCTTTTAGTTATAGTTTTGATATTGTTGTGTGAGGCAGCAGTTTAAGTGCTTATTTTTGCCATCATCTTGGTTTCTCTATTGTGAGCATCTCTTTTGGAGCTGTGCAGAAGCTAAGAAGACGGGTGGGTTTTGGTAAGAAATGACAGTGGAAAAAAGCTAGTATGGTTCTCTCTTTCTTCATCCATGTGGACTTTGTCCCAGAGCTGCCCAAAACCATCACTGTCAAGATTCAAAGGAGTGAACTTCAATAAAAGGAGACTGGTTAGATATCATTGGCAGCAAATTTAGAACCCATTTCTGAGCGTGTCCTTTAATAAATTCCTGACTGTCTCGCATCCCCCATTACTGCTGAAGTGAAGACCCACATGTTAAAAAGTTGATTGGGAATGATACAGGACTTGAAGCATTCCAACATCCTTGTTCTTTGAAATCAACATCAGTCACTACCCTTCCTCCAAATCTCTATCTTTTGCATTGGCCAGGTGAGTGGTCCATCATCAGGTGGGGCTAATTGTCAAAAGCTGACATTAACACCAATGTTGATACTAGGTATCCATTCTTCTGTGCCTGACCTTGTGCTAAATGTGGCTGCTCCATAGTTCTCCCCATCCACACTGGAGAGAGCACTAGGCCTAATTTTCCCTCCTCATCCCAATGTGCCTGGGTGTCCAAGCTCATCTAGTAAATTATGAGAACCTAGATGTCAGAAAGTTATGCCCAGGCATATTCCCTATTAAGTGTCAGCCTAGCTTACAAATGAACAAGGGATTGACGTGCTCATCAGGGACCAGGAGGACCACCTGACTCTTCTAGCTCTCTCCAGGGGTATCCAGTTACTCATTTGTAGGGAAGAATCAGGAACTTAGAATTCTTCCTCCCATATACACCCACCAACTGATTACTTTCAAGGATCCAAGATCTCCCCAATCCTCCCTGAAGGCTTAAGAGTACTTCCAAACCAACACCTCAATATTCTATGCCTTCTCTAAGCCATCAGAGTCTTCCCCAATCTCCCATCTTTACTCTACCTGGGGCTCTATGACCCTTCTTTCATCCATCCATAAGCCTGACATGGGACCCAAATGGGTAAAACAGAGGCTTGGAAGAGCAGATGAAAAAGGGGCGCTCAGCCTGGGAAGCAAGGAAGATGAAAATATTACCCTCTAAATCAGCGGTTCTCAACCTGTGGGTCGCGAACAGCTAGCAGGGTCTCCTAAGACCATCAGAAAACACAGATATTTACATTAAGTTTCATAACAGTAGCAAATTACAGTTATGAAGTAGCGACACACATAATTTTATGGTTGGGGATCACCACAACATAAAGAACTGTATTAAAGGGTTGCGGCATTAGGAAGGTTGAGAACCACTGCTCTAAATCAACCCTTTGGAGATTGCCTATGTTGTTGGGGTGCACAAATACACAATCTCACAGGGAACATACAGGTACAGAACACACCCAGGCAAATACTGGCTCTCAGGTGCAGAGCTTATGCCCACGCTCATACAGACCCAGAATACAGACTCGGACATCACTTTGAGGTGAACACACACACACACACACACACACACACACACACACACAGATAAAAGCACACGGGGCCACCAAGAGAATGTCACAAGGCACACCAACACACACAGTGGACACACGGGCACACACAAGAAGAGACAGAAGAGTGACACAAAGAGGATTAAAACACACACAGATACAATCAGGAACACACAAAGTAGCAGCAAATTCACACATAAAACCAATACACATGCAACAGAAACTCTCAAATCCTGAGTCCTACTAATACACTGTTTGAAGGAATCATTAAGAATTAAATGTTGCCCTACCTGGTTTTTCTCAGTGGATAGAATGTCGGACTTCCGACTGAAGGGTCCCAGGTTCGATACTGGTCAAGGGCATGTACCTGAGTTGAGGGCACATCTGCAGTAGAAGATGTGTAGAAGGCAGCTGATTGATGTTTCTCTCTCATTGGTATTTCTATCCCTCTTCCTTCCTCTCTGTAAGAAATCAATAAAATATATTTTTTAAAAAATAAAGAATTAAAGTGTTTCCTGGTCAGGAGGCTCAGTTGGTTGGAGCATCATCTCATAATACCCTATCCCTCCCACCCCTCCAAAAAAAGACTGTGGATTTGATCACCATTCATAGGAAGCAAGTGATCCATGTTCCTCTCACATCGTTGTTTCCTTTCTCTCTCTCTCTTCCTCTTTCTCAAAAATCAATAAACATCCTTAGCTGAAGATTAAAAAAAAATTAAGATACTGAATTTTGAAGAACATAGCATTAAATATAGAGCCATCCTTTAAAATAGTTGTCTTAACCATTTGAACTCAGTTGATGCCTGTCTTCTTTTACATAAGAAGCTAATAGAATTAATTTGTAAAACATGTATCTGGTGTGGAGAAGACTGGCGGCACAGAAACCATGTGATCTTGAAAATCAGAACTGTTTCAGACTAGAATCCTAGCCCTGCCACCACCCAGTCTAGTCTCAGTAGAAAACCGGGACCATACAGCTGCTCTGGCAGAATACCTGCAAGCACAGCTGCAGACACCAAGACTCCAAGTACCCCAGCTGCAGGTTTCTGTGAGTCACAAAGCCAATCCCCCTCCCTCACCACTCCTGCGGAAGCAGATAGGAACTGCCAGACCCTGGACTAACAACACAGTTCTTTGCACACACACAACAGGGAGAGCTCTCCCTGACTTTAAGTCTTGATGTTGGACATGGAAAGTTTGTTTCCCACAAGCAGGCTCCATGCCAAGACAGGGAGAATGCTGAATTTGACCCTAAGTGTACATTTTTGGGGAGACTGTTTGCTGCAACCAGATCCCGCGCCCATGCAAGGAAGGGAGACAGCATTAAATTTGAGCCTGGTTGTGCAATCTAGGGAAATTTGTTGTTCGCAACTAGGTTCCGTGCCCAGGCAGGGAGGCTGTGCTGAATTTGAGCACAGGTGCACAACCTCGGGGAGACTGTTTTCTGTGACCAGATGCTGTGCCCACATAGGGAGACAGCGCTGAATTTGAGCCTGGGGATACAAACCCAGGGATTTTGTTTCTCACGACCAGATTTTGCACCATAGCAGAAGAGCTGCACTGAATTGGAACCTGGACGTGTGAATCCAAAGAGTTCATGTCCCTCACCTAGGCTCCATGCCCAGGCAGGGAGGATGTGCTGAATTTGGCCGAGGTATGCAACTTGGGAGGTTGTTTTCCGTGACCAAATAGCGCACCCATGTGGGGAGACAGTGCTGAATTTGAGCCTGGGGGTCTCGAACCTGGGGAGTTTGTTCCTGAGACCAGACCCTGCACTCAAGCAGGGAGGCTGCACTGAATTTGAACCTGAGCAGGAGAACTCAGGGAGTTTGTTCCCCAAGACCAGACCCTGGCACACCAAGGGGGAAGTACTGAATTTCAGCTTGGGTGCATGGAATGGGAGTGCACACCTGCGGGACCAAACCCCAAACACACACTGAGTGGCAATACCACCTGACTTTTGATTCAGAGCAAGCACACACAGAGGCTGTTTTCCGCAGGGTAAGAGTGGATATCCTGCCAACACAGTGCAACTGTGCAACCAGGTCTCCCAAGCAGATCGGGGACCCTGAATCACCATGCAAGAGGCAGCAATGAGCACAAGTGACTAAAATCTGATTTCCAGTATATTCACACTAAGAGCAAGCGCCTCTCATTCTTGGCACATGTGCACACAGGGACCTTGATTTTCAGTATGAGGTAGCATCAAGCAACAGACTCTCGTCACGGACACAGGGACACCTGACTCCTGACATACACTAGGGGACTTTGATTTTTTGCACACCTCAGCAGGTTCTCTGTTTCAATGTGCTGCAGCCAGGGTCCCAGAGTCTAGGTGCACACATGAGGCCACACTAAGCACCAGAGATGCTTACTCAAGAGTGTGGTTTCCACCATCACATAGTAGCTGCTCTTTGTGGTGTCAGAGCTCTTCAGTCACACCTGGGGGTGCAAAACTCCTACTGCACATGACCCAAGGCCCCGCAACTTGACATTTGAACCTTGTGGTGAAGTAGATTGGGAAGACAACAAAACAATCCCCAAAGGGAAAAAAAAAAGGAAGAATCACCAAGAAAGGAAGTAAGTGAAACAGAAGTATGCAACAGGTCAGAATAAAGAATGCAGAGTAATGGTCATGCAGTTCATCCACCCATGGGCAAGAAAATCAACAACGCATGCAAAAATCAAGAAGAAATGAAAAATAATATAGCTACAATCAAAAATACCATGGAAGGCTTCAACAGTAGACTGGAAGAAGCAGAAGAATGAATTAGTGAATTAGAAGAGAAAGTACAAAAACAAGCCCAATCTGAATAGCAACTAGAGAAAAAATCAAAAAACAGGAGAAAAGCTTAAAGGAGCTTTGGAACAATGCAAAATGAAATAACATACATATAATAGGGCTGCCAGAAGGATAAGATGAACAACAAAGGATTAGAAAAATTATTTGAAGAAATACTGACAGAAAACTTGCATAATATGGGGAAGAAAAAGTAACACAAGCATAGAGAATCCCAAAGACCATTCCAAAAGAACCACACCAAGATACGCCATAATTACAATGGCAAATGTTAATGACAAAGAGAGAATCCTACAGGCTGCAAGAGAGAGAGTGAGTTACCTACCAAGGATCCCCCATCAGATTTTCAAATGATTTCACAACAGAAACACATCAAGCTAGAAGGGAATGGAAGAGATATATACAAGTGATGTAAAGCAAGGGTCTGAATCCAAGAATACTCTATCCAGCAAGACTATCAATCAAAATTGAAGGGGAAATCAGGATCTTCGAACAAAAAACAGTCTAAGAGAATTTATCACTATCAAGCCAGCAAGGTAAGAAATGCTAAAAGGAATGCTGTAAAAAGAAGAAATAAAACGGCAAGAAGGGAAACAGTCTCAAAAGAATAAAAATGGCTTCAAAAAAGTACCTTTCAATAATAATTTTAAATGTAAAAGGATTCAATGCTCCAATCAAAAGACATCAAGTGGCTGAATGGATAAAAACACATGACCCTTATATATGCTATCTACAAGAGACCCACCTCAAAAAAGGGAATCACACAGACTGAAAGTGAAGGGATGGAAAATATTTTCCAGGCAAATGAAAATGAAAAAAAAAGAGAAAAAAATAAAAATAAAAAAAAGGCTGGGATAGCAATACTTATATCAGACAAAATAGACTTCAAATTGAAGATGATAACAAGAGATAAGGAAGGCTACTTCATAATACTAAAGGGATCGATATAACAAAAGGATATAACCCTGGTAAACAAATATGCACCCAATGCAGGAGCATCGAAATAATTAAAAAATACACTGGAAGATATTAGGGGAGAAATGGACAATCATAGTAGGGGACTTTAATACCTCACTGACTTCACTGGATAAATACTCTAGACAAAAAAATCAGCAAAGATACAGCAATCCTAAAAGACTCACTAGATCAGATGGACTTAAGTGACATCTTCAGAACATTTCACCCCAAAACAATGGAATATACATTCTTCTCAAGTGCACATGGAACATTTTCAAAAACAGACCACATACTGGGTAACAACAAAATCTCCCCAAATTCAAGAAAATTGAAATCATACCAAGCATCTTCTCAGATCACAATGCCATAATATTAAAAATAAAATACAAAAACAATCCAAAACATTCAAACACTTGGATGCTGAATAACATGTTATTAAATATTGATTGGGTTACCAATGAGATGAAAGAAGAAATTAAAAACATCCTGGAAACTAATGACAATAAAAACAAAACAATCCAAAACGTATAGGACACAATGAAAGCAGCCTTGAGAGGGAAGTTTATAGCTCTACAGGCCTACCTCAAAAAACAAAAACAAAAATGGTAGTAAATCATCTAACTCTACAACTCAAAGAATTAGAAAGAGAGCAACAAGAAAATCCCAGAGTGAGCAGAAGGAAAGGGATAATAAAGATTAGAGCAGAAATAAATGACATAGAGACCAATAAAAAACAAAAACAAACAAACAAACAAAAAAGATCAATGAAACCAAGAGCTGGTTCTTTGAAAGGATAAACAATACTGATGAACCTCTAGCCAGACTAAGAAGCAAAGAGAACACAAATAAACAAAATCAGATATGAAAGGGGCAATAGACCTCACCAAAATACAAAGGATTGTTAAAAAATACTATGAACAACTCTATTCCAACGAACTGGACAACCTGCAGGAAATAAACATATTCCTAGAAAAATACAACCTTCCAAAACTCAATTAGGAAGAATCTAAACATCTCAATAGGCCACTAATTATGGGAGAAATTGAAGCAGTCATCAAAAAGCTTCCAGCAAAAAAAAGCCTGGGTCCAGACAGCTGACCAGGTGAGTTATACCAAACATTCAAGGAAGAACTAAAACCTACCCTCCTCAGACTATTCAAAAAAATTCACGAGGAAGGAACACTTCCAAGCTCCTTCTATGAAGCCAGCATTACACTAATACCAAAACCAGATAAAGACAACACAATGAAAGAGAATTACAGGCCAATATCCCTCATGAACATAGATGCCAAAATCCTCAAAAAATGCTAGCAAATCAGATACAGCAGTACATCAGAAAGATCATATACCATGACCAAGCAGGATTTATACCAGGGATGCAAAGATGGTAAAATATTTGCAAATCAATAAATGTGATACATCACATAAACAAATTGAGGGAGAAAATCACATAGTCATATCAATTGAGACAGAAAAAGCATTTGACGAAATCCATCACCCATTTTTGATAAAAACTCTCAGCAAGGTAGGAATAGAAGGATCATACCTCAACATGATAAAAGCTATATATGATAAACCCACAGCCTACATCATACTCAAAGGGCAAAAACTAAAACCATTTCCCCTAAGAACAAGAACAAGACAGGGATGCCCATTTTCACCACTCCTGTTTGACATAGTACTGGAAATATTAGCTGTTGTAATTAAATAAGAAGAAATAAAAGGCATCCACATTGGAAAAGAAGAAGTAAAACACTCCTTATTCACAGATGAATAATACTATACATAGAAAAGCCTAAAGACTCCATCTAAAAATTATTGGACTTAATAAATGAATTCGCTAGGGTAGCAGGATACATGAAGAAATCCATGGCATTTCTATACACCAATAGTGAACTTACAGAAAGAGAGACTAAAAAAGCAATCCCATTTACCATCACACCAAAAAAATTAAGATACCTAGAAATAAACTTAACTAAGAAGGTAAAAGGCCTATATGCAAAAAAACTACAGGAAACTCAGAAAAGAGATAGAGGAAGACACAAACAGAATGAAGAAGATACCATGTTCATGGATTGGTAGAATCAACATCATCAAAATGTTTATACTACCCAAAGCAATCTATAGGTTCAATGCAATCCCCATTAAAATACCAATGGAATATTTCACAGACTTAGAAAGAACTCTCCAAAAATTCACGTGGAATAAAAAGACCCCAAATAACAATCCTGAGATGTAGCAATCCTGAGAAAGAACAAAATAGGTGGGGTCTCAATACTAGATATCAAGCTGTATTACAAAGCCACTGTTCTCAAAACAGCCTGGTACTGGTACAAGCACAGACATATAGATCCATTGAATAGAATAGAGAATCCAGATATCGACCTAAACTATTATGCCCAATTAATTTTTGACAAAGGAGGCATGAACATACAATGTAGTCAAGACAGTCTCTTCAGTAAATGTTGTTGGGAAAATTAGACAGACACATGCAAAGAAAAATGAAATGATACCACCAACTTACACCATACACAAAAATAAACTCAAAATGAATAAAGGACTTAAACATAAGACTGGACCCATAAGAATACTAGAGGAATCCACAGGCAGCACAATCTCAGACATAAGCCGAAGGAACTTCTTCACTGATACTGCTCCTAAGGCAATGGAAAATAAAGAGAAAACAAGCAAATGGAACTATATCAAAACAAAAAGCTTTTGTATAGCAAAAGAAAACATCAACAGAACAAGAAAGCCCACTGTATGGGAGAACATATTTGCAAATGTTATCACTGATAAAGGTTTAATGTCCAACATCTACAGGCAACTTATACAAATTAATGAAAGGCAGATAAATGATCCAATAAAAAAAATGGAGAATGGATCTAAATAGAAACTTTTTGAAAAAAGACAGAAGGAAGGCCATGAAAACATGCTCAAGGTCACTAAGTATCCAAAAGATGCAAATCAAAACGACAATGTAGTACCATCTCATACCTGTCAGAATGGCTATCATCAACAAATGACAAGTGCTGGTGAGGCTGTGGAGAAAAGGGAACCCTCATGCACTGCTGGTTGGAATGCAGATAGGTGCAGCCACTGTGAGAACAGTATGGAGCTTCCTTAAAAAACTAAAAATGGAACTCCCATTTGCTCCAGTGATTTCACTTCTAGGAATATATCCCAAGAAACTAGAAACACCAATCAAAAATGATATATGCACCCCTATGTTCATAGCAGCACAACTTACCATAGCTAAGATCTGGAAACAGCCTAAGTACCCATCAGCAGATGAGTGGATTAAAAAACTGTGGTACCTCTACACAATGGAATACAGTGGTACCTGGAGATAGGAGTTTAATTCGTTCCATAACCTTGAGGGGAAACGATGAGACGCTCAAGTCGTGGTAAACTGGTAAGTACTGTGCAGCCGGCCGATCTGCGTGATTACTCCTATCTCAAATGTTGCTCATATTTCAAAGCAAAAATCGCTAGCTCAAAGGCTTGTATCTCAAAAATCTCATATGTTAGGGCACTCGTATCTCGAGGTACCACTGTACTATGCTGCACTAAAAAAGAAGGAATTCCTGCCGAAACCAGTTTGGCTCAGTGGATAGAGCATCGGTCTGGGGACTGAAAGGTTTCAGGTTCGATTCCGGTAAAGGGCATGTACCTTGTTGCGGGCACATCCCCAGTAGGGGGCGTGCAAGAGGCAGTTGATCGATGTCTCTCTCACATTGATGTTTTTCTATCTCTCTCTCTTCCTCTCTGTAAAAAAATTAATAAAATATATTTTAAAAAGAAGGAATTCCTATCATTTGCAAAAACATGGATGGAACTGGAGATCCTTATGTTAAGTGAAATAAATCATTCAGAGAAATATAAATATCACATGAGCTCACTCGTCTATGGGAAATAAGGAACAATATAAACTGATGAACAAAAACAGACAGGGAAGCATCCATCAGACTGTTAATACTCAGAGGGAATGTAGGGGAGGGTGGGGGTAAGGAGGAGACATCAACCAAAGGACTTGTATGCTTGCATATAAGGCTAACCAGTGGTCACAGACAACAGGGGTCAGTGGGGGTCATGAGTGGGGGCAGGTTTGGGAAGGTAATAGGGGGATGAGGACAAATATCTTAATAAAGAAATTGAAAACAAAACAATAACAACGACAAAGATATATATCTGTAGAAAAAAAACAAGAGAATATGCCAGCAGTTTTATTTATAAAACTGCAAAGGTGAAAATAAACAAAATCAAAGGATAAGTGGATAATACAAATAATATATTTCTTAGAAACAAAAAACTACTTACATAAATGTCACTGGTGAATTTTAAAATAACTGTGTAGCATGAAGGTTGCCAGTGATTCTTAAAGATTATACACCTTATAAATCCTACAAATAATGAAAAATATGAAATAATTTATTTCAAAGGAAGTTATATCAATGCCAGCATGGAGGGCTTAGGAAGGAGAAAGAGTATGAAAGGGTAGGAGGGCACTAGCTTGCTTGGCTCAGTGGATAGATCGTTGGCCTGTGGACTGAAAGGTCCCAGGTTCGATTCCAGTCAAAGGCACATAGCAGGGTGGCAGGCTTGAACCCCAATGGGATCATGTAAGAGGCAACCAATCAATGATTCTCTCTCATCATTAATGTTTGTATATCTCTCTCTCCTTCTCCCTTCCTATCTGAAATCATTAAAAAAATATTTTTAAAAAAAGCATGAGATAAATACAGGGTGTGGCAAAAGTAGATTTCGAGTTGTTGGTATTGAAAATAATTAATAAATGGTAATACAAGTATAAACATCACCATATCCAGTGTGGTTCAGTTAATTGAGCATCATTCCAATCACTAAAATGTCACTGGTTCAATTTTAGGTCAGGGGCACATGCATTCCTGGATCCCCAGTAGTGGGCTTACAGGATCCGGAAGATTATGTTTCTCAGCTCCTCCCTTCCTCTCTAAAAATCAATAAAAATACCATTTACAATATATAACAGTTATTTAAGAACAGAGAATAAACTGTGTTTTGCATACTCACAACTGTAAGCCTACTTTTGTCTCACCATGGATACGTGTGACAGAGAAGCTTATTTCACTTGTGAACGTTTCAAGAGCATTATCCGTATGTTCAAACTCACCAAATAGTACACATTAGAAAAGTACATTTCATTGTTTGCCAGTGATACATATACCTAAGTCTTAAAAAGCAGA
>JAAGEH010001844.1:0-22236 GCA_011751065.1 Lasiurus cinereus
CTACAGATGTGAGGACTTCTCAGGTTTCATAAACACTTAATCCAACTACTTAAAATAATATATATTCTGTTGGTTCTCTTTCTTCGGGTAACCCTGAGTAAGAAAAGCTTCCCAAAGTCTATCCATGAAAACAAGGCATCTGAGACAACAGATTAGGAACTCTGCCCGAGAGGCTTTTTTGTGCTCAGGGCTTATTCACAAGGCACAGAATATACAGGACAAATCTGTTGTCACGTCTTCAATGACTCAATACTATTTGTTTCTTATGTAATTCAATTGCATAGCACTGGCACTTTCCATTTTACTCTCTGGCCTCCTATTCCAGGAAGCACCCCTGCCCCAGGGCACACATTGTGGTCACACACCTCATGCTCAGCTATGGAAGGAAGATGCTGATGATGCTACAAATCTGCTAGACAGACAGGCTTTGGGGACCATTATACCCATGCTGCTGCCATTGTAGCTCTTCTTGCTGACCCAGCTGGTTGCCCCCAGGCTCCTCAGCTCACAGCTGTCTTCATTTCAGATATTGGGAAGGGGCCCAGGGCTTGTGTAACAGGCACAGGACAATGATGCTGCCTTCACATGACTCTAATCACTGCCTGCAGTTGTAGTGTTATTGCTTGAAAACCTGATTTCTAGACTGCAACGCGGGTTTTTAATACTACAAAGCCCTTTTTGTACATATTTGTTCAAAAATTCAAATCATGTGATTGGGATGTGAGGAGGAATAATAAAAGTTAATATTTTCTTGAGACTGTTCAAGAATTGTTCTTCAATTAAATCTATAAACACAATAAAGTAGAGATAAGTTATGAAAGAGGGAGAAAAGTTTATTCCTATTTACTTGTACTGATTTACACATGGCCACCCATAAAAATGAGTGAAATAACACATGATTTTATTTTTATGAGTTGATTACACACTACAGATTTTTACAGATGCTACTGAACTATTTTTAATAATAGAGACAAAAGCAACAACTAGTGCAATCAATTGCCTTCCATTATAGAGAACTTCTCATAAGAATATGTAAATGGGCCAAAACTGGTTTGGCTCAGTGGATAGAGCATCAGCCTGCGGACTGAAAGGTCCTGGGTTCCATTCCTGTCAAGGGCATGTATCCTGGTTGCGGGCACATCCCCAGTAGGGGGTGTGCAGGAGGCGGCTGATCGATGTCTCTCTCTCATCGATGTTTCTAACTCTCTATCCCTCTTCCTTCCTCTCTGTAAAAACTCAATAAAATATTTTAAAAAAAGAATATGTAAATGGATTAAATGCTCCAATCAAAAGACATAGGGTAATGCATGGATAAGGAAACATGACCCATCTATATGCTGTCCATAAGAGAGCCACCTACCTCAGAACAAAAAACTCAACTAAATGAAAGACAAATAATGAAAATAATATCCCATGTAAATGAAAACAGCAAATGGGGTAGCAAATACTTATATCTGACAAAATAGACTTCAAAATAAAGACCATAAAAGAGATAGAACAGGTCACTACATGATACTAAAGACATCAATCCAACAAGAGAATATTACCCCTCATAACATATATACACTTAATATAGGAGCATCTAAATATAGAAAGAAAATCTTGTTGGAGTTTAAGGGAGAAGTTGAAAGCAATACAGTCATAGTAAGGGACTTTAACACTGCACTGTCATGAGTGGATAGATCTTCCAGACAACAAATCAACAGTGTCCTTTCTTATTTATTTACTTATGTATTTATTTTGGACAATCCTCACTGAAGGATATTTTTTCCATTGATTTTCAGAGAGAGTGGAAGGGAGGAGGAGAAAGATGTGAGAGAAACACATTGATTGTTTGCTTCCCACACAACATCCAATCAGGGCTGGGGATTGAGCCTGCAACCGATACGTGCCCTTGATGGGAATCAAACCTGTGGCTCTTTAATCATGGGCCAATGCTCAAACCACTGAGAAAAAATTGGCCAGTGTGGAAACAGCATCCTTAAACAACACACTATATCATAGAAATTTAATTGATATTATAGAATATTTCATTCCAAAGCAGTGGTTTATACATTCTTCTCAAGTGCACATGGAACATTCTTAAAAATAGACTACATGTTAGGACACAAAATAAGCCTTAATATATTCAAGTAAACTGAAATCATATCAAGTTTCTTCTCGAATCACAATGGAATGAAAGTAGAAATCACAAAACACACACACACACACACACACACTCAAAAACATTCAAAACTTCATTCAAACACATGGAGGCTAAATAGAATGATTTAACTAACAGGTTAACAGTGAGATCAAGGAAGATATCAAAATCCCCTGGAAACAAATGAAAAATGAACACAAAGCAACCCAAAATCAATAGGAAACACAAAAGCAGTCCTAGAGGACAGTTCATAGCATTACAGGCTACCTGAGGAAGCAATAAAAATCTCAAATAAACAATCCAACTCTCCACCTATTACTAGTAAAGAAAGAACAACAAACAAAGCTCAAAATAAAAGGAAGGAAATAATAAAGATCAGAACAGAAATAAATGACATAGAGTCTGGATAAAACAATATAAAAGATCAATGAAACCAATTCCTAAACAAGATTGAAGAAACTTTAACCAGATTCATTAAGAAAAAAAAAAAAAGGGAGGATCCAAATAAATAAAATTAGACATTAAAAGGGAGAAGTAACAACTGACATAATAAAAATTCAAAGGATTTTAAGAAAATATGAACAGCTATATGCAACAAATTGTACAACCTGAGTGAAAAGGATAAATCCTAGAAATGTACAATTTTCCAAAACTGAACCAGAAAGAATCAGAAAACATGTATAGACTAATAACAATGAAATTAAAGCAGTAATGGAAAAACAAAACAAACAAAAATAAAAGGCAAGGAAAAGTTCTGGACTGGATGGCCTCACAGCTGAATTTTACCAAACATTCAAAGAATAAGTAACACCAATCATCCTCAAACTAGTTAAAAAAATTCAGGAGTAGGGAAGACTTCCAAATTCTTTTAACAAGACCAACATTATCCTAATTTCAAAATGAGATAAAGACACTGCAAAGGAAGAATATTATAGGCCAATATCCCTGACAAACATAGATGCTAAAATCCTCAACAAAATATTAGCAAATTGGATCCAGTAATACATTTAAAAGATCAAATATGATGAAAAAGTGGGATTTATTCCAGGGGTGCACAGTCACTAAGATATTCATAAATCAATAAATGTGATACATCACATAAACAAAATTAAAGATAAACATCACATGATCATATCAATAGATATAAAAAAGCATTCAAAAAAGTCCAGCACCTATTTATGATAACAATTATAACGAAAGTGGGATCATATCTCAATAATAATAAAGGCCATATATGAAAAATCTACATCCAACATCATGCCCAATAGGCAAATGCTAAAATCCCAAAATATCAATCAGAAAAAATATATGCACTCCTATATTCATAGTATCATTATTTACAATAGCCAAGATCTGGAAACAGCCCAAGTGCCTATTAGTAGATGAGTGAGTAAAAAGCATGGCTCAGTGGTTGAGCATCAACCTGAACTGAACCAGGAGGGGACAGTCAATTCCCGGTCAGGGCACATGCTCGGGGTTGCAGGCTCAATTCCCAGTGTGGGGCATGCAGAAGGCAGCCAATAAGTGATTATCTCTCATTATTGGTGTTTCTATCTTTCTCTCTCTCTCCCTTCCTCTCTGAAATATCCTATCTAATAAAAGAGTTATATGCAAACTGACTGTACCTTCACTACACCTACTCAGGAGCGAGTATGCAAATTAACCCAACAAAGATGGCTGCAGCCACGGATAGAGCAAGAGACTTGGGTTTCCCCGGCAATGGAGGAAGCCAAGTTTTCTGCCTGCCCAGTGCCTGGGCCTGCCCTGGCCTCCGTTTAGGCTACAAAGTTTCAATTATAGAAAATAAATAAATCCCAGATACAAGGGCCTCTACTTGGGTCATGGTCATGGTTATGCTTGCCAACCACCTCAGGCCCCTCACCCAGGCCACCCCATGCCCCAAGGGAACACTCACCCTGATCCAGAACACCCTTCAGGAAAAACCAGCTGACCCTCACCCATGCACTATGCCTCTATCCTACCTAATAAAAGAATAATATGCAAATTGACTGTTCCTCCAATACACAAGATTGCTGTCCCCATATGGTCAAAGATGACTGACCCAATGTGGACACAAGATGGCTGCCACAAGATGGCCAGCAAAGGAGGGAGGGCAGTTGGGAGGGACCAGGTCTGCAAGGGAGAGCAGTTGTGGGTAATCAGACTAGCAAGGGAGAGCAATTGGGAGGGACCAGATCAGTAGAGGATAAAAGTTGGGGGTGACTGGGCCTGCAGGGAAGGGCAGTTGGGGGGCGTGGGGACATAGGCCTGCAAGGGAGGGCAGTTAGGGGTAAACAGGCTGGCAGGGGAGTGGTTAGGGGGTGATCAGGCTGGCAGGTAGAAGTGGTTAGGGCAATCAGGACAGCAGGCAGGTTAGCAGTTGAGATCCAGCAGTCCTGGATTGTGAGAGGGATCACAGATTAGAGAGGGTGAAGGCTGGGCTGAGGGACACCCCCACCCATGCATGAATTTCAAGAAAACCAAGCTGGCCCCCACCCATACACCAGGCCTCTAGTCTATACTAATAAAAGAGTAATATATTAATTAGACTGGGAGAAATTCCGGACATTCTTCCAGACAAAGCCATGGTGGTGGAGCCAAGGCAGAGGCAGTTAGGGTAATCAGGCCAGGAGGGATGGGCAGTTGGGTGTGATCAGGCTGGCAGGGGGCAGTTGGGGGCAATTAGGCTGGTAGGGAGAACTTGGGGCAAACAGGCTGGCAGGCAGAGTGGTTAGGGACAATCAGGTAGGCAAGCAGGTAAATGGTTAGGAGCCAGCAGTCCTGGATTGTGAGAGGGATGTCTGACTGCCAGCAGTCGGACATTCCCAAGGGATCCCATATTGGAGAGGGTGCAGGCCGAGGATGAGGAACTCACATCCCATGCATGAATTTCATGCATTGGGCCTCTAGTCTATATATATAAAACCCTAATATGCAAATAGACTGAACAGCAGAACAACCAAACAACCAAAAAACTGAACAACTGGTCGCTATGATGTGTGCTGACCAACAGGGGCATTGGCTGCAGTGGGATGGTGAAGCAGGCGAGTGGGGGTGCCAGACCAAGGTGGGGTGCCAGTCACTGTTCATATATATGAACTGTAGTACATTTACACAATAGAATACTATGCAGTCATAAAAAGAATAAGCCTGAAGATTATTATGCTAAGCAAAATAAGCCAGTTAGAGAAAGACAAATACTGTATGATCTCACTTATATGTGCTATTAATAAACAAAACAAACTGGTGAACAAAATAGAAACAGAGGCATGAATACCTGGAACAGATTGACACCTATCAGAGGGGATAGGGGATGGAGGGGGTGAATGAAAGAAGGTGAAGGGATTAGCCATAGAATATATATGCATAGCCCATAGACAGACAACAGTTCAGTGATGGTCAGAGGGAAGGAGAGTTAGGGGCTGAATGCAGGTGGGCAAAGGAAGAGGGAGAGTGGGGACATCTGTAATAGTGTCAATGATAAAAATAAAATAAATAAATGCTCACTTCCCACACATATATATAAAAAAATAAAATACTTGAAAAAAAATGCAAAGAAAATGGATCACTCATCCATTTCTGGTAGTATTTAAAAATAGTACAGATGCCAAAACCGGTTTGGCTCAGTGGATAGAACATCAGCCTGTGGACTGAAAGGTCCCAGATTCAATTCCGGTCAAGGGCATGTATCTTGGTTGCGGGCACATCCCCAGTAGTGGGCATGCAGGAGGCAGCTGATCGACTTCTCTCTTCCATTGATGTTTCTAACTCTCTATCCTTCTCCCTTCCTCTCTGTAAAAAATCAATAAAATATTTTGGGAAAAAAATAATAAAAAATAAAAATAGTACAACTATTCTGAATTATAGTTAAGCAGTTTCTATTTTTTTCAGTTTCATAAAGATACATAATTGACAAATCATGTTGCATTAAATGAAAGTGTACAACATAAAGATTTAAATGTAAATATATTGCAAATTGATTGCCACCATAAGTTTAGTTAACATACATCACTTCAGGTAATTGCAACTTCTTTCTTCCTTTGATAAGAACTTTTAGGATTTACTTTCTTAGGGACTTTCAAATATAGCTATGTCTCAGAGATATTTTGTGTTCAGTTCCAGACACTACAAAAAAGCAAATATTGCAATAAATCCAGCCCCATATAAAATTCATGTTTCCATTATTCTGTAATCTAAGGGTGTGCATAGCATTATGTCCAAACAAAGAAGTATGCACCTTAATTGAAATGTACTTGGTTGCAAAGAAATGCTGACTACCATTTGAACTCCTCATAAGGTTTTAGCCAGTGTGAGGGCTTACATTCAACATGTAAGGAATGCAGCATGTGAGAGGCAAGAGTGAAGGACAGTACTACTAGTGCACCAGCCCACAGGACAGTTTGGAAGTCATGGTGACCTCACTTACATTCCAGCCTTTCATCACCTTTACTCATTCCCCACCTTTACTCATTCCCCGCCCCAGGCTGTTCCTTACAAAACTAAATACACAGTCACCATAAGATCCAGCCATTGCCCTCCTTTAAAAATGTGTTTCTACCACCCACTCTTCCTTAAAAGAATTTCAGGTGCCATACCTTCCCTCAGCATGAGCACTAAGCCTGCCAATCATCTGGAGCCACAGTGATCTGTTTCGGAGGAGCCCACGTGTCAGTCAGGCCAAGCAGAGGCCAGGGAACAGTTCCAGGCTGTCTGTGCTGTGCGACCAGAGCCTTTCTCTTCTCCTGGGGCTACAGTCCTGAGAAAGGCCTGTGCCTGTGACAGCAAGAGTGAGGGGAAGGACTCTGAGAAGGAAGCCAAGGGCAATCAAAGGTGTGGGTGGGAGAAAGGGCACCTGGTGGACACGGCGTCACTCAAATAGGTTCATCCCAAAAGCTAAGCTTTTTATGGAGTCCAGCTTTCCTTCAGGACACACGACCCTGTTTCACATACAGAAGACAATGCACTATTTTATGTTTACTGAGGTAGGGATCTTCCACTTGAAAATGAGACTTATGTCTAATGCAGGAACCAGAACTTAGAACTGGGGTGTTGTAAATAAGAGT
Source organism: Lasiurus cinereus (assembly GCA_011751065.1). Lineage (NCBI taxonomy): Eukaryota > Metazoa > Chordata > Mammalia > Chiroptera > Vespertilionidae > Lasiurus > Lasiurus cinereus. The sequence goes on from JAAGEH010001844.1 coordinate 7,207, forward strand.
CCATTAAATAGGCAGTTGGCTGCAGTGTAGCGTGGGAGATGGCAGCAAATAGGTCTCTATCGTCAGTAAATTAAGAATTTGCAAGTACTTGCTACGAGGTGGTTGGCCTGTCACCTGTTGTGCCTGGAGGATTGGATAACACCTAACAAGCTGGAATATTAGGAAATTGCGGAAAGACTAGAATGTAGGCTGCATTACTACTCCTTGCAGCCTGCTCTAAGCTCCAGCAAGAAAAGAGCTTTTACAGAGAAACTTCTCTGCCTATGAGGCCACCTGGAAAGCCCGGAATGAAATTACAACCTTGTGAAGAAAGGCTCTGTGTGTACAAATAACTGGAGGTGTTTAGATTCTGTCCTTCCTTCTACTTGTGGATTAGAGAGACGGTATCCTCTGCCCCAGCCAATAAGAGTGGGATTGAGGCTAAAAGTAAGACAGAACCTAACATCAGAGGAGGAGTCAGTAGTTTTCCTCATCAGGCTTTGTTTTCATTTTTTTATTTTAATATTTTTATATCTTACCCTTCATTTTTTTTCTCCCTCTCCTCATCCCCTGTGCTGGCAAATGGCTAATCACTATGTTGTACAATTGAAACTAATATACTGTTTTGGGACAACTATACTTTAATAAAATAGTTTAAAAACAAAGGAATTGCAAGAGGTTAGTGGAGCTTCTGGGTAATGTACATGCCCGCTCTCTGTTCACATCAGCCCCTCAGCAAGGGGGATAGAGAACTGATAGATGGACTTTCAGAAACATTTGATATTTGTTATTTCAAAAAAATCTGAGAGTCTTTCAGAGGGAAGGTAAAAAGAAAAGTTTTTACTTTTTTTTTCTTTTAGTTTGCTGTTTAATTTTCACTTGTTTCAGTTTGAATTCACTTGGGAACATGTGAGATGCACTCCTGAGGAATTAATTAGGCCAAACTGTTCATGATCTGCTGCATAATTTCCCAGAAGTTTGCTGAGCCCCTATTTTGGGCTCCAACCCCAAGCTCACAGCAGGATCACTGAGCCAAGCACACCTGAGCTGGTCACCTGCTCACTGAGGCTGGTCACCTCTCACTGAGGTTGATCACCTGCTCACTGCTGAGGATCACCTCTCACTGAGGCTGGTCATGGGACTCAACTCATTAGCAGGAATTTGCTCTGGGGAAGGGAGTTATAGCTGTGCTGTGGGTCACAATCTGCAGGAGAGGTCAGACTTTATCATCTCAAGCAAATGTCCCAAATTATGAGAGGCCTGAGTCTCAAAAGCTTTAGGCCAAGAATGGAACAGCTTCCAGACACAGCCAAGACAGGGCCAGGAAGATCTGTGCCAACCAAACACCCTCGTCAAAGGCTGGACTGGGAGGTGATCCCGAAAGGGGATTTTAAGGAGTAGTTGTCCCCTTCCATGTGCACTCCTGGAAATACTGGTGACAGAGCAGGAAGTGACCCCAGGACACAGCTGCTAATCTTTCCAGAACCATGCAGGCTCAAAGGGTTGCTGGCTCATGATAGTTGATCACAAGGACAAGTCTTCTCTCAAAGGGAGTGAAGAGAGATATCCAGGATGGAGGGAAAGGAGCTTCACAAGCATCAACAGCAGGGCTCTCTGTATCCAGGGTGGTGACTGTCACTCCCAGGGCTGATGTATGCTGAGGCAGCCTGCCAAGTGCCAGATACTGTGACTCCAGCCTTCATGGTCCTGTCAGGGGTACAGAGGAGGGACCAAGACGAGGGATTTTGGGTATCATGTCCTGTCCCACTGAAATCACATAATTTTATAATGAAAAGGAATTCAGAGAGGGTTTAGCCTAGCTGCACTCAATAGGGACTAGAAGGAAAGAGTTCAAAAGATTTACTCAAAATTTTACCATTAATTATTAATAATCCAGAGTGACTGTCAGGCCAGCTGATCACAGATGAGTAGCTGTGTCCTGGGGTTACTTCCTGGGGTTCCTTATAAACCTCTGCTAAGTGCTCACAGTGGGATGTAGTGTGTGTTGGGGAGAAAATTATTTTTCTACCCCTTCAGGTTGGCTAATCTAACAATCAAATTGACATAAGACAGATCACAAAAGAAAAACAAATATAATTGCTTATGGGAGACCCATAAGAGAATGAGACCCAAGGGCCAGTTGGCCATTGAGGCCTGTATGCCAACCTGAGCTAAGGAATGGGTGGAAGCTGGGGCCTCAAAGGGAGGCAGGCATTCAGAGGATAAGAAGAGCAGAGATTTGCCCTGCCCCACAGATAGATCTTCCTGAGCCACTCTCTACACCTAGACCGAATACTTTCAAATGGTTGAAGGAGTGGTAAGTTTTTCTTGAATTTGCTGGGTCTTGATTGTCTTCTGCTCAAAATAACCCATGTGCCATAATAATACTTCTAGAGGAATCTCTCCAGAACCCCTACATATGTATGTGTGTGTCATAAGTGCACACATGTGTGTGTATATTGTGTAAGTGTGAATGCACATGTAGGCATGTGTATGCAGGTATGGAATTGTATGTGTGCAAATGTGTAAGTGTATTTGTGCATATGTGTACAACTTTGTGTGTTTAAATATGAGTGTATGTACTTTCTGTATGTGCAATGTGTATATAATGTATAAGTCTGTTATGTCTGTATTGATACAAACGTGTGATTTTGTGTGTGATGTGTGCATTATATATATGTATATATGTGTGTCTGTGTTTTATGAAGTAAGGGGCTCTCAGGCCCTAAAGAGAATCTGTGCTTCTGGCCACACACCTGGTTCTTACCAATTCAGCCATGATGCCCGTGTCCACAGCAGGTTGACCATAGAGCATCCCGAGATGTTCTTCCCCCATGCCTGCATGCCATCCCCCTGGCCCTGAGTGACCCCCGGGGTACTGTTAGCGCTCAGACTGTCACAGCCAGTGCCCTGATAATCTTTCTCTCTCCCAAAAAGGGAAGGCAGCCTCCTAGAGGGAGGCCAGGGCTGCCTCCTGAAGGTCAGGAGACTCTGTGACCAGCACTCCCCTGGGAAGGAGAAGCAGGTGTTTCCTGCTGAGCCTTCTCTCATTGCCTCTGCACAGAAAGTCAGCAGAGAGCAGTCCTGGGTGTCCGCCTCCCCAGGGCTCAGGCAATGCCCGAGGCTTTCAGAGAAATGTGATGAAGGAGAGTGTTGGCTTTTATTTTTCTAGACATTTTTAAAGTAACTGAATCTATTAACCTAACATTAGGACAGCTAGTTGTCAGTGTTCTTAGAAGCTCTTCAGAAACATCAGTGTCAATGGCTGCTTAACACTGTGACAGTCATTGTCACACCTAGTGACTTACTTACCTCTTCCCAACCATGAAACAACCGGGCCTTTTCTCTGTTACAGATAAAGCTGGGATCAACATCCTTATGCACATTTTTTCTGCTCTTTGGACTGGACATGAAGCTGTTTTTTTTTTTTTTGTTGTTGTTGTTGTTTTTGTTTGTTTGTTTTTTTGCTTTATGTGCAGGACATCACCCAAGGCACAGTTCTACCTGAGCAAAATATTCCATTTTTGTTGGTTTCTGTCTGGTTAACTATTTTCCCAAGAAAAAAACATTATTTTATTAATTAACTCTTCACTATTCTTATACTTTTTTACTACATATTTATTTGCTACAAATAATGGCTTTTTGAATATAAATCTTTGAGCAACAACATAAAGAAAATTCGATTTTAATGCCATCATCAGGATAAAAATTATTACATATAATTAAAGGTGTTGATAGTTGAGAAAACATTAGTTTCAAATGTTATTACTGATAATGCCCTAGAAATTTCTGCAATTGTTTTTAAACCTGGAGAACCTGTATTGGGATGCATTTGGGGGTTTGTGTTTTTTCTTATCTGAGCTGAAGGATTCTCTGACATGTCAGGTTTCACATCAGTGACTTACGATAAGCTCATTGAATTGTCAACACTCATGAACCAGTTTGTCATGGCCCATGTCCTGCTCCACCTGGTTGGATGTCCTGAGTTTCTGCTCACACTTGGGGTCCCGCATGCCTCTGAGTCCGTCAGCAAGCAAGGGAGCTGTGGTGTTGACGGGTGACTGGTTCTCATGCCAAGGTGAAGTAGGGCTGCTGCTCTAAATGGAGGTAGAGGAGAAGATGTTTGACATACTAGGGATCCCTTAGGAAATCCTGTGATTAAGATTAAATAACAGCACCCCAATCTGTTATTGGTAATGGCCTAGACCAGGGATTTTCACCTGGTATTTCACATAAGAATTTTAAACATGGAGCACCTGCCTATTTAGTCGGGGCACTGACCTCTCTCTCCTTATGTTGTCAAGAAGAAAATAAAAAATGACAACACATCACAACAATAGCATCCGGTGTGAATGAATCAAAATTATACCTATTTTTTCAGACCAGCAAAAAATACAAGTTTGGGGGTGGCCCAAAATTTTAGTAATTGGCATGGGTGCCATGAGATGAAAATGATGGAAAATCAGGGGGCTAGACCCTTCAGGAATAGAAGTTTGGGTCACCCCACCTGGTAAAGAACACACCAAGCTGAGGAGCTTGCTGAGGACAAAGGGAATAGCGAACAGGTCGTGGAAGACAGTCATTATGAATACCAGTTACACAAATGAGGATTGTAATGACCGTGAGCAATTCCTCCCTATTTTCTTACGGATAGGATTGTCTTCCTTTCCTCTCTTCACTCCCTATCAGGTAACATGAGGTGTATTGAAGATATATCATGATACTAAAGTATGGTTGATTTTACATCGTAGAGTTTAAGTTATAGAATATTAAGGAAAAGAGTTAACATCCCTTAGAAGAGTATTTTTTTAGGAAGGGGTTTGTATATTATTGGTTGTATAATGACATTTACAATGTGTTTGACAGCAATATGACATTTTAATGTCCTTCTCTGGAGATTACGTATAATTTGAGAAGATGCCAAATTCACAAGGATTGGGCTTGCCTGGTTACTTTTATGTGTGAACTTCGTAGGACCGGGGAGTACCCAGGATTGGTCTATGTGGAGCTTTGGGACAAGACTGACACTTGAGAGGCTTCAGTGAGCAGAGCAGATTGCCCGCCCTAATGTGGGCAGCTTTCACCTAATCAGATGAATCCTGAACAGAACAAACATGCTGATGCTTTTGCAGATAAGAGGGCTCTTCTGCTGGCTGCCTTCTGGCTGGAACACTGATCTTTCCTGCTTTTGGACCAGAAACACTAGCACCCCCTGGGCCTGAAGCCTGAGTCTCCAATTTGCCAAATGCAGTTCTTGAGATTTTTCATTCTCCATATTTCATGAGCCAGTACCTTGTAATGAACACATTTACATACATCTTCTTGATGCTGTTTCTCTTGAGAGTCCTGACTAATGCAGGCTTCCTGGAATCCATCCATAAACAGATTAGGAGCCCTGCTCTAGTCTCTTTTTGAGCTCAGGGTTTACTCACAAGGCATAGGATATACAGGACAAATCTGTTGTCACATCTTCAGTGACTCAATACTATTTGTTTCTTATGTAATTCGATTGCATAGCACTCACACTTTCCATTTTACCCTCTGGCCTCCTATTCCAGGAAGCACCCCTGCCCCAGGGCACACATTGTGGTCACACACCTCATGCTCAGCTATGGAAGGAAGATGCTGATGATGCTACAAACCTGCTAGACAGACAGGCTTTCAGGACCATCATACCCATGCTGCTGCCATTGCAGCTCTTCTTGCTGACCCAGCTGATTGCCCCCAGGCCTCTCAGTTCACTGCTGTCTTCATCTCAGGTATTAGGAAGGGGTCTGGGGCTTGTGTAACAGCCACAAGACAATGATGCTGTCTTCACATGACTCCAATTGCTGCCTGCAGTTATGGAGTTATTGCTTGAAAACCTGATTCCTGGACTACAACCCTGGGGTTATAATAGTAGGTAACCAATTATATGTTTGTGTTAAGGAAAAAAAAAATCAAGTGATTGGGGCATTAGGAAGGAATGACACCAGTTAATATTTTTTGAGACTGTTCATGAATTATTCTTTATTTATTATGTATATCCAATAAAATAGAGATAAAACCAAAAGGAGACAGAAAGAAAATTAGCTTCTTATTCACATATACCTCTTTGTACATGCTCATCCCATGGATAAAGTTGAAATACTACATCATCTTATTTCTATGAATTGATTACCCACTACAGATGATTACATATGCCACTAAACTATTTTTAAATGATAAAGACAAAAGTATCAGCTCTCATAGTGAATTAACTTTCACCATAGAGAACTCCCCATTATAATATGAATAGGTAAATTGTCAACTAATACATCCAAATACAGTGTTGGCTGAGATGGGTAAGGGAGGAGAAGACTTTCACACTGGCTGTACAGGTATCAATCAACTCAATACTCTGGGAGGATACTTTTGAAAACATCCATATAACTTTCCATGGGCATACTAATTGATTTAGTAAGTTTTTTAAGGAGCTAAAAATATCCCTGTAAATATATTAGAATATTCATATAACAATGTACAAATTTATAATAGGACAAAATATATTAACAGAAAACAAAAATATCAAGAAAAGGAAATATCTATAAAGTGGAATTTTATATAACCATCATATAGAATACCAGCAATCTACATGTACTGACATAAAAATGAACAAGACACATTTTTTAATAAAATTGAGTGGCATATAAATTTTAACTGGTACATACTTTAAAAGTAAATTACACTGGTTAAGTTATGCTTTTTTTTTTTTTAGCAATCAAATCACATAGAAAGAAGGCTCAGAAACATTGTCCAGAATATATCTTTATGATTCCCAATAATTCCTCTGCTCCTCAAAATACAGGTTTGATACCTAGAATCTCTTTAACTAACCTTAACTTCTATCCTGTGAGGTGAAGAACTGGAGCCATTTGACTCCTCAGGAAAAACAAGCCTTTTCTTTATCTTAGAAAAAAAACAACAACACAGGGTGTTGTTTGTCCACACAGCCCTCATAGAGACTTGATCCATGTGGGGGAATCAGGACTCAGCTGATAGCAATACATCGACACCATCTTAGTCACTCTGACTACTGTGAGAGTAAAATGGACTAGGGGGCTTATAAACAACAGAAATTTGTTTTCCAGAGCTCTGTATCCTGAAAGTCCAAGATTAAGGCACCACCAAATTTGGAGTGTGGTGAGGGCCCATTCTGGGTTCATAGACCTCTGTCTTTTCTGGATGTCTTCAACTGGAGAAGGAAAGGGAATCCCCTAGGGCTTCTTTATAAGGGCACTAATCCTATTCATGAGGGCACTACCCTCTTGCCCCAATTAACTCCCCAAAGGGACACTTCCTCAAACCTCACTTAGGAATTAGGGATTAAAGACTTGACTAGGGAGGGGAAAGCAAACATTCAGTGTCTAGCAAATGCCCAGTGTTTCTCTGTTCTTCCTCCACTCCAAGGCATTTTCAGTCACTACCATCTTTATATCAGTGTGCATTTGTCCAGAACTTGCCCAGTACCAATCCTATACTTTGTATGCATTAGTACAGCATACCCCTTAGAAGTTTCTGCTTGTCCTGTTATACAGAGTAAGGAAATTGGAGCTGAGAGAGGGTGAGGACATGCCCCAGCTTCATACACTTGGAAGGAGACAGTCTGCACCCAGAATCTGCACACCCCTCTCTGCCTAGCCTCGCTCACCTTCTGGGATACACCCCTGGGTGTGGGAAAGTCTTGTGAAGATCTCAGGGAGGCCCTATGTCCCATCAGCACTGAACACTTACATCAGCCAGTGAATGAAGGGCTTCCACAAAGAAGTTTAGTCACTTAGAGGCATTGGAGATCCCAGGGTCCCAGGAGCAACTTATAGTTGGAAAACTGGAGCTCATTTCCTTTTGAGGAAATCCTGTCTTCAGGACACTAAGTGGTGCCACCACCACAGGGGGTCCAGGGAATGCCCTCTAGCTCCCCAAACACTAACTGCCATGGAAGCTTGTTCCTTGGAAATACCTGTTCATTGTTCCTGTGGCTGATTGCATTTTCCAGAGATAACCATATGGAGATCTCCGATTATATGTGGCCTTTTAATGAAATGACCTTTGTACTCCATCCACTGCAAAATGGGGCCTATGTGGGTCTTTTTCTTTAAACCTGGTAGAACCTCTGATGGCTCCTGATAAAGTATGGGGGAAATCATGAGATGTGACTTCTGAGGCTGGGGCATAAAATGCCATACATTTTCTCCTTGCTGTGTGCAATCATATATCTTCACGCCCAGCTGCAGTTAGGTTCTTATTCAGAAATATTCATTCTCTCTGCTCCCTTTCATGGGTATGTATACTTCCCTGCTCCAATACATTAGGCGTGGCTGTGTGACTTCTCTTGTACAAAAGAATAATGGGGAAGGGATATTGTGTTAATTCTGAGCCTATGAGACCATGTGTTTCCCATCACCTTTTATACCTCTGTAATGGCCATATGTAAAGCATGTCTTGGCCAATCCAAGGATCATGAGGGATGCATAGTGGAGAGTTGGTTGATCACCCAGATCAGAAGATGTGCAGCAAACCACAGACCTGTGGATGACCCTTGTTTTCAGGAAGAGTGTTGAAGTGTTGTGTTACAGCCACAGCAGTTTGGGATGTTGAAGTCCTGCTAATATGACAAATCCAAAAAAAAAAAAAAAAAAGGCACTGACCTCATAGCTAGAGGTTAACTGAATCCTTCTGTGGGCTAAATTTAGATTTGGGGAGAAAATAAGAATGATTTCACTTAGCTTCTCACCACATCAAATTTTAATTATGTATTTAAACAATAAATAAGCCTCAAGAATTATAATAGAACTAGAGGCCTGGTGCACAAAATTCGTGCATGAAGGTGGGATTCCCTCAACTCAGCCTGCACACTCTCTAATTGGGGACTCCTTGCAGGATGTCCAGCTGTCATTTTAGGTCTGATCATCCCTCTCACAATCTGGGACTACTGGGTCCTAACTGCTCACCTGCCTGCCTGATCACCCCTAACTGCCCTTCTCTGCTGGCCAATTTGGTTCTGATTTGTTGGTTTCTATGCCAGCGTCAAAAATTTCACCTTCTAGGCAGCCATTGGCTCCCATAGCACCTCGATTTGGTTCTCATTGTTCGGTTCCTATGCCAGTCAGCATCAAAAGTTCTGCCTCTTAGACAGCCACTGGCTCCCCACAGCACTCAGATTTGGCTCTCATTGGTCAGTTTCAATGCCTGTCAGTATCAAAAGCTCCACTTTCTAGGCAGCCATTGGCTCCCCACAGCACCCATCTTTGGTTCTCATTGGTTGGTTCCTATGCTAGTCAGCAACCCTAGGCCTATCTTTGGGCCTGATCAAAGAGGCCAGGAGAGAAAGAAAAGCCTGGCTGCTGGCTAATGTCAGAAAGAAAGAGGGAGAGAAAGAGAGAGGTGAGTACACTGATCAACAGCTTCCACTGAGGCTGCAGATCAGACCCTGCCTCACTTTCTGGGTCAGCCACCTGAGCAGTCAGTGTTGGGTCACCAGGTTGCAGCTGGGCAACACAGCACTGATTTCCAGGTCTGTGGTTTGCTGCACGTCTTCTGATCTGTGTGATCAGCCAGCTCTCCACCATGCATCCCTCATGATCCTTAGATTGACCTCCTCGGCACCCAGGTCACTCCTGGGCCTGCAATTGGAGGAGCAAACATAAGTTATGTATGCAAATTAACCTCCATCTTTGTTGGGTTAATTTGCATAGTCACTCTTATTGGCTGTGGGCATAGTAGAGGTATGGTCAGTTTACATGTTTCTCTATTATTAGGTAAGATGTGAACTGATATGTGCTCAGGTAACTCAGTGAATCTGTGATGTTGGTGATAGTATATGCAAGAACAAATAAATAAAATGTGAATTAATATGTGAGAATGAAATCTGAAAATTAGATTTTATAGTATCAGCTCTCTGCTAGCATTGTGATCTCAATGCACTTCTCATTAGAAAATGTTGTTAAATGTTGGCAAAATTCTCTCTACACCCTTACATGGGTAGGTGTACTGTGAGACTGCTTGTTGTGTCACATAAAGCAAAGTGAAGCCACTGGAGACCATTTAACACCACTCCTCATGCATTCACGTGCAGCCTCAGTGATCCTACACACAGAGAAGACCCAGAACTGTGGAGGCACAGGCACAGCCTCCCTGCAGCAGAGGCAGTCACCATCACAGGCCTCCTGAGAAGCTCATCAATGTGAGCACATCGCTCATGTGAATAGTAAGTTAAGATGAAGAGGACACTCTGCTCCATTTCTCTATCAGGTGTGATCTTGAACATCAAGTCTCATGGGCATGGAGTGTGAATGAGCCTTTCCCAGCACAGGTGCATTGAATGAACATCCAAACGTATGCAGGAACCACAGCCATTCGTTTGATACCAGGTGGGTTCCTGACATCCATGCACCATATGTGTAAAGGGGCAGTGCTGACCCACAGTTTATCCTCACCAAGGAGGGTATGCAAATGGCAAATCAGCCCATGAGAAAATTAGGAAATTTCCATTATCCATTAGGAAAATGCAAATTAAAGCCACAGTAATATATTACTAGAGACCTATTAGTTTGGCTTAAATAAAAAATATCGTCAGATGCAGAGAAAACTGGATTGCTCCTTCCTGTATGTTAGGAATGTAAAATAATACCGCTATTATCAAATATAACTTTGTAGTCTTTTCCTTTTCATTTTATTCAGATATAATTAACATAAAAATAAAAATATTGTATTAGTTTAAATTATAAAACATAATAATTTAATATATGTATATCATTACAAAATTATCCACACAATCTGTTCGTTAACATCCATCTCTTCACATTGTTACATTTTTTCCTTGTGGTAAAAACTTTTAAGTTTACTGTCTTAGCAATTTAAAATACACAATACAGTGTTATTAACCATAGTCACTATTTTGCCCATTACATCGTCCAAATTTATTTATATTAAAACTAAGGTTTTTACCTTTTAAACACCTTTATCCACTTTCTACCAAAGCAGTTCTCATAAAATTAAACACACCCTAATAATATCAGCTGTCAATTTCACTCTTTCTTTCTTTTCTAACAGCTCCACTGCCTTAAAAGTGTTTCAGGTGCAGCTGATCAAGCCTTCTTCCAGCATGAATACCAGACCTGCCAATCATCTGCAACCCTCAGGGATCTGTTCAGGATGAGCTCCTGTCTCAGTCAGGCCACCTAGCGGCAATGTTATGCTAATAGCCAAGAGCCTTTCTCTACTCAGAATACCACCTTAGAGCAGTCAGTTTATAATTGCCAAATGTGAGTATAAGAACTCTGAGAAGAAAGACAAAAACAAGATTGTCTGGGTGAAAAGGAAGAGCACCTGAATGTGATGTGACAACATCAACCAGGTGATTAATATAAAAACTACTAAGCTTTTGGTGGAATCCAGCTCTGCTTCAAGAAAAGCTACCTTAAGTCCCTTTTCAAGCTTATTGAGTTAGATGTCAATCATCAGAACATGAAAAAGATATATCTAATGCAGAAACCGGTCCTTAGAAATAGGGTGTTATCAAAAAAACTTCCATAAAATGGGCAATGGGCAGTGTTGTAATATGGTAGATGGCAGTAAAAAAAAACTTTTGTTCTTACTAAGCTAAGAATTTGAAAATATTTGTTACAAGGTGGTTGACCTGCCACCTGTTGTACCTGGGATATAGAAAACAGCTAACCAGGCTGGAAAACTAGGAAACCTCAAAGAAAATGTAGAATGTAGGGATATATTGATGATTCCTACAGACTTTGCTGAGCTCCAGCAGGTAAATTACTTCTTTTACAGAGAAAATTCTTGCCATACTAGCACACCTGGAAGCAGAAGAAAGGAAAGAAACACTTGTGTGAAAGACCCTTTCTGAATGGGAGTGATTGAAGAGGTTTTAGATTCTGTTCATCTTTTTACTTGCAGATTTTGAGATACTAAATTCCCTGCCCCGGGCTGAAGGGGCAATTGAGAATAAAGTAGGGCAGGTGATAAGATGGGGGAAGAAACAGTAGTTGTTGGTTTTTTTCTGTACCTCAGGCTTTAAAAATTTAATTTAGTTTATTTATTTTTTTTACATTTTGAACTCCATCTATTTTTCCCATTTCCCACCTGTCTCTAGCTACTGCCAATCTATTCTTATATATATTAGCTTATTTTCTGTATGTTTTTTATTTGTTTTGTTTTAAAGATCTATGTATTAGAGACAGAGAATATGGTATTTAATTTTCTTGGTAAAACTGATTTCACTTGCAGTAATAGCATCAAATTCCATCGATGTTGTAGAAAATTGCAAGATTTCATTTTTCTATTGTTTAACATTATCACATTGTGTGTGTGTGCACTTATGTGTGTGTGTGTGTGTGTGTGTATTATGGGATAGTCAAGGTATGGTAACAACTTAATTGTTCATGAATCAATAAATGGATAGTAAAGCTGTTTCTTATTCAAAACATATATCCTAAAAGATATGTGGGTCTCTATGTTCATTGCTGCACTATTTACAATAGCAAAGATATGTTAAGAAAATCAATATAATCAATAGACAAGTGATAAAGAAGATGTGGTACATACATATAATAATAAAAGCAGAATATGCTAATTAGACCGGACATCCTTCCCGTGGCTGTGAGGGAGGGATCCAGGCAGCCACCATGGCTTGAAGGCCTACTCTTACACTAATTTTGTGCATCAGGCCTCTAGGATACAATAAGCATAAGGAAACAGTAGTTACTGCAATGTTACTGGGCCTTTGTGTTAAATGTTATTTCTCAAAAACATGTCCATTTTCAGGGGAGAAATTCTGGATATGGTGGGTTTTTTTCAACACCTGTGTTACCTCATTTAATTTGTGACCCAAACATATGAGGATTGCCCTTAACATTTTTTATGTTAACCACATGTATAGTACATTTGAATGGTGACTCATCCAAGGCACCTATGCTGAAAAGGCTTATTTACACTCCATGCCAATGAGTACTTGATATTCAAAGGGACACCTGATAGAGAAATGGAGCAAAGAGTGTCTTCTTTTCACCTTAACTTAATCTTGTCATGAGCTTTGAGGTCATGCTGATGAACTTCTGCAGGGTAGGTAACTGTGTCTATGGCTTGGAGAAGATAGGTTCTTTGCCCCAAATTTATTCCTGTGAGAGATGATTTTGGATTTATCTGCATTTATCACAATGAAATTTTGTGGTAAAAGCTTGATATCAAGAGGTTAAAAAATGTTTCAATTCATTTATCATTTATCCACTATTTTGATGCAGACATGGCAATAATATACAATGGTTTTAAAATAGAAGCTTTGATATATTATGTAATTTTAGTGACCAAAGCTTACTATTTTTGGCAAAATATTTATCAACGTTCTCTTCCAGTTCAACTAAAATAAGAAACAAGAAGAGAAAAAAAATATGATTTTCATTGCTTCTTTTATCCAGAAGGAAATGCAAAATGATAAATCAGAAATAAAATGTCAACCTAAGAAAAATCCAAACCTGTAGATAATATTTTTATATATTTTTAATTATTTTCAAAGAGGAAGGGAGAGAGATAGAAACACCAATGATGAGACAGAATCTCTGATCAGCTGCCTCTTGTAAACCTCATTCTGGGGATCAAGCCCACAATTGGGGCTTATTCCCTGATTAGGAATCAAACCATGACCTCCCAGTTCATAGCTCCATGATCAACCACTGAGCCAAGTCAGCTGGCTGTAGATAATTTTCATAGGTGTTTATTTGAGCCAAATGGGCAACATATGGTGGGGGGAAGAAAGACCTCAAATGTTCCAGATAATAACAGTTCTGCACTTTCTTTTATGCATTTGAAATTAAAAATCACATGTAAGGGAGATTATATGAAGGTTGGGGAAAGCCAGGCAGGGATTGGATTATAGGATGCTTAATGAGATTATGTACTGTTTGAGATTGGTTACAGCTTATTGGTAAAGTGTGTTAATTTAGATGCATGGCATTGAGGGGGCTTGCCTGAGTCAAAGATAAACCTTTTAATAAAAATGTGTATACTTGGGGTATGATTACCCACCATGACCTGCCCACTTAGGAATTTATAAGCAGATCACCCTGTGAGATCACTTTCCACAGAACCCCTTTTTCATCAACAGAAAGTTGAGTCAAGTACTAATTTCCTCCCCTTTCATCATTTGGGCAGAACCATTGAACTATCTATCCATGCTGCGGTGGCAGTTCTCCTTTGCCCTTATTGAAGGATTTTGTGCCTGTGGGCTGTGACTCGGACATCTTCAGAGTGCTCAACAGTGGTGAGCACAGCAATAGTTTACCACCTGATTTTACCATGCTGGCACTCTTGGAAATTACCACGGGAGACGTTTGACTAACACGTATATTTGCCACATGCTTGTCTTTACCACTTCTCCACAAATTGTTCCTCTTTCTCTTGAATTTCCCTGGAGATCTGTATTGGGAGAGGGGCAGACAATTGTTAATCAACCCGCTGTACTACAGCAATGCTATGAGGCATCATAGAGTGTCTAATGACTTCAATATATTCCCCTCTTTACTTTTTAAACTGAGATATGATTCTCATATAAGAAAGTGCACCAGATTAGCATATACAATTCACTAGTTTTGTTTTATTCAGAGAAAGTGAAATGATGGTGGCCACAGGCTGGTGGGAGGGAGACAGAGACAATGGTATTGAAAGAATACATATTTTCAAATTGACAAGATGAGAATTCTAGCACTCGATTACGGTGATGGGTGCACAAAACTCAAGTGTACCTAATGCCACTGAACTATACACTTAAAATGGCTTAAGTGATAACTTTATGCTATATGTATTTTACCACGATTTTAAAAGAAAACATGCCCAAGAGATAAATGCAACAGCAGAATGGGAAAAAGTATTTGCAAATCATATATCTCATGATGCATAATATCCAGAATATATAAAGAACCCTTACAACTCAGCAATAAAAGAACAAATAACACAATTTTTAAAGGGGTAAATGATTTATTTTCCCAAAGAATTTATGCACATATGCATAAGATATTCAACATCATC
>JAAGEH010001845.1:0-22801 GCA_011751065.1 Lasiurus cinereus
CTACAGATGTGAGGACTTCTCAGGTTTCATAAACACTTAATCCAACTCCTTAAAATAATATATATTCTGTTGGTTCTCTTTCTTCGGGTAACCCTGAGTAAGAAAAGCTTCCCAAAGTCTATCCATGAAAACAAGGCATCTGAGACAACAGATTAGGAACTCTGCCCGAGAGGCTTTTTTGTGCTCAGGGCTTATTCACAAGGCACAGAATATACAGGACAAATCTGTTGTCACGTCTTCAATGACTCAATACTATTTGTTTCTTATGTAATTCAATTGCATAGCACTGGCACTTTCCATTTTACCCTCTGGCCTCCTATTCCAGGAAGCACCCCTGCCCCAGGGCACACATTGTGGTCACACACCTCATGCTCAGCTATGGAAGGAAGATGCTGATGATGCTACAAACCTGCTAGACAGACAGGCTTTGGGGACCATTATACCCATGCTGCTGCCATTGTAGCTCTTCTTGCTGACTCAGCTGGTTGCCCCCAGGCTCCTCAGCTCACAGCTGTCTTCATCTCAGATATTGGGAAGGGGCCCAGGGCTTGTGTAACAGGCACAGGACAATGATGCTGCCTTCACATGACTCTAATCACTGCCTGCAGTTGTAGTGTTATTGCTTGAAAACCTGATTTCTAGACTGCAACGCGGGTTTTTAATACTACAAAGCCCTTTTTGTACATATTTGTTCAAAAATTCAAATCATGTGATTGGGATGTGAGGAGGAATAATAAAAGTTAATATTTTCTTGAGACTGTTCAAGAATTGTTCTTCAATTAAATCTATAAACACAATAAAGTAGAGATAAGTTATGAAAGAGGGAGAAAAGTTTATTCCTATTTACTTGTACTGATTTACACATGGCCACCCATAAAAATGAGTGAAATAACACATGATTTTATTTTTATGAGTTGATTACACACTACAGATTTTTACAGATGCTACTGAACTATTTTTAATAATAGAGACAAAAGCAACAACTAGTGCAATCAATTGCCTTCCATTATAGAGAACTTCTCATAAGAATATGTAAATGGGCCAAAACTGGTTTGGCTCAGTGGATAGAACATCAGCCTGCGGACTGAAAGGTCCTGGGTTCCATTCCTGTCAAGGGCATGTATCCTGGTTGCGGGCACATCCCCAGTAGGGGGTGTGCAGGAGGCGGCTGATCGATGTCTCTCTCTCATCGATGTTTCTAACTCTCTATCCCTCTTCCTTCCTCTCTGTAAAAACTCAATAAAATATTTTAAAAAAAGAATATGTAAATGGATTAAATGCTCCAATCAAAAGACATAGGGTAATGCATGGATAAGGAAACATGACCCATCTATATGCTGTCCATAAGAGAGCCACCTACCTCAGAACAAAAAACTCAACTAAATGAAAGACAAATAATGAAAATAATATCCCATGTAAATGAAAACAGCAAATGGGGTAGCAAATACTTATATCTGACAAAATAGACTTCAAAATAAAGACCATAAAAGAGATAGAACAGGTCACTACATGATACTAAAGACATCAATCCAACAAGAGAATATTACCCCTCATAACATATATACACTTAATATAGGAGCATCTAAATATAGAAAGAAAATCTTGTTGGAGTTTAAGGGAGAAGTTGAAAGCAATACAGTCATAGTAAGGAACTTTAACACTGCACTGTCATGAGTGGATAGATCTTCCAGACAACAAATCAACAGTGTCCTTTCTTATTTATTTACTTATGTATTTATTTTGGACAATCCTCACTGAAGGATATTTTTTCCATTGATTTTCAGAGAGAGTGGAAGGGAGGAGGAGAAAGATGTGAGAGAAACACATTGATTGTTTGCTTCCCACACAACATCCAATCTGGGCTGGGGATTGAGCCTGCAACCGATACGTGCCCTTGATGGGAATCAAACCTGTGGCTCTTTAATCATGGGCCAATGCTCAAACCACTGAGAAAAAATTGGCCAGTGTGGAAACAGCATCCTTAAACAACACACTATATCATAGAAATTTAATTGATATTATAGAATATTTCATTCCAAAGCAGTGGTTTATACATTCTTCTCAAGTGCACATGGAACATTCTTAAAAATAGACTACATGTTAGGACACAAAATAAGCCTTAATATATTCAAGTAAACTGAAATCATATCAAGTTTCTTCTTGAATCACAATGGAATGAAAGTAGAAATCACAAAAAACACACACACACACACTCAAAAACATTCAAAACTTCATTCAAACACATGGAGGCTAAATAGAATGATTTAACTAACAGGTTAACAGTGAGATCAAGGAAGATATCAAAATCCCCTGGAAACAAATGAAAAATGAACACAAAGCAACCCAAAATCAATAGGAAACACAAAAGCAGTCCTAGAGGACAGTTCATAGCATTACAGGCTCCCTGAGGAAGCAATAAAAATCTCAAATAAACAATCCAACTCTCCACCTATTACTAGTAAAGAAAGAACAACAAACAAAGCTCAAAATAAAAGGAAGGAAATAATAAAGATCAGAGCAGAAATAAATGACATAGAGTCTGGATAAAACAATATAAAAGATCAATGAAACCAATTCCTAAACAAGATTGAAGAAACTTTAACCAGATTCATTAAGAAAAAAAAAAAAAAGGGAGGATCCAAATAAATAAAATTAGACATTAAAAGGGAGAAGTAACAACTGACATAATAAAAATTCAAAGGATTTTAAGAAAATATGAACAGCTATATGCAACAAATTGTACAACCTGAGTGAAAAGGATAAATCCTAGAAATGTACAATTTTCCAAAACTGAACCAGAAAGAATCAGAAAACATGTATAGACTAATAACAATGAAATTAAAGCAGTAATGGAAAAACAAAACAAACAAAAATAAAGGGCAAGGAAAAGTCCTGGACTGGATGGCCTCACAGCTGAATTTTACCAAACATTCAAAGAATAAGTAACACCAATCATCCTCAAACTAGTTAAAAAAATTCAGGAGTAGGGAAGACTTCCAAATTCTTTTAACAAGACCAACATTATCCTAATTTCAAAATGAGATAAAGACACTGCAAAGGAAGAATATTATAGGCCAATATCCCTGACAAACATAGATGCTAAAATCCTCAACAAAATATTAGCAAATTGGATCCAGTAATACATTTAAAAGATCAAATATGATGAAAAAGTGGGATTTATTCCAGGGGTGCACAGTCACTAAGATATTCATAAATCAATAAATGTGATACATCACATAAACAAAATTAAAGATAAACATCACATGATCATATCAATAGATATAAAAAAGCATTCATAAAAGTCCAGCACCTATTTATGATAACAATTATAACCAAAGTGGGATCATATCTCAATAATAATAAAGGCCATATATGAAAAATCTACATCCAACATCATGCCCAATAGGCAAATGCTAAAATCCCAAAATATCAATCAGAAAAAATATATGCACTCCTATATTCATAGTATCATTATTTACAATAGCCAAGATCTGGAAACAGCCCAAGTGCCTATTAGTAGATGAGTGAGTAAAAAGCATGGCTCAGTGGTTGAGCATCAACCTGAACTGAACCAGGAGGGGACAGTCAATTCCCGGTCAGGGCACATGCTCGGGGTTGCAGGCTCAATTCCCAGTGTGGGGCATGCAGAAGGCAGCCAATAAATGATTATCTCTCATTATTGGTGTTTCTATCTTTCTCTCTCTCTCCCTTCCTCTCTGAAATATCCTATCTAATAAAAGAGTTATATGCAAACTGACTGTACCTTCACTACACCTACTCAGGAGCGAGTATGCAAATTAACCCAACAAAGATGGCTGCAGCCACGGATAGAGCAAGAGACTTGGGTTTCCCCGGCAATGGAGGAAGCCAAGTTTTCTGCCTGCCCAGTGCCTGGGCCTGCCCTGGCCTCCGTTTAGGCTACAAAGTTTCAATTATAGAAAATAAATAAATCCCAGATACAAGGGCCTCTACTTGGGTCATGGTCATGGTTATGCTTGCCAACCACCTCAGGCCCCTCACCCAGGCCACCCCATGCCCCAAGGGAACACTCACCTTGATCCAGAACACCCTTCAGGAAAAACCAGCTGACCCCCACCCATGCACTATGCCTCTATCCTACCTAATAAAAGAATAATATGCAAATTGACTGTTCCTCCAATACACAAGATTGCTGTCCCCATATGGTCAAAGATGACTGACCCAATGTGGACACAAGATGGCTGCCACAAGATGGCCAGCAAAGGAGGGAGGGCAGTTGGGAGGGACCAGGTCTGCAAGGGAGAGCAGTTGTGGGTAATCAGACTAGCAAGGGAGAGCAATTGGGAGGGACCAGATCAGTAGAGGATAAAAGTTGGGGGTGACTGGGCCTGCAGGGAAGGGCAGTTGGGGGGCGCGGGGACACAGGCCTGCAAGGGAGGGCAGTTAGGGGTAAACAGGCTGGCAGGGGAGTGGTTAGGGGGTGATCAGGCTGGCAGGTAGAAGTGGTTAGGGCAATCAGGACAGCAGGCAGGTTAGCAGTTGAGATCCAGCAGTCCTGGATTGTGAGAGGGATCACAGATTAGAGAGGGTGAAGGCTGGGCTGAGGGACACCCCCACCCATGCATGAATTTCAAGAAAACCAAGCTGGCCCCCACCCATACACCAGGCCTCTAGTCTATACTAATAAAAGAGTAATATATTAATTAGACTGGGAGAAATTCCGGACATTCTTCCAGACAAAGCCATGGTGGTGGAGCCAAGGCAGAGGCAGTTAGGGTAATCAGGCCAGGAGGGATGGGCAGTTGGGTGTGATCAGGCTGGCAGGGGGCAGTTGGGGGCAATTAGGCTGGTAGGGAGAACTTGGGGCAAACAGGCTGGCAGGCAGAGTGGTTAGGGACAATCAGGTAGGCAAGCAGGTAAATGGTTAGGAGCCAGCAGTCCTGGATTGTGAGAGGGATGTCTGACTGCCAGCAGTCGGACATTCCCAAGGGATCCCATATTGGAGAGGGTGCAGGCCGAGGATGAGGAACTCACATCCCATGCATGAATTTCATGCATTGGGCCTCTAGTCTATATATATAAAACCCTAATATGCAAATAGACTGAACAGCAGAACAACCAAACAACCGAAAAACTGAACAACTGGTCGCTATGATGTGTGCTGACCAACAGGGGCATTGGCTGCAGTGGGATGGTGAAGCAGGCGAGTGGGGTGGCAGACCAAGGTGGGGTGCCAGTCACTGTTCATATATATGAACTGTAGTACATTTACACAATAGAATACTATGCAGTCATAAAAAGAATAAGCCTGAAGATTATTATGCTAAGCAAAATAAGCCAGTTAGAGAAAGACAAATACTGTATGATCTCACTTATATGTGCTATTAATAAACAAAACAAACTGGTGAACAAAATAGAAACAGAGGCATGAATACCTGGAACAGATTGACACCTGTCAGAGGGGATAGGGGATGGAGGGGGTGAATGAAAGAAGGTGAAGGGATTAGCCATAGAATATATATGCATAGCCCATAGACAGACAACAGTTCAGTGATGGTCAGAGGGAAGGAGAGTTAGGGGCTGAATGCAGGTGGGCAAAGGAAGAGGGAGAGTGGGGACATCTGTAATAGTGTCAATAATAAAAATAAAATAAATAAATGCTAACTTCCCACACATATATATAAAAAAATAAAATACTTGAAAAAAAATGCAAAGAAAATGGATCACTCATCCATTTCTGGTAGTATTTAAAAATAGTACAGATGCCAAAACCGGTTTGGCTCAGTGGATAGAACATCAGCCTGTGGACTGAAAGGTCCCAGATTCAATTCCGGTCAAGGGCATGTATCTTGGTTGCGGGCACATCCCCAGTAGTGGGCATGCAGGAGGCAGCTGATCGACTTCTCTCTTCCATTGATGTTTCTAACTCTCTATCCTTCTCCCTTCCTCTCTGTAAAAAATCAATAAAATATTTTGGGAAAAAAATAATAAAAAATAAAAATAGTACAACTATTCTGAATTATAGTTAAGCAGTTTCTATTTTTTTCAGTTTCATAAAGATACATAATTGACAAATCATGTTGCATTAAATGAAAGTGTACAACATAAAGATTTAAATGTAAATATATTGCAAATTGATTGCCACCATAAGTTTAGTTAACATACATCACTTCAGGTAATTGCAACTTCTTTCTTCCTTTGATAAGAACTTTTAGGATTTACTTTCTTAGGGACTTTCAAATATAGCTATGTCTCAGAGATATTTTGTGTTCAGTTCCAGACACTACAAAAAAGCAAATATTGCAATAAATCCAGCCCCATATAAAATTCATGTTTCCATTATTCTGTAATCTAAGGGTGTGCATAGCATTATGTCCAAACAAAGAAGTATGCACCTTAATTGAAATGTACTTGGTTGCAAAGAAATGCTGACTACCATTTGAACTCCTCATAAGGTTTTAGCCAGTGTGAGGGCTTACATTCAACATGTAAGGAATGCAGCATGTGAGAGGCAAGAGTGAAGGACAGTACTACTAGTGCACCAGCCCACAGGACAGTTTGGAAGTCATGGTGACCTCACTTACATTCCAGCCTTTCATCACCTTTACTCATTCCCCACCTTTACTCATTCCCCGCCCCAGGCTGTTCCTTACAAAACTAAATACACAGTCACCATAAGATCCAGCCATTGCCCTCCTTTAAAAATGTGTTTCTACCACCCACTCTTCCTTAAAAGAATTTCAGGTGCCACACCTTCCCTCAGCATGAGCACTAAGCCTGCCAATCATCTGGAGCCACAGTGATCTGTTTCGGAGGAGCCCACGTGTCAGTCAGGCCAAGCAGAGGCCAGGGAACAGTTCCAGGCTGTCTGTGCTGTGCGACCAGAGCCTTTCTCTTCTCCTGGGGCTACAGTCCTGAGAAAGGCCTGTGCCTGTGACAGCAAGAGTGAGGGGAAGGACTCTGAGAAGGAAGCCAAGGGCAATCAAAGGTGTGGGTGGGAGAAAGGGCACCTGGTGGACACGGCGTCACTCAAGTAGGTTCATCCCAAAAGCTAAGCTTTTTATGGAGTCCAGCTTTCCTTCAGGACACACGACCCTGTTTCACATACAGAAGACAATGCACTATTTTATGTTTACTGAGGTAGGGATCTTCCACTTGAAAATGAGACTTATGTCTAATGCAGGAACCAGAACTTAGAACTGGGGTGTTGTAAATAAGAGTCCATTAAATAGGCAGTTGGCTGCAGTGTAGCGTGGGAGATGGCAGCAAATAGGTCTCTATCGTCAGTAAATTAAGAATTTGCAAGTACTTGCTACGAGGTGGTTGACCTGTCACCTGTTGTGCCTGGAGGATTGGATAACACCTAACAAGCTGGAATATTAGGAAATTGCGGAAAGACTAGAATGTAGGCTGCATTACTACTCCTTGCAGCCTGCTCTAAGCTCCAGCAAGAAAAGAGCTTTTACAGAGAAACTTCTCTGCCTATGAGGCCACCTGGAAAGCCCGGAATGAAATTACAACCTTGTGAAGAAAGGCTCTGTGTGTACAAGTAACTGAAGGTGTTTAGATTCTGTCCTTCCTTCTACTTGTGGATTAGAGAGACGGCATCCTCTTCCCCAGCCAATAAGAGTGGGATTGAGGCTAAAAGTAAGACAGAACCTAACATCAGAGGAGGAGTCAGTTGTTTTCCTCATCATCTCCCTCTCCTTATTCCCTGTGCTGAAAATCATTATGTTGTACAGCTGAAACTAATGTACCATTAAAAAAAAAAACTACATATTTTATTGATTTTTTTACAGAGAGGAAGGGAAAGGGATAGAGAGTTAGAAACATAGATGAGAGAGAAACATCGATCAGCTGCCTCCTGCACACCTTCTACTGGGGATGTGCCCACAACCAGGGTACATGCCCTTGACTGGAATCGAACCTGGGCCTTTCAGTCTGCAGGCCCATTCTCTGTCCACTGAGTCAAATCAGTTAGGGCCTAATGTACCATTTTTGGCCAACTATCCTATATAATAAAAAGCTAATATGCAGATTGTCCCCTCGAGCAGAGGGTGGGGTTCCTGAGCCAACTGCCCATGGCCCCTCCCCAGCCAGCCTGACCCAATCAGCCCCAATTAGAGTGGGCTGGCCAGACCTCATCTGTGTATGAATTAGTGCACCTGGCCTCTAATAGTTTAATAAAATGGTTTAAAAACAAAAGGAATTGCAGGAAGACAGTGTGGCTTCAGAGTAAAGTAGAGGCCTGCCCCATGTTCACATCTACCGCTCAGCAAGGCCCCCAGAGGAGGATGGAGAACTGATAGATGGACTTTCAGAGACATTTGATATTTGTTATTTTAAAAATATCTGGAGGTCTTACTGGGTGGAAAGTAAAAAAAAGCATTTATTTTAATTTGCTGTTTAATTTTTGTATGTTCCAGTTTTAATTGACTTGTGGACATGAGAGATGGATTCCTTCAGACTTAATCAGGACACACAAACTGATACATCCTTTTCCAGAAGTTTGCTGAGCACCTATTGTGGGCTCCAACCTCAGGCTCACAACAGGGCAGTGAGCCAAGCAGACTTGTGCTGCTCACTGAGGCTGGTCACAGGCTCACTGAGGCTGGGCGCCTGCTCACTGAGGCTGATCTTGGGGTAACCTCAGTGTTTGAGGACTGACCTATGAACCAGGAGGTCAGGGTTACTTCAAAGCCTGAGGGATTTGCTCTGGGGAGGAGGGTTCTTTTCAGGGACTGAGGCTGTGCTGTGGGTCAGACTTGATGGTCACAAGCTAAGGTCACAGCTTATGAGAGGCCTGAGCCTCAGCACTTCAGGTCCAGGAGGAAGCAGCTTTCAGACAGAGCTAGGACAGGGACAGGAAGGTCTGTACTAGCCTAATCCCTTGGCCTGAGGGTGAACAGGGAGGTGCCCCTGAAAGGGGATTTTAAGGAGTAGTTGCCCCCTTCCATGTTAAGCCCTGGAAATACTGGTGGCAGAGCAGAAAGTGACCCCAGGACATAGCTGCTAATCTTCCCAGAACTACCCAGGCTCAGAGGTGATTATTGATCACAAGGACAAGTCTTCTCTCAAAGAGAGTAAAGAGGTGTCTGGGAGAAGGGAGACAAGGAGGTTTACAAGCACTCATAACAGGGCCCCCTGAATCTAGAGTGGTGACTGTCACTCCCAGGGCTGATGCATGCTGGGACAGACTGGCAGGTGCCAGATACTGTGGCTCCTGCCTGCAGGGTCCTGTCAGGGGTACAGAAGAGGGACCAAGACCAGGGTTTTTGGATATTGTGTCCTATTCCACTGAAATCACAGAATTTTACAATGCAAAGGGACTCAGAGAGGGTTTAGTCTAACTTTACTCAATAGAGACTGGAAGGAAAGAATTCAAGAGATTTATTCAAAATTGTACCATCAATTATTAACAATCCAGACCGAGTGTTAGTTCAGCTGACCACACCTGGTTCCTTATAATCCTCTGCTAAGTGTTCATGGTGGGATATAGTGTGTGTGTTGGGGAGAAAATTATTTTTTTCTACTCTTCAAGGTGGGAGGATTTAATAATCACATTGACAGAAGACAGGATTGAGAAGAACAGATATAATTATGTGTGAGGGCCCCATAAAAATATGAGACCCAGCCATCTGACATGGCTTAATGGTTGAGCATTCACCGTTGAACCAGGAGACCAAGGGTCAATTCCCAGTCATGGCACAAACCCAGGTTGCAGGCTCAATCCCTAGTAGGGGGCATGCAGGATGCCGCCAATCAGTGATTCTCTCTCATCATTATTGTTTCTAACTCTTTCCCTCTCCCATCCTTTCTGAAATCAATAAAAATATATTTTAAAATAAATAAAATTATGAGACCAAAGGGTATATGGGGCAGATGAGGCCTGTATGCCAACCTGAGCTAAGGAATGGTATGGAGGCCTGGGCTTCAAAGGGGAGACAGGTATTTGGTGCAGAGCTTTGCCTTGCCCTACTGATAGATCTTACAGATAAAAAGTTATGTCTGGTCATAGCTCCTTTTCTAGGTCAGCCTCCACACCTCAACCAAATACTTTTAGGCTGTTAAGAGAGAGGTAAAACTTTTTCTTGAATCCGCTGGGTTTTGATTGTCTTCTGCTCAGAGTAATCCAGGTGCCATAATAATGCATCTCAGAGATTTTGTTAGAACATTTTCATGTGCATGTGTGCATCATGAGTAAACACAGGTGTGTGTATTGTATAAATGCATATGCATATGTGAGCATTTGTGCCTATGTGCCTAAGTGTGTGTATATATGTGTGTGCATGTATGAAATTGTCTGTGTGTATATGTATATAAGTTTGTGTGTAAGCATATTATGTGTTTTGTGTGTGTTTAGTGAGTATATATGTACAATGTGTATATTATGTATAAGTCTGTTATGTCTGTTTTATATACAAACGTGTGATTTTGTGTGTGATGTGTGCATTATATATATGTATATATGTGTGTCTGTGTTTTATGAAGTAAGGGGCTCTCAGGCCCTAAAGAGAATCTGTGCTTCTGGCCACACACCTGGTTCTTACCAATTCAGCCATGATGCCCATGTCCACAGCAGGTTGACCATAGAGCATCCCGAGATGTTCTTCCCCCATGCCTGCATGCCATGCCCCTGGCCCTGAGTGACCCCTGGGGTACTGTTAGCGCTCAGACTGTCACAGCCAGTGCCCTGATAATCTTTCTCTCTCCCAAAAAGGGAAGGCAGCTTCCTAGAGGGAGGCCAGGGCTGCCTCCTGAAGGTCAGGAGACTCTGTGATCAGCACTCCCCTGGGAAGGAGAAGCAGGCGTTTCCTGCTGAGCCTTCTCTCATTGCCTCTGCACAGAAAGTCAGCAGAGAGCAGTCCTGGGTGTCCGCCTCCCCAGGGCTCAGGCAATGCCCGAGGCTTTCAGAGAAATGTGATGAAGGAGAGTGTTGGCTTTTATTTTTCTAGACATTTTTAAAGTAACTGAATCTATTAACCTAACATTAGGACAGCTAGTTGTCAGTGTTCTTAGAAGCTCTTCAGAAACATCAGTGTCAATGGCTGCTTAACACTGTGACAGTCATTGTCACACCTAGTGACTTACTTACCTCTTCCCAACCATGAAACAACCGGGCCTTTTCTCTGTTACAGATAAAGCTGGGATCAACATCCTTATGCACATTTTTTCTGCTCTTTGGACTGGACATGAAGCTGTTTTTTTTTTTTTTGTTGTTGTTGTTGTTTTTGTTTGTTTGTTTTTTTGCTTTATGTGCAGGACATCACCCAAGGCACAGTTCTACCTGAGCAAAATATTCCATTTTTGTTGGTTTCTGTCTGGTTAACTATTTTCCCAAGAAAAAAACATTATTTTATTAACTCTTCACTATTCTTATACTTTTTTACTACATATTTGCTACAAATAATGGCTTTTTTAATATAAATCTTTGAGCAACAACATAAAGAAAATTCGATTTTAATGCCATCATCAGAATAAAAATTATTACATATAATTAAAGGTGTTGATAGTTGAGAAAACATTAGTTTCAAATGTTATTACTGATAATGCCCTAGAAATTTCTGCAATTGTTTTTAAACCTGGAGAACCTGTATTGGGATGCATTTGGGGGTTTGTGTTTTTTCTTATCTGAGCTGAAGGATTCTCTGACATGTCAGGTTTCACATCAGTGACTTACGATAAGCTCATTGAGTTGTCAACACTCATGAACCAGTTTGTCATGGCCCATGTCCCGCTCCACCTGGTTGGATGTCCTGAGTTTCTGCTCACACTTGGGGTCCCGCATGCCTCTGAGTCCGTCAGCAAGCAAGGGAGCTGTGGTGCTGACGGGTGACTGGTTCTCATGCCAAGGTGAAGTAGGGCTGCTGCTCTAAATGGAGGTAGAGGAGAAGATGTTTGACATACTAGGGATCCCTTAGGAAATCCTGTGATTAAGATTAAATAACGGCACCCCAATCTGTTATTGGTAATGGCCTAGACCAGGGATTTTCACCTGGTATTTCACGTAAGAATTTTAAACATAGAGCACCTGCCTATTTAGTCGGGGCACTGCCCTCTCTCCCCTAATGTTGTCAAGAAGAAAATAAAAAATGACAACACATCACAACAATAGCATTCAGTGTGAATGAATCAAAATTATACCTATTTTTTCAGATCAGCAAAAAATACAAGTTTGGGGGTGGCCCAAAATTTTAGTAATTGGCATGGGTGCCATGAGATGAAAATGATGGAAAATCAGGGGGCTAGACCCTTCAGGAATAGAAGTTTGGGTCACCCCACCTGGTAAAGAACACACCAAGCTGAGGAGCTTGCTGAGGACAAAGGGAATAGCGAACAGGTCGTGGAAGACAGTCATTATGAATACCAGTTACACAAATGAGGATTGTAATGACCGTGAGCAATTCCTCCCTATTTTCTTACGGATAGGATTGTCTTCCTTTCCTCTCTTCACTCCCTATCAGGTAACATGAGGTGTATTGAAGATATATCATGATACTAAAGTATGGTTGATTTTACATCGTAGAGTTTAAGTTATAGAATATTAAGGAAAAGAGTTAACATCCCTTAGAAGAGTATTTTTTTAGGAAGGGGTTTGTATATTATTGGTTGTATAATGACATTTACAATGTGTTTGACAGCAATATGACATTTTAATGTCCTTCTCTGGAGATTACGTATAATTTGAGAAGATGCCAAATTCACAAGGATTGGGCTTGCCTGGTTACTTTTATGTGTGAACTTCGTAGGACCGGGGAGTACCCAGGATTGGTCTATGTGGAGCTTTGGGACAAGACTGACACTTGAGAGGCTTCAGTGAGCAGAGCAGATTGCCCGCCCTAATGTGGGCAGCTTTCACCTAATCAGATGAATCCTGAACAGAACAAACATGCTGATGCTTTTGCAGATAAGAGGGCTCTTCTGCTGGCTGCCTTCTGGCTGGAACACTGATCTTTCCTGCTTTTGGACCAGAAACACTAGCACCCCCTGGGCCTGAAGCCTGAGTCTCCAATTTGCCAAATGCAGTTCTTGAGATTTTTCATTCTCCATATTTCATGAGCCAGTACCTTGTAATGAACACATTTACATACATCTTCTTGATGCTGTTTCTCTTGAGAGTCCTGACTAATGCAGGCTTCCTAAAATCCATCCATAAACAGATTAGGAGCCCTGCTCTAGTCTCTTTTTGAGCTCAGGGTTTACTCACAAGGCATAGGATATACAGGACAAATCTGTTGTCACATCTTCAGTGACTCAATACTATTTGTTTCTTATGTAATTCGATTGCATAGCACTCACACTTTCCATTTTACCCTCTGGCCTCCTATTCCAGGAAGCACCCCTGCCCCAGGGCACACATTGTGGTCACACACTTCATGCTCAGCTATGGAAGGAAGATGCTGATGATGCTACAAACCTGCTAGACAGACAGGCTTTCAGGACCATCATACCCATGCTGCTGCCATTGCAGCTCTTCTTGCTGACCCAGCTGATTGCCCCCAGGCCTCTCAGTTCACTGCTGTCTTCATCTCAGGTATTAGGAAGGGGTCTGGGGCTTGTGTAACAGCCACAAGACAATGATGCTGTCTTCACATGACTCCAATTGCTGCCTGCAGTTATGGAGTTATTGCTTGAAAACCTGATTCCTGGACTACAACCCTGGGGTTATAATAGTAGGTAACCAATTATATGTTTGTGTTAAGGAAAAAAAAAAATCAAGTGATTGGGGCATTAGGAAGGAATGACACCAGTTAATATTTTTTGAGACTGTTCATGAATTATTCTTTATTTATTATATATATCCAATAAAATAGAGATAAAACCAAAAGGTGACAGAAAGAAAATTAGCTTCTTATTCACATATACCTCTTTGTACATGCTCATCCCATGGATAAAGTTGAAATACTACATCATCTTATTTCTATGAATTGATTACCCACTATAGATGATTACTTATGCCACTAAACTATTTTTAAATAATAAAGACAAAAGTATCAGCTCTCATAGTGAATTAACTTTCACCATAGAGAACTCCCCATTATAATATGAATAGGTAAATTGTCAACTAATACATCCAAATACAGTGTTGGCTGAGATGGGTAAGGGAGGAGAAGACTTTCACACTGGCTGTACAGGTATCAATCAACTCAATACTCTGGGAGGATACTTTTGAAAACATCCATATAACTTTCCATGGGCATACTAATTGATTTAGTAAGTTTTTTAAGGAGCTAAAAATATCCCTGTAAATATATTAGAATATTCATATAACAATGTACAAATTTATAATAAGACAAAATATATTAACAGAAAAAAATTATCAAGTAAAGGAAATATCTATAAAGTAGAATTTTATATAACCATCATATAGAATACCAGCAATCTATATGTACTGACATAAAAATGAACAAGACACATTTTTTAATAAAATTGAGTGGCATATAAATTTTAACTGGTACATACTTTAAAAGTAAATTACACTGGTTAAGTTATGCTTTTTTTTTTTTTAGCAATCAAATCACATAGAAAGAAGGCTCAGAAACATTGTCCAGAATATATCTTTATGATTCCCAATAATTCCTCTGCTCCTCAAAATACAGGTTTGATACCTAGAATCTCTTTAACTAACCTTAACTTCTATCCTGTGAGGTGAAGAACTGGAGCCATTTGACTCCTCAGGAAAAACAAGCCTTTTCTTTATCTTAGAAAAAAAAAACAACACAGGGTATTGTTTGTCCACACAGCCCTCATAGAGACTTGATCCATGTGGGGGAATCAGGGCTCAGCTGATAGCAATACATCGACACCATCTTAGTCACTCTGACTACTGTGAGAGTAAAATGGACTAGGGGGCTTATAAACAACAGAAATTTGTTTTCCAGAGCTCTGTATCCTGAGAGTCCAAGATCAAGGCACCACCAAATTTGGAGTGTGGTGAGGGCCCATTCTGGGTTCATAGACCTCTATCTTTTCTGAATGTCTTCAACTGGAGAAGGAAAGGGAATCCCCTAGGCTTTCTTCATAAGGGCACTAATCCTATTCATGAGGGCACTACCCTCTTGTCCCAATTAACTCCCCAAAGGGACACTTCCTCAAACCTCACCTAGGAATTAGGGATTAAAGACTTGACGAGGGAGGGGAAAACAAACATTCAGTGTCTAGCAAATGCCCAGTGTTTCTCTGTTCTTCCTCCACTCCAAGGCATTTTCAGTCACTACCATCTTTATATCAGTGTGCATTTGTCCAGAACTTGCCCAGTGCCAATCCTATACTTTGTATGCATTAGTACAGCATACCCCTTAGAATTTTCTGCTTGTCCTGTTATACAGATTAAGGAAATTGGAGCTGAGAGAGGGTGAGGACATGCCCCAGCTTCATACACTTGGAAGGAGACAGTCTGCACCCAGAATCTGCACACCCCTCTCTGCCTAGCCTTGCTCACCTTCTGGGATACACCCCTGGGTGTGGGAGAGTCTTGTGAAGATCTCAGGGAGGCCCTATGTCCCATCAGCACTGAACACTTACATCAAACAGTGAATGAAGGGCTTCCACAAAGAAGTTTAGTCACTTAGAGGCATTGGAGATCCCAGGGTCCCAGGAGCAACTTATAGTTGGAAAACTGGAGCTCATTTCCTTTTGAGGAAATCCTGTCTTCAGGACACTAAGTGGTGCCACCACCACGGGGGGTCCAGGGAATGCCCTCTAGCTCCCCAAACACTAACTGCCATGGAAGCTTGTTCCTTGGAAATACCTGTTCATTGTTCCTGTGGCTGATTGCATTTTCCAGAGATAACCATATGGAGATCTCCAATTATACGTGGCCTTTTAATGAAATGACCTTTGTACTCCATCCACTGCACAATGGGGCCTATGTGGGTTTTTTTCTTTAAACCTGGTAGAACCTCTGATGGCTCCTGATAAAGTATGGGGAAATCATGAGATGTGACTTCTGAGGCTGGGGCATAAAATGCCATACATTTTCTCCTTGCTGTGTGCAATCATATATCTTCACGCCCAGCTGCAGTTAGGTTCTTATTCAGAAATATTCATTCTCTCTGCTCCCTTTCATGGGTATGTATACTTCCCTGCTCCAATACATTAGGCGTGGCTGTGTGACTTCTCTTGTACAAAAGAATAATGGGGAAGGGATATTGTGTTAATTCTGAGCCTATGAGACCATGTGTTTCCCATCACCTTTTATACCTCTGTAATGGCCATATGTAAAGCATGTCTTGGCCAATCCAAGGATCATGAGGGATGCATAGTGGAGAGTTGGTTGATCACCCAGATCAGAAGATGTGCAGCAAACCACAGACCTGTGGATGACCCTTGTTTTCAGGAAGAGTGTTGAAGTGTTGTGTTACAGCCACAGCAGTTTGGGATGTTGAAGTCCTGCTAATATGACAAATCCAAAAAAAAAAAAAAAAAAGGCACTGACCTCATAGCTAGAGGTTAACTGAATCCTTCTGTGGGCTAAATTTAGATTTGGGGAGAAAATAAGAATGATTTCACTTAGCTTCTCACCACATCAAATTTTAATTATGTATTTAAACAATAAATAAGCCTCAAGAATTATAATAGAACTAGAGGCCTGGTGCACAAAATTCGTGCATGAAGGTGGGATTCCCTCAACTCAGCCTGCACACTCTCTAATTGGGGACTCCTTGCAGGATGTCCAGCTGTCATTTTAGGTCTGATCATCCCTCTCACAATCTGGGACTACTGGGTCCTAACTGCTCACCTGCCTGCCTGATCACCCCTAACTGCCCTTCTCTGCTGGCCAATTTGGTTCTGATTTGTTGGTTTCTATGCCAGCGTCAAAAATTTCACCTTCTAGGCAGCCATTGGCTCCCATAGCACCTCGATTTGGTTCTCATTGTTCGGTTCCTATGCCAGTCAGCATCAAAAGTTCTGCCTCTTAGACAGCCACTGGCTCCCCACAGCACTCAGATTTGGCTCTCATTGGTCAGTTTCAATGCCTGTCAGTATCAAAAGCTCCACTTTCTAGGCAGCCATTGGCTCCCCACAGCACCCATCTTTGGTTCTCATTGGTTGGTTCCTATGCTAGTCAGCAACCCTAGGCCTATCTTTGGGCCTGATCAAAGAGGCCAGGAGAGAAAGAAAAGCCTGGCTGCTGGCTAATGTCAGAAAGAAAGAGGGAGAGAAAGAGAGAGGTGAGTACACTGATCAACAGCTTCCACTGAGGCTGCAGATCAGACCCTGCCTCACTTTCTGGGTCAGCCACCTGAGCAGTCAGTGTTGGGTCACCAGGTTGCAGCTGGGCAACACAGCACTGATTTCCAGGTCTGTGGTTTGCTGCACGTCTTCTGATCTGTGTGATCAGCCAGCTCTCCACCATGCATCCCTCATGATCCTTAGATTGACCTCCTCGGCACCCAGGTCACTCCTGGGCCTGCAATTGGAGGAGCAAACATAAGTTATGTATGCAAATTAACCTCCATCTTTGTTGGGTTAATTTGCATAGTCACTCTTATTGGCTGTGGGCATAGTAGAGGTATGGTCAGTTTACATGTTTCTCTATTATTAGGTAAGATGTGAACTGATATGTGCTCAGGTAACTCAGTGAATCTGTGATGTTGGTGATAGTATATGCAAGAACAAATAAATAAAATGTGAATTAATATGTGAGAATGAAATCTGAAAATTAGATTTTATAGTATCAGCTCTCTGCTAGCATTGTGATCTCAATGCACTTCTCATTAGAAAATGTTGTTAAATGTTGGCAAAATTCTCTCTACACCCTTACATGGGTAGGTGTACTGTGAGACTGCTTGTTGTGTCACATACATCAAAGTGAAGCCGCTGGAGACCATTTAACACCACTCCTCATGCATTCACGTGCAGCCTCAGTGATCCTACACACAGAGAAGACCCAGAACTGTGGAGGCACAGGCACAGCCTCCCTGCAGCAGAGGCAGTTACCATCACATGCCTCCTGAGAAGCTCATCAATGTGAGCACATCGCTCATGTGAATAGTAAGTTAAGATGAAGAGGACACTCTGTTCCATTTCTCTATCAGGTGTGATCTTGAACATCAAGTCTCATGGGCATGGAGTGTGAATGAGCCTTTCCCAGCACAGGTGCCTTGAATGAACATCCAAACGTATGCAGGAACCACAGCCATTCGTTTGATACCAGGTGGGTTCCTGACATCCATGCACCATATGTATAAAGGGGCAGTGCTGACCCACAGTTTATCCTCACCAAGGAGGGTATGCAAATGGCAAATCAGCCCATGAGAAAATTAGGAAATTTCCATTATCCATTAGGAAAATGCAAATTAAAGCCACAGTAATATATTACTAGAGACCTATTAGTTTGGCTTAAATAAAAAATATTGTCAGTTGCAGAGAAAACTGGATTGCTCCTCCCTGTATGTTAGGGATGTAAAATAATACCGCTATTATCAAATATAATTTTGTAGTCTTTTCCTTTTCATTTTATTCAGATATAATTAACATAAAAATAAAAATATTGTATTAGTTTAAATTATAAAACATAATTTAATATATGTATATTATTACAAAATTATCCACACAATCTGTTAGTTAACATCCATCTCTTCACATTGTTACATTTTTTCCTTGTGGTAAAAACTTTTAAGTTTACTGTCTTAGCAATTTAAAATACATAATACAGTGTTATTAACCATAGTCACCATTTTGCCCATTACATCGTCCAAATTTATTTATATTAAAACTAAAGTTTTTACCTTTTAAACACCTTTATCCACTTTCTACCAAAGCAGTTCTCATAAAATTAAACACACCCTAATAATATCAGCTGTCAATTTCACTCTTTCTTTTCTAACAGCTCCTCTGTCTTAAAAGTGTTTCAGGTGCAGCTGATCAAGCCTTCTTCCAGCATGAATACCAGACCTGCCAATCATCTGCAACCCTCAGGGATCTGTTCAGGATGAGCTCCTGTCTCAGTCAGGCCACCTAGCGGCAATGTTATGCTAGTAGCCAAGAGCCTTTCTCTACTCAGAATACCACCTTAGAGCAGTCAGTTTATAATTGCCAAATGTGAGTATAAGAATTCTGAGAAGAAAGACAAAAACAAGATTGTCTGGGTGAAAAGGAAGGGCACCTGAATGTGATGTGACAACATCAACCAGGTGATTAATATTAAAACTACTAAGCTTTTGGTGGAATCCAGCTCTACTTCAAGAAAAGCTACCTTATGTCCCTTTTCAAGCTTACTGAGTTAGATGTCAATCATCAGAACATGAAAAAGATATATCTAATGCAGAAACCGGTCCTTAGAAATAGGGTGTTATCAAAAAAACTTCCATAAAATGGGCAATGGGCAGTGTTGTAATATGGTAGATGGCAGTAAAAAAAACTTTTGTTCTTACTAAGCTAAGAATTTGAAAATATTTGTTACAAGGTGGTTGACCTGCCACCTGTTGTACCTGGGATATAGAAAACAGCTAACCAGGCTGGAAAACTAGGAAACCTCAAAGAAAATGTAGAATGTAGGGATATATTGATGATTTCTACAGCCTTTGCTGAGCTCCAGCAGGTAAATTACTTCTTTTACAGAGAAAATTCTTGGCATACTAGCACACCTGGAAGCAGAAGAAAGGAAAGAAACACTTGTGTGAAAGACCCTTTCTGAATGGGAGTGATTGAAGAGGTTTTAGATTCTGTTCATCTTTTTACTTGCAGATTTTGAGATACTAAATTCCCTGCCCCGGGCTGAAGGGGCAATTGAGAATAAAGTAGGGCAGGTGATAAGATGGGGGAAGAAACAGTAGTTGTTGGTTTTTTTCTGTACCTCAGGCTTTAAAAATTTAATTTAGTTTATTTATTTTTTTTACATTTTGAACTCCATCTATTTTTCCCATTTCCCACCTGTCTCTAGCTACTGCCAATCTATTCTTATATATATTAGCTTATTTTCTGTATGTTTTTTATTTGTTTTGTTTTAAAGATCTATGTATTAGAGACAGAGAATATGGTATTTAATTTTCTTGGTAAAACTGATTTCACTTGCAGTAATAGCATCAAATTCCATCGATGTTGTAGAAAATTGCAAGATTTCATTTTTCTATTGTTTAACATTATCACATTGTGTGTGTGTGCACTTATGTGTGTGTGTGTGTGTGTGTGTGTGTGTGTGTATTATGGGATAGTCAAGGTATGGTAACAACTTAATTGTTCATGAATCAATAAATGGATAGTAAAGCTGTTTCTTATTCAAAACATATATCCTAAAAGATATGTGGGTCTCTATGTTCATTGCTGCACTATTTACAATAGCAAAGATATGTTAAGAAAATCAATATAATCAATAGACAAGTGATAAAGAAGATGTGGTACATACATATAATAATAAAAGCAGAATATGCTAATTAGACCGGACATCCTTCCCGTGGCTGTGAGGGAGGGATCCAGGCAGCCACCATGGCTTGAAGGCCTACTCTTACACTAATTTTGTGCATCAGGCCTCTAGGATACAATAAGCATAAGGAAACAGTAGTTACTGCAATGTTACTGGGCCTTTGTGTTAAATGTTATTTCTCAAAAACATGTCCATTTTCAGGGGAGAAATTCTGGATATGGTGGGTTTTTTTCAACACCTGTGTTACCTCATTTAATTTGTGACCCAAACATATGAGGATTGCCCTTAACATTTTTTATGTTAACCACATGTATAGTACATTTGAATGGTGACTCATCCAAGGCACCTATGCTGAAAAGGCTTATTTACACTCCATGCCAATGAGTACTTGATATTCAAAGGGACACCTGATAGAGAAATGGAGCAAAGAGTGTCTTCTTTTCACCTTAACTTAATCTTGTCATGAGCTTTGAGGTCATGCTGATGAACTTCTGCAGGGTAGGTAACTGTGTCTATGGCTTGGAGAAGATAGGTTCTTTGCCCCAAATTTATTCCTGTGAGAGATGATTTTGGATTTATCTGCATTTATCACAATGAAATTTTGTGGTAAAAGCTTGATATCAAGAGGTTAAAAAATGTTTCAATTCATTTATCATTTATCCACTATTTTGATGCAGACATGGCAATAATATACAATGGTTTTAAAATAGAAGCTTTGATATATTATGTAATTTTAGTGACCAAAGCTTACTATTTTTGGCAAAATATTTATCAACGTTCTCTTCCAGTTCAACTAAAATAAGAAACAAGAAGAGAAAAAAATATGATTTTCATTGCTTCTTTTATCCAGAAGGAAATGCAAAATGATAAATCAGAAATAAAATGTCAACCTAAGAAAAATCCAAACCTGTAGATAATATTTTTATATATTTTTAATTGTTTTCAAAGAGGAAGGGAGAGAGATAGAAACACCAATGATGAGACAGAATCTCTGATCAGCTGCCTCTTGTAAACCTCATTCTGGGGATCAAACACACAACTGGGGCTTATGCCCTGATTAGGAATCAAACCATGACCTTCCAGTTCATAGCTCCATGCTCAACCACTGAGCCAAGTCAGCTGGCTGTAGATAATTTTCATAGGTGTTTATTTGAGCCAAATGGGCAACATATGGTGGGGGGAAGAGAGACCTCAAATGTTCCAGATAATAACAGTTCTGCACTTTCTTTTATGCATTTGAAATTAAAAATCACATGTAAGGGAGATTATATGAAGGTTGGGGAAAGCCAGGCAGGGATTGGATTATAGGATGCTTAATGAGATTATGTACTGTTTGAGATTGGTTACAGCTTATTGGTAAAGTGTGTTAATTTAGATGCATGGCATTGAGGGGGCTTGCCTGAGTCAAAGATAAACCTTTTAATAAAAATGTGTATACTTGGGGTATGACTACCCACCATGACCTGCCCACTTAGAAATTTATAAGCAGATCACCCTGTGAGATCACTTTCCATAGAACCCCTTTTTCATCAACAGAAAGTTGAGTCAAGTACTAATTTCCTCCCCTTTCATCATTTGGGCAGAACCATTGAACTATCTATCCATGCTGCGGTGGCAGTTCTCCGTTGCCCTTATTGAAGGATTTTGTGCCTGTGGGCTGTGACTCAGACATCTTCAGAGTGCTCAACAGTGGTGAGCACAGCAATAGTTTACCACCTGATTTTACCATGCTGGCATTCTTGGAAATTACCACGGGAGACGTTTGACTAATACGTATATTTGCCACATGCTTGTCTTTACCACTTCTCCACAAATTGTTCCTCTTTCTCTTGAATTTCCCAGGAGATCTGTATTGGGAGAGGGCCAGGCAATTGTTAATCAACCCGCTGTACTACAGCAATGCTATGAGGCATCACAGAGTGTCTAATGACTTCAATATATTCCCCTCTTTACTTTTTAAACTGAGATATGATTCTCATATAAGAAAGTGCACCAGATTAGCATATACAATCCACTAGTTTTGTTATATTCACAGAAAGTGAAATGATGGTGGCCACAGGCTGGTGGGAGGGAGACAGGGACAATGGTATTGAATGGGTACATATTTTCAGGTTGACAAGATGAGAATTCTAACACTTGATTACGGTGATGGGTGCACAAAACTCGAGTGTACCTAATGCCACTGAACTGTACACTTAAAATGGCTTAAGTGATAACTTTGTTATGTTTATTTTACCAAAATTTTAAAAGAATACATGCCCAAGAGATAAATGCAACAGCAGAATGGGAAAAAGTATTTGCAAATCATATATCTCATGATGCATAATATCCAGAATACATAAAGAACCCTTACAACTCAGCAATAAAAGAACAAATAACACAACTTTTAAATGGGTAAGTGATTTATTTTCCCAAAGAATTTATGCACATATGCATAAGATATTCAACATCATC
>JAAGEH010001846.1:0-10958 GCA_011751065.1 Lasiurus cinereus
ATTCACAAAAACAAAGCAAAATTTCCTTCTCTGAAAAGCCCTAAGGGGAGGAGAAGGAGGGAGGGTTGGATAAGAGAGGGTGGGTGCTGGCCCCAGCCCAACTCTGAGACCAGGCTTATCCCCACTAGGGCTGCATTCCCTGTGGGGTGTAGTGGGACGCACCCAGGACCATACAGGAAAGAGCGTGGCCCAATGTCTGGCTGAACCTGAAACTCATCGAGTCTCTAGGTTAACACTTTACAGGAAATACAGAAGTTAGAGGTACCAGTAAAACTACACTCAGGGACACAATGAGTCAAACCCAGAATGGGAGATGTTCTCCGGGACGGGTGACCTGGTTCCTCAGCCATCCTTCAGCATGAGGGAACAGAAAGTGCTACAGGCCGTGTGCAGACCCAGTGCTGACAAGACCCCTTAGAAACAGTGATTTCTGAGCCAGTCAGAAGGGGTTGATATGCCCTTGGCTGCAGCAGGGTGCAGGAGGGACCCTGTCAGGGTGACTCCATGGGGCAGATGCTGGAGGAAAAGGAACACCGTGGGTAGAAGCTGCACATTGGAGTGTTGACAGGTGAAACGACCTGCTTGCTGTCTTGTCAGCTAAATTATTCATGACTGAGCTTCAGGGTCTCATGTGATGGCTCCTCTCCTATTCAGCCTTGAAATGTGATTCAGTCTCAGAAAAGAGAGAAATTCTGACCCGTGCTACAACACGGATCTGCCTTGAGGAACCAGGCCCAGTGTATTAATCCTGGCTCAGAAGCACAAATGCTGGAGGATTCCACACAGCAGACCTGCTTGCAGTCATCGAATTCAGAGACTGACAGTGCAATGGTGGTGGCCAGAGGCTGGGGGAGGGGAAGTGAGTGTTTAATAAGCAGAGAGTTGCTCTTTGGAAGATGGAAAGTTCTGGAGATGGACAGTGGTGAAGGCTGTAACCGTGTGACTACCCTCCATTCCCTTGTGCTGCACATTTAAAAATGGTTAAATCAGTGGATTTTGTTCTATCTATCTGATCGCAATGGACATTGAGCCAATGACATGGAAAGACTTTCCAATGCGAAGGAGACGACCCTTTGTGAACAGGTCTCTAGGCACTGATGCTGCACAGGGGGGCAGAGCAAAGTCCTGGGACACCAACCCAGCTCAGCTGCCTGACACTCAAGAGCCAGTACTCAAGGGACAGGGTGTGATGGAGTAAAGCATGTTTATTCGACTCAGCAGCTTGAGAAGATGGTGGACCCTGAGCAGAAAGGTCATCGTTACTTCTTTTTTTTTCAATCCTCACCCCAGGACATGTTTCCATTGATGACAGAGAGAGAGAGAGAGAGAAACATTCACCAGCCACCTCCCATATGCACGTCGACCAGGAATGGAAATTACCACCCAGGGATGTGCCCAGCCTGGGAATCAGAACAGAACCTTAAGAGAACAGGACCGGGCTCCAAGCAGCTGAGCCACCGGCCAGGGCACAAGAGCCATCCTAACATGTGAGGGCAGCAGGGGGGTATGAGTGGGAAAAGGAAGGCAGAACCATGAGAAGCAGAGGGTGCTGTGTGCCAGTCAGCACCATCTGCTCCAGTAAACACAGGGAACCCGGTCCAGGAGGCTCTGTCTTTCCTCCAAGGTGGTCAACTCCCCTGGAGTCAGAATGCCTGCAGGCTGAGTCGGCTTCCTTTGAGGTTGGCTCCTGCAGTCCTTTAGGCCAATGATTGTCAACCGTTTTCATCTCAGGACACACACATGAACCACTCAGCCTCTGCAACACACGAAAACGTACAGGTTTGGCCAATATGACATGTACAGCCGAAACTATTGCTGTGATGGTGGCTGTCATTGTTTTTGGACAATTGAAGGGAAAGGAGGTCAGTGCCCCCTGGCTAAAGAGTCAGCATTGCATGTTTTAAGAATTTGTGCAGCCACAATAGTGGAAATCAATGCTGGAAGCCAGCAGGCTCTTTATCCATAGGTGCATTTGAATTAGCAAGTCATTCTTTCTTTTCAAAATATATTTTTATTGATTTCAGAGAGGGAGAGAAAGAAACAATGATGAAAGTGAATGATTGATCTGCTGCCTCCTACAGGGAGTCTACAGGGGATCTATTTCACAACTGGGGCTTGTGCCCTGACCAATAATCCAAGAGTGACTTCCTGGGTCATGGGTTGAAGCATGCCGCAATGTGCATGCCCTCCATGCCACTGCTCTGCACATTTAAAGGACCTAGTTGTAAGCTTGTTGATTTCGTAATGAAATGGGGGATAGGGCATTGTCGTGGCCCCAGCTCTGCTCACCACCCTCATCCTGAGTTTCCAGGCTGAGCAGCCTGGCCTGTCTGGCTTCTAACCTCTTCGCTTTCCTAAGCTCCTCAGAAAGGAGACACAGGATTCGTGTGGGTATCAAGAAGCCATGCTTTTACAACATAGTTTTCTTGTGGGAAAACTACACTTACAAGTAGTTCCAGTGGATTTGTTTCCCCTGTGGCTCCAGGTCAGACACAGCAATTGGCCCTCCCTCCGTAGCAGTGACCATTGACCTTAGTGGATTCCGGACAGTCGGCAAAGTGACAGAAGCCCTCCCTGATGCCACATCTGTAGTCATCTATCTTGGGGCCAAGATTTGTGAGGAGGCCAGCACCTGTGAGCAGGCAAAGAAGACAAGTCAGGCTCCTGGCTCACAGCCAATGTGGCTCCAGGACACTTGGAGACACAAGACACACCGCCCTTCCCAGAGGCCTACAGATGGTGCCCTCCCAGGTACTGTGCCCCCACTGACCTCTGGGGATGCTCATGCAAAGGTCTGTGCCCCCTGCCTTAGGTCTATGACAGCTGCCTGAGGTCTGTGCCCTCTGCCTGAGGTTGGTGCCCACTGAGGCCAAACCAAAGCTGGGGATGAGCAGCAGGGCTGTAACTGGGGTGTCCTTCTGCCCAGAGAGCTGTGCAGAGCACCCAGTTGGTCCCCAAATAAGGTTCCTTGGCTTCACCCTCTCACCCGAAGACACGTGCTCTGTTCCACAAACACTGGTCTCTGTTTAAGAAATAATCCACACCGAGCAGGTTCCAACCACACACAGTAAAACCTCTGCATTAGAACACTTTCGTACCCACCTTCCAGATGGGCACCCTGAGGTGTATCTGCAGTCAAGTTGTCCTATCTGTCTGACAAAATGATGGCCTGGAAAGGGCACAGTGTCTCTAGCTCTCCTCACAGCTCCCTTCACCTGGTCCCAGCCCCGAGCAGTGCCCACTGGTTCCCAGCTCACCTGGGCCCATGTGGGCGAAGAGCAGGCAGAGAGGCAGCAGCAGGATGTGGAAGATCCTCATGCTCGCTGCCAGGCTGGGCCAGGGCTTGCAGGTGGAACCACAGGCTTCCAGAAGCCAAGGTGCCTCCCTATTTATAGGGGAGAGGGTTGGGCAACCTCAGGGAGGGATCTGTGGGGCGTGACTCTGTCAGGGAAATGCTCACAAGCAGCCCCTCCTGTGGTTCTCCTGCGTCTGTGTGTCAGGTGAACACACTCTCCATCCAACTGGGGGCTGAGCTCTGGCCTGGAGGCCTGAGCTGGGGATTCTCCTGCTCTATCCACACCTTATCCTACCCCTCCAGCCCCCCACACTCCACCAGGCTGGCAGTTCTGAAGGGGTTCTTGAGAAGTTCAGGAGAAGGGGCTCATGCCCAGGCCCCTGGGCTGGAATGGCTCAGAGGCCCATAACAAGGGGCCTTGGGCAGCAGAGACCAGCAAGCCAGCAGCCAGCAAACAGGTCTCAGAGTCCCCTCCTCCCAGGAAAAGCAGAACAACTGTTTCATGGAAACTGTGGAAGCAGTTTTACCAGGGAAGGCTGCTCTCCCTGCCTCGCTTCTGCAGGAACTTTCTCCTCCATTGGTCAACACCTCCTTCCCTCCCTCCATCCCTCCTTCCTTCCCTCTCTCTTCTCTCTCTCTCTCTCTCTCTCTCTCTCTCTCTCTCTCTCTTTCTTTCTTCCTTTCTTTTTTTTTGAAAAATATATTATTATTGATTTCAGAGAAGAATAGAGATAGAAACAAGGATGATGAGATAGAATCATTGATCATCTGCCTCCTGTACCCTCCACTAAGGATCCAGCGCACAACTTGAGTATGTGCCCTGACCATGAATGGAACCCTGAACTCCTGATTCATGCATGGGTCAATCTCAACCACTGAGCCAGGCCAGCCAGGCAGGAATCATGAATTTAAACATCACTGAGCAGACAGATGCTTGGGAGAACCCTGAATACTCCTTCCTGCCCTGAGACTACACGAGAAACCTGCAGCTCATACTTGGAGTAGTCCTATTTCCCTGGTTTATCTCCCTTTTCACCCCCAGGTTCCCATCTATGTTCATGCTCTGGGCTCCCTGCCCCTGTTCCTCTGCTTTTCCTGCCCTTTCCACCTCAGGGTTATTCCCTGGGCCTGGGCCCCCACTGCTGTGGCTCAGGGGGGAGGTCTGGGTCTTTGTTCAGGGCTGTGAGCCGGTCTTGACCTCCCAGTGACATTCTCCTCCCTTGGCCTTTACTGCAGTGTTTACTTCTCGGTGCTCCTGTGTCTGTGCCTCGAATGAGAGTTACTCATCTTTTTATCTCCTTCGTATCAGAACGGTTAGTCCTTGAGTTCAGATGAGCCTGGGATCCCAGTCTGGACATAATGGAAGCCCAGTGACTGCTTGTTTCTTTGAAATACATCCTCCTCCCCTGGTCCCAGTTGCTCATGGAGCTGAAGGGTAGGTCTGTGCCAGGGCTCCTGCTGGGTGTAGGGTTATAACAATGAACAAGTGGTTCTGACTCTGGCTGGAAGGAAAACATCCCCTATGTCATGTCGCCGCCCATTACTTCTGGATGC
Organism: Lasiurus cinereus; assembly: GCA_011751065.1. NCBI lineage: Eukaryota > Metazoa > Chordata > Mammalia > Chiroptera > Vespertilionidae > Lasiurus > Lasiurus cinereus. The sequence goes on from JAAGEH010001846.1 coordinate 4,850, forward strand.
CTGCTAACCGCCCTGGGCCATGCCATATCTCATTGACCATCCCCTGAGCCTGTGGGGTAAGGTTGGGAGTGCCATTAGCTCCAGGCCCCACTTTCCAGATGAGGGAGCTGAGGTTCAACAGAGGGAGGCAACCTGTTTGTGGGACGGGCTGAATGGGGCTGAGGTCTCTGTGTCCTGGTCCAGGGACCCTCTCCTGAGTGCTGGAGGCAGAGGGAGGACAGGTGGGGCCAAGCAGGGCAGGTCTGGGCAAAGTCAGTGTGTGTGTGTGTGTGTGTGTGTGTCTGTATGTGCATGTGTTTGTCAGGGAGTACAGGGAGGGAGAAAGAATGGGCGGGTTAGAGGGGTGACCTTCGTGTGGGACAGGTGGGTTCTGGAGGTCCTGCCCAGGTTGGCTGTAAAGAAGTTCACCCTCAACTTACAGGTGGCTTCTGGGCAGCAAGGCCCTCTGTGTTGGTCACCAGGACCAGGTGGGGGCAGGGCAATTTCTTCTCTCCCAATTGATCCTGTGCCCCAATCCATTTCTTCCCAGCCTTCCCTTCTTCTCTAATAAAGAGGGAATATGCTGTTTGAGCATCACACCCTCACAAAGATGGAGGCGCTTAAAGGAGAGTAACCTCCATCTTGCATAAAAAAAACTGCTGTTTGAATTCTCTGCTATTATTAGATAGTCCCTAGTCCTGTAAACTCTGCCATTTAAACTCTGTCACTTTAAGGCATCCCTTATTCTATAAAATGACTTGGTTTTTAGTTTAAATAATAGGAAAAGATAAACGTAGCTGTCTGACCTAGGAACCTAGCTTTCCGATGCAATCGACTCATATAGACTAACTAGAGCCCAGCTGACGATTGACATTGCTCGAGGAGGCACCCCGTGGGGGCTGGCACCTGCCCCTGACTCACAGCGTCCCCCAGTCACCCTGCCTGGTCTGCTCTGGGGCACCCTGCCAGCTGGGTCAGGCCCTGCCTGGGTCTCTGTCTCTGCTCTGGGCCTCACCTGGGCTCACAACATCCTCCTTTGTGGTCATGACCCGTTATGGAGCCCTGGCCTAATTTGCATATTACCTCTTTATATAGACAGATACTGATAGTAATTCTCATTTTTTTTTGGTATTTTTTAATGTATTTTATTGATTTTTCACAGAGAGGAAGGGAGAGGGATAGAAAGTCAGAAACATTGATGAGAGAGAGACATCGATCAGCTGCCTCCTGCACACTCCACACTGGAGATGTGCTGGCAACCAGGATACATGCCCTTGACTGGAATCCAACTGGGACCTTTCAGTCTGCAGGCTGACACTCTATCCACTGAGCCACACCGGTCTCGCCAATTCTCATATTCTTACGTCAAGTATGAGCTCATTATGAATTCAAGGTTACCACTGTCTATAACTGTAACTCACACAGAGCCTTTTGTAATATCACTCCTAATTAATTGGATCATTTAGGGTTCTTACATCTCGCTCATTGATTTATAACACAGCATGCCCACAGCCAATAGGGAAGGAATATGCTAATTGGCTGCCATGCTCTCAAACATGGCATAGCCCACAGCCACAAGATGGCAGTGCCCACAGCCAGTAACGAGGGGATATGCTAATTGACTGCCCACCCTCAAGAATGGCAGTACCCACAGCCACAAGATGGCACTGCCCAGTCACCTCAGCTTCCCTGATGCCCAAGGTTGGCCCAAGGCTCAGGCAAGCCTTGGATGGTTGCTATCCAGCTGCCCATGGCTGCCGGAGGCTCAGGTACCCAGGGCCAGCCGAGGCTTGTGCTGCTGGCAGTAGCAGCAGCAGAGGTGTGATGGGGGCATGGCCTTCCCTTGATTTCCAGATTACCTCCTGCCGCTGAGGGCTCCCAGTCTGTGAGAGAGACAGGCTGGGCTGAGGGACACCCCCTCCAGTGCATGAATTTCCATGCACTGGGCCTCTACACTTTCTATATAAAACTCTACTATGCAAATAGACCAACCACCAGAACAAGTTAACACCAGTCACTGTGATATGCACTGATCAATAGGGGGCAAGGCAGAACATGGTGGGCATCGGCTGAGATGGAAAGGTGGAGCAGGTGAGTGGGGCCACCAACCAAAGCGGGTGCCAGTCTCTGTCATTGGGATGAGCGTCTGATTGATAAAGAAAATTCTTTCTCCCGCTCACTGAGATCCTTCCCTGCACTACCACCTGCTGTGGCATCCCGCCCTGCTTAAACCTGCTGATAGCTGGAGCTGCTGCTTACAACCCCTGCAGCACTTGACACGGGCCCTGTTTGCTAGGTGCCGACAGTGGGTACAAGCCACAGCAGCAGGCCCCTATTGCCAATTAGGGCTTCTCCACCTGCCCGTGCTCCTGAGGGGCTATCGGGGCAGCAGAAACACTCCCACCCTCTGAAAGTGCCATCCCTGCTCTCACCCACTGCAGGCACCTGCCCCTATTGTGGCGTGCCATCATTAGGTGGGAGTGAGTCTGGTGTCCTCGGCTTGTGGGAGTGGTGGGGGCAGGAACTGGGCTTCCAGCTGACAGGGGACCAAGAGGCCCTGACAAGAGGTGCTGGTCAGGGGCATGGATAATCGGCTGAGACCTGCCCCTGTGCCCCATAGCCTCCCAGTCCATAGTTCCTTTCAAGGTGCACCCATTTCATTCATGGGGTTTCTAGTACGCATATAAATTCTGTGGTTCATCTCTTCCTACAGACAATCTCCAGTCTAAATGAGGAAACTGATCAGCAGGGCCTGGAGGGACTCCCACCCACATGAGGAGCCAGTCCAGGCCATTTTCCATGATTAAGGTCAGCAGAGGTGGCCGTGCCTTCCTCCAGGAGGCCCTCGAACTTTCTTTTAGTTCTCAGAGTCCGTGTTTCCAGAAAAAGCTGTTTGAATTCTCTGCTATTATTAGATAGTCCCTAGTCCTTTTCCTGGGTCACCCCCTCCTACACCTGTTCTCTCCACCTCCAGCCAACCCAAGCCCACCTTCCTAGCCAGCCCACCCCTGTGTGGGTTCATCAGTTGAGGGGATTGGCCTGTACAGAGGCAGGTTCTGGAGCTGATGGGGAGAATTAACACTGTTTACTCTGAGGCAGGGATTCCGTCCTCAGCACTTTTCACACCTGGGACTGTGGAGTGACCCTGAGAGGAGTCCAGGTGAGGGGTACAGGGCTGGAAGGTGGGCACCAGGAGGTTCCGCTGGGCCCAATGTTCTGCATAATGGGCACCAGGTGGTCTGGACAGGTGAGTCCTTTGGGGGTAATCAGAGGGCCATCTGGAGATGGGGTGCAGGTGCAGGTGCCTCATGGGAATCAGGAACTGACCCAGGGCTAGAAAGTTCAAGCCTCCCGGCTCCCAGGCTATTTACAGGAAGCACAGAACCATGGCCTTCTGCCACAACCTTCTTTGCGTCAGTAATTTTATCGGCTTGGTCCTGTGTCCAGGTTGTACATTCTCTATCTTCACTCCTTCCTCCTCTCCCCCGATGACCAGGAAGTTTCTTTCAAAAACATCACAAAATCAATGAAACACTTTAAAGTCTGGTTGGCGGAGTGGCAGCGCCTGACCTGGGTCCAGGGTGTTCCTCTGAGGGAGACATGGGCTAGAGACATGCTCGCTATCCACGGGTGCTGTAACCAGCTCAATATTTGTATGAACCTCTGGGCGGAAGTCTTTGGACAGGGCCAGCTGAGGCCTGATTGCTCTGCATCCATGTCAGAAGAAGTCTGACTCCTGTTAAGTTAGACCTCAGCTCTCAGTTCAGGAGTTGGGGACCCAGGTCTTGCCAGGGGAGGCCTGGGAGCAAGCAGGTGGGTGTTCAGTGAGAAGCATTGTTATGGAAACAAAAGAGCATGATGGTGGAGATTGGAGAAGCCTGTCTTCCCCAGGGTCTAGTGGAGGAGGTTTGTAGACGCTGGCTGGTGCCACCCCCAGACGGGATGGAGTTAGGCAATAACCCCAGTGTGCTCTCCTGGGCTGCAGGGGCATCTCTGGTTTCTCTGAGGCCTGAAGACAGACCATGAATGGACTGTGGTGACGTCTCTGATTGTATCAACTTGTCCCATTTCTGTTTGCATGGCTTTGGGGAAAAGGGCTGTTTCAGTTCTTAGTGACCTCCGACCCAAGGCAGAGAGAAAGACTGGAGCACTGGTTTGGAAACTCACAACCAGATACTGGGGGAATGAGAGAAAGTCAGGACACAGTCCAGTCCAGGAAGAAACCAGACCTCAATCTGCACCGCACAGCCCTCTGGGCTGTGGGCGTGGTGGGGCCTTGTCCTCATCAGAGCAACAACCAGGAGCCTAATGCACTCGGAGGTGTTCCTCTGACTCACTCAGCACAAGTCCCAGATCCGCGTGTGGGCCGTGCTGTGCTGTGCAGGGAGGGAGGGGGTGACACCCTCAAACAGTGCAGGTGGCCGGGATGGGAACAAGCTGGCCCCAGGGGAACATGAGGACAGGAGGTGCGTGCACCAAGTTCACACTGCTGCTGAGTGAGGTCTACAACCAGGTGTCACCAATCAACCCATCAGGTCACACAGAGCGAGACGGAGGAGCAGCCGGACTCGGGGCAGATGGTGTTCACAGGGAGTGTTTCTGTTTTAAGGAACATGCCCCACGTTGCTCTCAAATAGCCAGACACACCTCTGAGCTGCTGAAAAGCGTATTCTTTAAGGTGCTAGTACCTTGGGAATGTCTGAGTATCGTCGACTTCTCCTTCCTTGGCCCCTTCATGCCAAGATGCCTATTGAGCATGAGGAGACCCTCCCTGTGGGGACCCCTATGACCAGGAGGGAGTGGCTGTCCATGGCCCCCACACCACATGCCTGTGCCCTTCACATGTGGGTTGGAAGGGAGCCCGTGTGAGGTTGGGGAGGTGGTAGTGAAGTGAGGCCATGTCTCTGGGGCGACAGGGAGGCCCCTCCTCCTCCAGATGAGCCTCCAGGTGTCCCCACCCTCTGGGACAGGGCTGTGGTCTAGCCTGAGCCAGGTGGGAGACACGTCTTACTGCCCTCCCTAATCCCACCAGCCCTGCCTGGTGAATTCCATCTTTGTTAGTGGCTGTGTCTTTCTGATTCACCCCGGGTAAATCGGAGGGTTCCTAGCCTCCCAGAACATAAGTGCCATTAGATGAGATTGACCTTGTGGGAATAACAGACAGACAACAACCTCACAAGCTCTACAGGTGTCTGTGTGACCTGCAGACAAGACACAGCCTGTGGGCCCAGCCAAAGTGCGCCAGTGGTTGAGCTTCAATCTATGACCCAGAAGGTTGAGGTTCAATTTCTGGTCACTGCAAATGCATGGGTTGTGGTCTGGATACTCAGTGTGGGGCAGGCATGAGGTAGCTGAGCAATGATTCTCTCTCATCACTGTGTTTCTATTTCTCTCCCTTGCCTTTCCTCTCTGAAATCAATAATACATTTTACAAAAAGAAAATAAGATAGGAAGGAAGGAAGGAAGGAAGGAAGGAAGGAAGAGAGGGAGGGAGGTGTTGGCCAATGGAGGAGAAATTTCCTGCAGAAGCGAGGCAGGGAGAACAGCCTTCCCTGGTGAAACTGCTTCCACAAGTTCCATGAAACAGCTGATCTGATTTTCCTGAGAGGAGGGGACTCGGAGGCCGGCTTGCTGGCAGCTGGCTGGCTGCTCTCAGATGCCCTGGACCCCTTGTCACGGGCATCTGAGCCATTCCCACCCAGGGGCCTGGGCATGAGCCCCTTCTCCTGAACTTCTCCAGAACCCCATCAGCACTCCCAGCCTGGCAGTAGTTGGGGGGGGGAGGGGTTGGCGGCTGGGCGGGGGGAGGAAAGAGGGCTCAGGAAGAGGGATATAGAGCAGCAGAGACCCTAGCTCAAGGCTCCCGGACAGAGCTCACAGCCCAGATCAATCAGGAGTGTGTCCATTGACACACACACACACACAGGGGAACCACAGGAGGAGTTGCGTGTCAGCATTCCCCTGACTGAGTCACACATTCCTCAACCCCCCTCTCCCACCCCTCCCACCCCCCCGCACCAGATCATTTTCGGAGTTTGCCCAACCCTCTCCCCTGTAAATAAGGAGGCCCCGATGCCTCTGCAATCCTATGGCTCTACCGGTAAGCATTCACCTTCTCCTGCCCTGCCCC
>JAAGEH010001847.1:0-31627 GCA_011751065.1 Lasiurus cinereus
TATCCACTAACACTGCCCTTCGTATTCATCAGAGAGTTCACACTGGAGAAAAACCTTATAAGTGTAGTGAATGTGGGGAGTCTTTTACCAGGAGCACTGCTCTACATTGTCATCAGAGATTGCACACTGGAGAAAAGCCTTATCAATGCAATAAATGTGGGAAATCTTTTTACACGACATCTCGCCTTCATGAACATTATCAGAGAATTCACACTGGAGAAAAGCCTTATAAATGCAGGGAATGTGAAAAATCTTTTACCACTAGCAGTGAACTTCATTGTCATCACAGAGTTCACACCGGTGAAAAGCCTTATAAATGCAGTAATTGTGGGAAATCTTTTACCAGGAACAGTTCTCTTCGATATCATCAGAGATTGCACACTGGAGAAAGACCTTATGAGTGCAGTGAATGTGGGAAATCTTTTCGCAGGAGCCGTGATCTTCATCTTCATCACAGAATTCACACTGCAGAAAAGCCTTATAAATGCAGTGACTGTGGGAACTCTTTTATCCCTAGCACTCTCCTTTCTAGTCATAAGCGAGTACACATTGGCACAAACTATTATAAATGTGGGAAATGTGGGAAATCTTTTCCTGCTAATGAATCTCATACATTTAAATGAATCTCATACATTTAAAAACCTATGTTATAAAATCCCCCTACGTGTTTTATGGGGTGTTTTTTGTTTTTGTTTTTTATGTTGGAACCATATGTTGCTATGTTTCATTTTCTGAAATACTTAGATGTGTTTAAATATCCAGATCTATGTCACTGCATATTTCTGTTACTTAAGGTGTTTCATTTATATGATCCTACCAATGACATCAATCACCATCCTCTTGTGCCCAAGGAAGCTAACTCTGTTATCTAATTTGTTGGACTGATTGTTGTTAGCCCCACAAAACATAACATTGCAGAGGAACTGCCATTTTTAGAGACACACATTCCCTAGATGCCAGTGATGAATTTATTGATGCCAAAGACATCAATGGAAGAACTGCCAATCTCATGTCTCTGGTTTGTGAAATAGTGAAGGCTTTTTCCTAAGTCTTCTTTCATCTTGGGTGTTTTATTTACTGTAAGGGTTAGCTTATAAGAAGGACTGAGCTCTCCAAACATGGCGGGGTGAAAACCTTTCATGGGCCTCAAACATTCTTTGACCTTGACTGAACAGTGTGGTGTACAAATTAACTTAGCAGTTTTTGCCTAATTTTCATTACTGTCCTTATTTTCCTAAGAAACACTGTGGATTGCAGATTCTTTTGTCCTCATGTGAAGATGGGAGCTTTGAGGCAAAGCAATCACTCCATAGAGGGGTAGCTGTGCTAACCTCAAGTGTATCTTTGAGCTGCGTGAATATTTTCCTTGTTTTTAAGGGATGCTAATATATTTGAAGAATATCTCTTCCCATGTTTTGCAGAGGGCCATATGCCCTAATGCTTTCAATTCCATGGGTGACGGTCACTGGATTTAGGGCCATTGCTGTTATGGGGAACCTTTTCACTATATAAACACTGGTCTAATGTGTTTTGGAGGGGACTGTAGCCCATTAGATGAAATGTTCCTCATCTAAATGTGCATCCAGAAACGTTTCTGTGCAAAAATGTACAATAGTATTGTTTACACAGACTTGAGGATCTGAGGCATGTTTAACTTCTGTGGACACAATCATTGTCATTGATTATCACTAAGAGGTTTTGTTGATTTCTGAAGCCTCTCAGATGTTCACCTCAGAGCCATTTGTGTGCTGGCAGAAAAATAAAGACGAAGGCAAAGGGTGCCTGTAGTCCATGGATGTGGCTTTTGTGATTCAGCCAGCATTCTTATTGGTTTGGTGAACGTTCTTCATTGTTACATTTCTGTCATTAAGGCAAGACAGTTGCTCAGAGGGCATAAGAAGATGGATTCAATATAGATTTGCCAAACCTATTTTTCCAATACAGTGGAACATACACACTTTTTAATTTGGAACCATTTTTGAAACCTATAATGAGTAAAATGCATGTGTTTAGTATAGTATTTCATAAATCTTGATGTGTGCTTGAAACTGAAAGCATCATTATACTCATAATACTGACCATGACGTTTTTAAGTCTGTCCCTGTTCTTAACATCTTTCCAAGTAACCATTGCTTTACATCCCATTTTAACAGATAACTTTGCATTTTCTAAGTATTTTTCTGCTCTAACTTATGTTTCATAAATGCTTGGAGATTTAGTAGAGACATATTTGTAACCCATATTTTTTTCTGATAAATATTCTTACCTTTGAATATAGCACCAATAATTTATCCATTTTTTATGAATATTTGGTTATTTCTAAGAAAGCTGGTACAAACATCCTATATAATAAAGAATTGATATGCTCATTCGACTGAATAGCAGAATGATTGTCTGCACAACCTCCGTACGAAGCCGAGGTTGTAAGGAGCTGTGAGGGACAAGCCCCTTGCACAAATTTCATACTTTGGAACTCTAGTTAGAAAGTCAGAAACATTAATGAGAGAGACATTCATCAGCCGCCTCCTGCACGCCCCACTGTGGAGATGTGCCTGCAAGCAAGGTACATGCCCCCAACCGGAATTGAACCTGGGACCTTTCAGTCCGCAGGCCAATGCTCTATCCATTGAGCCAAACAGGTCTCGGCGCATATTTCCTTCTTATTGGCTGTGGGCACTGCCAAATTTGCGATGGCAAGAAGGTCAATTACCATATCCCCTCTTTATTAGATAGCGTTTCTTTTTTTTTAATTTATTGATTTTTTTACAGAGAAGAAGGGAGAGGGAGAGAGAGTTGGAAACATCAACAAGAAAAACATCACTCAGCTGCCTTCTTCATACCCCCTACTGGGGATGTGCCCTCAACCAAGGTACATGCCCTTGACCAGAATCTCGAACCTGGGACCCTTGAGTCTGCAGGCCGACACTCTATCCATTGAGCCAAACTGGTCAGGGCAAGTTTTTTTTGTTTTTTTAAAAATATATTTTATTGAATTTTTTTACAGAGAGGAAGAGGGAGAAAGGGTTAGAAACATTGATGAGACAGAAACATCAATCAGCTGCCTCCTGCACACCCCTAACTGGGATGTGCCCGCAACAAAGGTACATGTCCTTGACCTGAATCGAACCTGGGACCTTTGAGTCCAAAGGTGGACTCTATCCACAGAGTTAACAGTTAACTGGTTATGTCTAGGATAAGTTTCATTTAACTTTGTCAAAAATTCCATACATAATCTAGGTCCTTGTGTATTGAATGTTTAAATTTGCAAAGGTTAGCATTTTGTTATCTAAAATAAATCTACCATCATGGATGTTGTGGCTCAATTGCTTGGGTGTGATCTCATGCACTGAAGGGTTACTGGTTGGATTTTTGTACTTGTGCCTGGATTGTGGGCTAGCTCCCGGGAATAGGGTGTACAGGAAGCCATTGATCAATGTGGCACTCTTGCATCGTGTTTCTCTCCCTCTCCCTTTTTCTCTTTCCAAAAAATAGTAAAATTTGCATCTGGCATGGCTCAGTTATTGAATTTCAACCTATGAACCAGGAGGTCATGGTTCAATTCTGGTCAGGGCACATACTTGGGCCCTGGGCTAGATCCAATGTGGGGCATGCAGGAGGCAACTAATCAAATTATTCTCACTCATCATTGATGTTTCTCTCTCCCAGTCCGGAAAACTCCAGGCTCTCCCTGCTCTTCCCAGACCAGGCACTTATCACTTTGCCAGTGCCCACCAAACACCTTTGTCTTTGGGTTATTTAGTGAGAAATGGGACCTATAAGAAGCCACTGACTCAGCTTCAGGGAGGCAGGTGCTGTGGGCACTCAGGTCTCATTGTGGTGTCCCACCTGGGAATCTCCAGCAGAATCACTGGAACTCCCTGGATCTCAGTTGGCTGAATGTGACATGCAGATGACTGATGGCGCTTACTCTGGCCTCCCAAGATCAATAAACGTAACAAGCTGAGTACTTGTTGCCAGGATTCCAGGGTTGGATTTTTGAGCATTTTCTTTTTTAATTCTCACAACAACCTGGGCAAGTGGAAATTCATAGCAAATTGCTGCAAAAATTCAGTGTCTAAGAAATGAAGTCAGCTCCCCAAGTTTACACCACACACAAGTGTCAGATTCAAGGGCTGGATTTTAACCATGATTTTCTCCAGCATCAGACACAGTCTCTGCCACTGATGAGCAGCCCTCACTGAAGCAGGTGCAGCGTGAGGACCAGGGTGGCTCAGCTGCAGCTCCTGTTTCCATGGTTGCAGTTATGTGTTTCCTCCAACTCCCTTTACAGCTCAGAGCCCTTACCCTGGGCCTCCCTGTGTTCAGGGGAACGCCATTTCTCAGCTGCAGTGGTTTCTCCAGGAGAAACTTCTTTCCCTGTGAGCTGTAATTTGCCTCCTCTTTGATCCCAGCAGTTTGACCCATGGGAGACCTCGGTAATTTGGCCTTGGCCTCTGCACCTGCACCCCCATGTTGGGTGTCATGCTGTGACCACATACACTGTGATGAATTTCTTGCCTCAGTTTGACCCTTCAAACAATGTTCCTATGTGGCAGTGACATTCACCCTGCAGGAGTGGATGCAATTGGACATGGATTCTGGGGCCTAACATTCAGAAGTGATGCCGGACTCCTATATGATCCTGGTTTCAATGGACGGGTGCTCACCTCTTATTCACGCATAGGACCCCCTACCCATGTGACTCTGTCCTCTGGCTGAATGAGACAATGGCTCTCACCATGTTTTTCCTGTAGCCCAGATCATGTTATGGACCTATGTCCTCCTTCCCAGTCTCCTGTGTCTGTACCATGGGTCTTTGGGTTGAAACAGTCCATTTGAGTACAACTCCTCACTGCAGTGCACACCACAATTGTCCACAAATGGAGATTCTTACTGTACTTTTCCTAACTTTCTACAGTACCTGACTCTCCAAACAACATTTTTTTTACTGTAGGTGAAGGTGGTTTTTCAGGTGAAGGTGCTTGCTCTTCTGGCTAGTTACTCTTAGTTGTTTCCATGTATATGGAGGAATACCTTTAATGACTTTTAGGTTGTATTTTCCCTGTTAATCTATATTATATCAATTTAGTTATGAGCAACCAAAGAACATAGAAAAGAAAAAGGGAATATTATTTTGACTCTACAATGTCATTTTTCTCATTTTCACCCACTGAACTCCTTAGAATAAATGAATACTGTTAGGATCACTGCAAAGAGATGCCATGTAGAGAGGAAGTTTACTTTCCAAGAGGGGAAAGAGCCAGGCATTGCTAGTCAGTACAGGGCAGGGAAGAAAGGGTGGCGTCTGCTTTCCAGCACTGCCTGTGGCTAAGGGACAAGCAATGCAGGGGCCTTAGGCTGTGCTGAAGTTGATATGAGGGCTGTCTTTAAAATTTAGTTTGTTTGCTTTCCAGGAGATAGTCTGGCAGATCTATAGGAAGGTGCCTTATCAGTATTGTTCCCAAGCCTATAAAATATGACTGGAGCAAAAGTTTTGAAGAGTTCAAAAGAGAGTGGTTTCAATGGGTACAGGGAAGGAAACTTCCTACTAACTAGAGACCCCTTGGTTCAAAATATCCCGGAGGTGTGACCACAGCAGGAAGGAGGGGTTTGTAAGACTGGAGCATTGAGAGTAGCTTACCTTGTTCAGCAGTTTGAACAGAGGAGCTGATTGAATTAGAGGAGCCAACAATCTTGGGGTTTCATTAGCAGGCACAGATCCTAAATTGTGGAAGGCCACAGCAAAGAAACAGAAAGACCTTTCTCCTTGTTCTTAAAAATATCACAATGCTTTTATCTTTTTTAAAAATATATATTTTATTGATATTTTACAGAGAGAAAGGGAGAGAAATAGAGAGTTAGAAACATCGATCAACCGCCTCCTGCACACCCCCTATTGGGGATGTGCCCACAACCAAGTACATGCTCCTGACCGGAATCGAACCCGGGACCCTTCAGTCCACAGGTGACTCTCAAACTGGTTTCAGCATTATCTCAATGCTTTTAGATCCTAAGGCTTTATTTATTTATCTTTTTTAAAATATATTTTTATTGATTTCAGAGAGGAAGGGAGCAGGAGAGATAGAAGTATAAATGCTGAGAATCATTGATTGGCTGCCTCCTGCCCACAACCCAGGTATGTGCCCTTGAATGGAATTGCACCTGGGAACTTTTAGTCTGCAGGCTTATGCTCTATACACTGAGCCAAACTGGCTAGGGCCTAAGGCTTTATTGACCTAAAGAGTGAATACTTCCAGGAATCTAAATAAAGGGACACCAGCAATACTGAGGGCAATTGTGTTCAGGAGGATGTCACCAATGGGTCCCAAGGAAATCAACCCTCATAGAGTTTTCTCCTGAACCCACAGGTTCTAACGCCCCAGTATGGAAATAAAACGATGGCACATATTAAACCTAGCAAGCTCAGGGAGCCTGGCATGGCTTGGTGAAGCTCACCAACTCAGAGGCCAAAGGTAACCTCAAAGGGTGGGTCAAAACTAAAACTTTGTAAGTAAAAGCTGGTCATGAAAGATGTCACACTGTAGAAAAGTCTTCTTGTAATGTGCCCTGCAAGTCCAACAGAGAACACCTCAGCCAAAGAATCAAATCAAGGAGTCTTTGAATTCAAAAGCCAGCTGTTAAGAGGGGGCATTAGCTCTTCAAATCTCCCATCCCCGAGTGAGAGCAGTAGCAAGCTTATAAAGGCAAAAAGCAGTTTGTACAGAAGCCAGATTGAGCAGAGTTAGCTGTCTCTAATGGTTATCTATAGTTTCAGTTCCCAGAATCCTGAGCCACTGAGTAAACGGAAAGCATTTTTTGCAGTTCTGGTCCTCAGGCACCAAAGAATAACCTTTGTAAAAACACAATAGGGAATCCTGAGTACTTAGGCAAACTACCCTATTATTTAAGCAAACAAATCTACACTAATAAAAGAGGTACATGCAAATTGACCATCTCTCTGTGTCACCCACCAGCCCACTGGGAGTGAGTATGCAAATTAACCCAACAAAGATTATGGCAGCCATGGAGCTAGAGCAAGCAGGAGGTTTGGGTTGCCCCTGGTGATGGAGGAAGCCAAGCTTCCTGCCTACTCTGCTGCCACTGAAGGAGAGGTTGGGGGTTGGGTCGCTGGGAAGCATGGCCAGCCTGGAAATGGCTTTCAGCCCCTTACCAGGCTGGCCATGCCCCCATGGAGAAGAGTCCCTGCTGGGAGGCATGGCCAGCCTGCAAACAGCCATCAGTTCCTCATCCAGGGTGGCCAGGCACCCCAGTGGGAACCCCCACCCAAGGGGATGTGGCCAGCTTGAAAACAGCCCTCACCCAGGCTGGCCAGGCACCCTAGCAGGACCCTCCCATCCTAAAGGGAGTGTGGACAGCCTGAAAAAGACCCACGGCCCCTAACCCAGGCTGGCCATGCCCCCCCTGGAGTAAAAGTCCCCAGTCGAGAGCATGGCCAGCCTGCAAACAGTCATAAGCCCTTCACCCAGGCTAGCCAGGCACCCCAGCGGGAACCCCCACCCTGAAGGGAGTGACCAGCCTGCAAACAGTCATCGGCCCCTCACCGAGGTTGGCCAGCTACCCCAGCAGGAACCCCCACCCTGATCCAGGACACTCTTTAGGGCAAACTTAGCCAGCCCCCACCCATGCACCAGGCCTCTATCTATACTAATAAAAGGATAATATGCTAATTAGACTGGGAGACTCTTCGAACATTCTTCTGGACAAAGCCACAGTGGCAGGGCCAAGATTAAGGTGGTTAAAGGCCAAGAGGGGTGGGCAGTTGTGAGTGATCAGGCAGTGGGGAGGGTCATTGGGGGTGATCAGGCTGGTGGGGGGCAGTTAGAGGTGAGCAGACCAACAGGGGGGCAGTTGGGAATGAGCAGGCCAGCGGGGAGGGCAAGTGGGGGCAAGCAGGCCAGCAGGGGGGCAGTTGAAGGTGAGCAGGCCGGCAGGGGTGGGGGCAGTTGGGGGCGAGCACACTGGCAGGAAGAGTGGTTAGGGATAATCAGGCAGGTAGCAGGTAAGCAGTTAGGAGCCAGCAGTCCGAGATTGTGAGAGGGATGTCCGACTCCCAGTTTAGGCCCGATCCCTATAAGCTGGCATAGGACATCCTTTGAGGGGTCCCAGATTGGAGAGGGTGCAGGTCCGACTGAGAGATACCTCTTACCCCCATGCACAAATTTCATGCACCGGGCTATGAGCGTTTACAGAAGCCAGAATAGCAGGCTTAAAATTTAAACAGCAGTTTTTACCCAAGATGACTGTTACTATGCTTCATTCCCCACTGGTTTTATGTCCATGAGTCAAATTGAGGACTCATCTTCATTAGGGAAGGGATTGTAATGCCCCTAACTACTAGTAATTTGACGGAATTAATTCTTCTCTGTAATCCTGCCCTTCCACAACCTCAGTTCCCCTCGAATCTTACTTCAGTTTTCCCCCATTTTGGGGCCCGGACACTATATTCCCCTAACAGGGAACATAAATCAAAGGTAAATGTTGTTTCCTCTTTTCTACGGTAGTATTAGCGATTACTTTCCCTGTGATGCCGTCTCGGAGTTCCCAGTCCTATGGTCTTCTTTTATGGGGATTTCCACTTGTACAAAACAGGAAAATGATTAGGTCCCTGATACCCACGAAAGTCTTATCTTTAAGGGGCCCGAGGTGGCATTGGCGATCCAGTCTGTTCCTGCTGCCTTTTAGCTGGGAGAGGTGTAGCCGCGTCTATATGCTATCAACCTTAACAGCTGTTGGCGTGCTCAGGATGACAGTATATGGTCCCTTCCAAGTTGGGGTGAGTCCTTGAGTTGTGAACTTCTTTACCCACACCGAATCCCCGGGTTGGAAGGGGTGTACAGGGTCCGAGGTTGGCACCGGCAGGGCATCTCGAACAAGCTTATGGGTGGCTCTCTGGGTATGCTGCAGAGCTTGTAAGGATCTGAACAAGGAATGGTTATGAATTTCAGCTTTTAGTTCCTCTCTGACCTTGGGAAGGATTGGGGGAGGTTTACCATACATGACATAAAAAGGAGAACTCCTTCCTTGTATGGGGTACACTTGGCCCATAAGAGGGCGAATGGCAGGAGATTGGTCCAGTTTTCACCAGTTTCTAGGATAAATTTAGTCAGAATCCTTTTTAGAGTTCTATTCATATGTTGTACCTGTCTAGAACTCTGTGGCTGGTATGCACAATGGAGTCTCCAATTTATACTTAAGACTTGAGCTATACTTTGAGATCTTTTTGCTACAAAGGGGGGCCATTATCTGATCCTATGTTTACTGGCAGCCCAAATCTAGGTATAATTTCCTGGAGTCATTTCTTGACTACTATAGAGGCAGTTTCTGTCCTAGTGGGGTATGCTTCAACCCAACCTGAGAAGGTGTCTATAAAAACCATCAGGTACCTATGCTCTTTTTTAAAAAAATGTATTTTATTGATTTTTTTACAGAGAGGAACAGAGAGTTAGAAACATCGATGGGAGAGAGACATCGATCAGCCGCCTCCTGCACGCCCCCCACTGGGGATGCGCCCACAACCAAAGTACATGCCCCTGACCGGAATCGAACCTGGAACCCTTCAGTCCGCAAGCCGACGCTCCATCCACGGAGCCAAATTGGTCTCGGTAGGTACCTATACTCTGACACTGGTGACTTGATCTCTGTGAAATCTACCTCCCAATGTTCTCCTGGGGAGTTTCCCTGGGCCCGAATTTCCAGGGGGATCCTCTTGCCTTGCTTAGCATTTACCTGTGCACAGACAGTACATCTAGTGACTATGCTTTTGATTATTTTATCCAAACCTGGTATGTAGTACCTGCCTCATAAGAGTTCAGAAGTCTTGGTGATACCCAGGTGGGTGGCCTGGTGTAACTGGGCAACTAATGTCTGACCTAGAGACTCTGGGACCAGCAGTCTGTTATCTGGTAGAGTCCATCAACCGTTTGGCTCCCATGTGGCCTGTTTTTCTTTTCTTTTTTTAAAATTAAATCTTTATTATTCAGATTATTACATTTTTTTCTCTTCCCCTCCATAGCTCTCCTCCACCCGGCTCCCACTCCTCCCTCTATCCTTACCTCCCTCCCGTTGACCTCATCCATAGGTGTATGATTTTTGTCCAGTCTCTCCCTGTACACCCCTCACCCCTTTCCCCCTGAGAATTATCAGTCCACTCCCTTTCTGTGATCCTGATTCTATTATATTCACCAGTTTATTCTGTAGATCAAATTTTTAATTCACTTAATTTTTAGCTTCAACATGTTGATAGATATGTATTTGTTTTCATCATTTTTTATCTTTTACCTTATTCTTCTTCCTCTTCTAAAAGGGTACCTTTCAGCATTTCATATAATACTGGTTTGGAGTTGATGAACTTCTTTAACTTTTTCTTATCTGTGAAGCTCTTTATCTGTCCTTCAATTCTGAATGATAATTTTGCTGGATAGAGTATTCTTGGTTGTAGGTTCTTGGTGTTCTTCACGTTGAATATTTCTTGCCACTCCCGTCTGGCCTGCATCCTTTCTGTTGAGAAATCAGCTGACAGTCATATGGGTGCTCCCTTGTAGGTAATGAACTGTTCTTGTCTTGCTGCTTTTAATATTCTCTCTTTGTCTTTTACTCTTGGTATTTTAATTATGATGTGTCTTGGTGTGGTCCTGTTTGGATTCCTTTTATATGGGGTTCTGTGTGCTTCCTGGACTTGTAAGTCTATTTCTTTTACCAGATGTGGGAAGTTTTCAGTCATTATATCTTTAAATAGGTTTTCAGTATCTTGCTCTCTCTCTTCTTCTGGCACCCCCACAATTCTGATGTTGGTACGCTTGAAGCTGTCCCAGAGGCTCCTTACATTATCTTCACATTTTTTATTCTTTTTTCTTCTTGCTTTTCCAGTTGAGTGTTTTCTGATTCTTTATCTTTCATATTTTTTACTTGATTCTTGCCTTTCTCTAGTCTGCTGTTAGTTTTCTGTATAATATTTTTTATTTCAGTCAGTGTATGTTTAATTTCTAGTTGGTCCTTTTTCATCTCCTCTTGGGTCTCGCTAAATTTATCCAACTTTTCTATGCTATTCTTGAAAAACCTTATAAGTGTGGTTTTGAACTCTATATCCAGTCGTTTGTTTTCCTCCATTTCTTTTGTTTGTGGTCTCTTCCTTTGTCTCGGCATATTCACAATGCCGGGAGAACTTCTGTGTTGGATTCAGCCTTATGATACAAGAGTTGCAAAACTGCAAAAGCCTTTCTGTTGAGCCTGGGATGGGTGGAGTCTCAGGGCTTAAGGGACCGCCTTGCCTTCCAGTCGGCCCTGCCCTCCATGGTCCTTGGGTCTCACGTGACTGGGTAATTGCTGGAGCGGTCCTTGTGTGTGCACACCTTCTCTTGCAGTGCCTCTAGACTGCTGCCTTTCTGGCTCCCCTGCACTCCAAGGCCATATGAATCTGGATCCCCAGGGTTTCGCCCGAAACTGGGGTTTAGTGGAATTTGAAGTGGCGCAGTTGGGAGGCTCTGTCTCCCACCCACTCGTGAAAACCAGCGGCACAATCAGCAGTCGGTCTTCTGTGCGCAGTGCTGTGCGCACCGCCAAGCTTCTGATCTTTTGCGACTCCCCTAAATTTCCATGCACTTCTCCCTTTTACAGTCCAAACTCCCCCCGTATGAGTTTCAGCTGGACCCAGTATTTAGTGTCATAGGATAAGGGGTTCGATGCCATTGGGAGTCTTTGTCTCTCTCCCACCAGAGAAAGCCAGCCAGGTTCTCAGGCACCCACTCTCTCCATGTGCGTGTCTCCGTACCTCAGCTTTTTGCAGCTCCTCTGGGTCTCTGTGAGCCCTCTCTTTCCTTCTAGTTGTAGAATTTCCATTCAGCCAGCTTTCCTGTGGTTCTGGATGATGTCCATTCTGTCCTTTAGTTGTAGTTTTGAAATTGTTGTGCAAGGCAGCAATGTAGGTGTATACCTATGCCGCCATCTTGGATTCTCCCCACCATCTGGCCTGTTTCTTTCTGTTCTGCCAATTCCTCCTCTTGTTTGGTGTAAGAAGGGGTGAGGGGTCTGTCCGTATCTGGCAGAATTAGTAGTACTTGTAGAGGTCCCACTGTTTTTTGGGTCGCTTCCCTGGCAGCCTGGTCTGCGGCTCGATTCCCTCGAGTGATATTCTTTGCAGGGCACTACTGCGATCGCCTTGGGGAGCCAGATAGCTTCTAATAAGGCGAGGATTTCTTGCTTATTATTTTTTAAAATATATTTTATTGTTTTTTTACAGAGAGGAAGGGAGAGAGACAGAAAGTCAGAAACATCGATGAGAGAGAGACATCGATCAGCCACCTCCTGCTCGCCCCACAGTGGAGATGTGCCTGCAACCAAGGTACATGCCCCCAACCGGAATCAAACCCGGGACCTTTCAGTCCGCAAGCCGACCCTCTATCCACTGAGCCAAACCGGTCTCGGCTCTTGCTTATTTTTAATGTCCTTTCTGGCTGAAGTTAGTAACCTTCTTTCCCAGTGGATGGCACTGTGTACATATGCTGTGGCAAATGCATACCAGCTGTTGGTAGAGATGAGGACAGACTTTCCCTTCCCCCATGGGAGAGCCTGGATTAGGGCCAGAACTCTGCTTTCTGTGCTGAAGTCCCTCTGCTTAGGAACTGTGACCAGAGAGTGCAGTCCAGGGTGACTACTGCCACCCGCCATACCAGATTCCATCCCGCACATAGTTGCTCCCATCCGTGTACAGTACCCCATCTGGTGATGATAGCGGGGCTTCTGTTAGGTCTGGGCGAGCGGTTTGGACTGCGTCTGTTACCTCTATGCAATCGTGGAGGGGCTCCTCCAGATCATCATCATCTGGGAGTAGGTTCGCAGGGTTGATGGCCAGCGACTTATGGAACCCGATGCAGCACTGGTTGAGGAGAAGAGCTTGGAACTGGGTAAACCTGGCATTCGACATCCACCGTTCCAGAGCACCTCGGAGGAGGGCCTCAATGGCCTGGGGTGTCGTCAGGACTAACTCCTGGCCCAGAGTCAGTTTGTCCATGTTCTTCACCAGCAGTGCTGTGGTGGCCACTGCCCGGAGGCATGCAGGTCATCCTGAGGCCACTGGGCCTAGCCCCTTAGACAGATAGGTTACAGGTCTCTTCCAGGGACCTAGAGTCCAGGTGAGAACCCCTTTGGCAATGCCCCTGACCTTGCTAACGTAGAGGTGGAAGGGCTTCGTGACATCTGCTAAGGCTAGGGCAGGAGCTGAGACGAGAACCTCCTTTAGCTCCTCAAAGGCCCTTCATTCCACCTCTGTCCAGTTCAATGAGAGGCTCCCCGTTGCTTGAGTATGAGGTTTAGCAATGTCTGCAAACCCTGGTCATCCATAGGCGGCAGTATCAAACCGCCCCTAGGAACTGTTGAGCCTGCTTCTTGGTTGTTGGCGTGGGGATGAGTAAGATTGCCTCATTCCACTGAGGGAAAGGGTTCGCCTGTCTATGCTAATCTTGTACCCTAGGAATGTAACATCGGAGGAGCATAACTGAGCCTTTTTGGCCGACACCTGGTAGCCCAATGCTTGTAGGGTGCCTAACAGGCCCTCCGTGGCCCCTTGGCAACTTTCCTTGGTATCTGCAGCTAGTAGATCATCTACATATGGGAGCAGGGTACATTCAGGATGCTCCTGTCTAAATGTAAGTAGATCCCAGCTCCAGGCTTCATTGAAAAGGGTGGGAGAGTTTTTAAAACCCTGAGGCAACCTGGCCCAGGTTAATTGTCCTGAATATCCTCCCTCCCGGTCATTTCATTCAAATGCAAAAATGGGCTGGCAAACTGGGGCCAGAGGTATGCTGAAGAAGGCATCCTTTAAATCCTAAGACCTTGTAGAACTGACGCTCTGGAGGCAGAAGACAGCAGAGTGTCAGGGTTCGGGACAGTGGAATGTATATTCTCAACCTTCTTGTTCACCTCCCTTAGGTCTTGTACCTGTATGTAATCTCCTCTTGGGTCTCGCTAAATTTATCCATCTTTTCTTTTCTTTTTTTTTAAATATATTTTATTGATTTTTTACAGAGAGGAAGGGAGAGGGATAGAGAGTTAGAAACATCGATGAGAGAGAGAGAGAGAGACATCGATCAGCCGCCTCCTGCACACCCCCTACTGGGGATGTGCCCACAACCAGAATCGGAATCAAACCTGGGACCTTTCAGTCCACTGAGCCAAACCGGTTTCAACTTATCCATCTTTTCTAAGAAATTCTTGAAAAACCTTATAACTGTGCTTTGAACTCTATATCCAGTCATTTGTTTACTTCCATTTATTTCGTTTGTGATTTGTTTCTTTGTCTTCACATTTTCACTGCTTCCCTGAGTTGGTAGAGTAGCTTTGTGTGCTAGGTGTCCCATAGGTCCCAGTAGCTCCACCTCCCCAGTGACCTGAGGTGAACTATCTTGTGTGTACAGCCTTGTTGTAGTTAAGTCTTGATTGTTGTTGGTATCATTGGGGGGAATTGACCTCCAAGTCAATTGGTTGTGAGGATCAGCTGTGTCTGTGCCCAGAGAACTCCTGTGCTGGACTCAGCTTTAAGACTTGCAATATGCCTCTCACCAGGCATCCTCGTGGGAGTGACATCGTCTTTAAACCCTGCGTGGCAATCCCTGACACACCACCGTGATGCCCAGGGAAGACAGGGCGACCTGGAAGTCCAACTACTTCCTTAAGATCATACAACTTCTGGATGATTATCCAAAATGCTTCATTGTGGGAGCAGACAATGTGGGCTCCAAGCAGATGCAGCAGATCCGCATGTCCCTCCGAGGGAAGGCTGTGGTGCTGGTGGGCAAGAACACCATGATGCGCAAGGCCATCCGAGGACTTCTGGAAAACAACCCAGCTCTGGAGAAACTGCTGCCTCACATCCGCGGGAATGTGGGCTTTGTGTTCACCAAGGAGGACCTCACTGAGATCAGGGACATTCTGCTGGCCAATAAGGTGCCAGCTGCTGCTCATGCTGGTGCCATTGCCCCGTGTGAAGTCACAGTGCCAGCCCAGAACACGGGTCTGGGGCGAGAGAAGACCTCCTTCTTCCAGGCTTTAGGCATCACCACTAAAATCTCCAGGGGCACCATTGAAATACTGAGTGATGTACAGCTGATTAAGACTGGAGACAAAGTGGGAGCCAGCGAAGCCACACTGCTGGACATGCTGAACATCTCCCCCTTCTCCTTTGGGCTGATCATCCAGCAGGTGTTGACAATGGCAGCATCTACAACCCGGAAGTGCTTGACATCACAGAGGAAACTCTGCATTCCCGCTTCCTGGAGGGTGTCCGCAATGTTGCCAGCGTATGCCTTCAGATTGGTTTATCCAACTGTTGCGTCAGTACCCCATTTAATCATCAATGGGTACAAGCGAGTTCTGGCTCTGTCTGTGGAGACTGATTATACCTTCCCACTTGCTGAAAAGGTCAAGGCCTTCTTGGCTGATCCATCTGCTTTTGTGGCTGCCGCCCCTGTGGCCGCCGCCACCACTGCTGCTCCTGCTGCTACTGCAGCCCCAGCCAACGTCGAAGCAAAGGAAGAATCGGAGGAGTCGGAGGAAGATATGGGATTTGGTCTCTGATTAATTACCAAAAAGCAACCAGCTCAGCCAACTCTATTTGAGAAACAAGGAAATAAAGACTTATTTCTCTTAAAAACAAAAACAAAAACAAAAAGACTTGCAATATTGCAAAAGCCTCTGTGCCGGGCTTGGATGGGGTGGAGTCTCAGGGCTGAGCAGACAGGCTTGGCTTCCTGTCAGCCCTACCTTACGCAGCCCCTGGGTCTCAATGTCCCTTCGTAATTACTGCATCTCTGTGCACAGTCACACTCGTGCATCTCCAGACCACTGCCTTTCTGGCTCCCCTGAGTTTCCGTGCGATCCAGGGACCTGTATGAGTGTGGGTCCCCAGGGTCTTGTCCGAAACTGGGGTTCAGTGCAGTCTGACCTGAATTTTAGCGCAGTTGCGAGGTTCTGGTTTCCTCCCGCTAGAGAAAGCCAGTTTTCTCTGCGCCCATTTTCACATGCACCTTCAGACCTCTGTCTTTTGCAGCTCCCCTAAGTTTCCCTGCACTCCTCTCTTTTCACAACAGTCCAGACCCCTCCCCCCTGTATGAGTCTCACCCGCAACGTGGGTTCAGTGCAGTTGGAAGTGGGGCTCAGTGCAGTTGGTAGTTTCCATCTCCCTCCCGCTAGAGGAAGCCAGCCTGGCACTCTGCCGCCTGTCCTCTCCATGCATGTGTCTCTGTACCTCAGCTTTTTGCAGCTCCTCTAAGTCTCCGTAAGACCCTCTCTTTCCTCCTAGTTGTAGAATTTCCACCTAGCCAGCTTTCCTGTGGTTCTGGATGATGTCCGTTCTGTCTTTTAGTTGTAATTTTGAAATTGTTGTGTGAGGCAGCAATTTAGGTGTTCACCTATGCTGCCATCTTGTTTTCTCCTCTCGCCATTGGTAATATTCTTAGGAACTTGGGTGTAAGAATCCAAAAAGGTGATCTAGCGTTTTTCCAGCATACTCCTGGAGAAAAAATCGAAGGTCTGCTACTAGAGGGCTAAGAAATGTCATATCTTCCCTTAGCTGGTTTGGCTCAGTGGATAATGCCTAGGCTTGCTGACCGCAGGGTCCGGCTGGATTCTGATCAAGGACATGTACCTAGGTTACAGACTACTCCCTGGCTGGGGCCCAGGTCAGGGCTCATGCAGGAGGCAATCAATCAAAGTGTTCCTTTCACATAGATGTTTCTCTCTGTCTCTTCTTCTCTCTTCCACACTCTCTAAAAATCAATGGAAACATATCCTCAGGTGAGGATAAAAAAAAAAAGAGAAAGAAAGAAAGAAAGAAAGAAATGTCATATCCTATGAAAGAAATAATGACTGAAAACTTCCCCCACCTGGTGAAAGAAATAGACTTACAAGTCCAGGAAGCACACAGAACCCCAAACAAAAGGAATCCAAAGAGGACCACACCAAGACACATCATTATTAAAATGCCAAGAGCAAAAGACAAAGAGAGAATACTAAAAGCAGCAAGAGAAAAACAGTTAATTACCTACAAGGGGGCACCCATACGATTGTCAGCTGATTTCTCAACAGAAACTATTCAGGCCAGACAGGAATGGCAAGAAATATTCAACGTGATGAATAGCAAGAACCTACAACCAAGATTACTCTACCCGCACACCGTCTTAGGGCTGCTCCGTGGTAGACGTTCTCAGAGCAACCGAACCACAGCCCGTCCTCCGCTCACGGTCTCCTGTGGAAGCTTGAGCCGGCTATGTAGAGCTTCTCCCTTTGTCTCATAACCATGTCCACCAACGAGAATGCTAATTCGCCAGCTGCCCGCCTTAACAGATTCAAGAACAAGGGAAGAGACAGTACAGAAATGAGGCGGCGCCGAATAGAAGTTAATGTGGAGCTGAGGAAAGCTAAGAAAGATGACCAGATGCTGAAGAGGAGAAATGTGAGCTCATTTCCTGATGATGCTACTTCTCCACTGCAGGAAAACCGCAACAACCAGGGCACTGTAAATTGGTCTGTTGAGGACATTGTCAAAGGCATAAATAGCAACAATTTGGAAAGCCAGCTCCAAGCTACTCAGGCTGCAAGGAAACTGCTTTCTAGGGAAAAACAGCCACCCATAGACAACATAATCCGGGCTGGTTTGATCCCAAAATTTGTGTCCTTCTTGGGCAGAACTGATTGTAGTCCCATCCAGTTTGAATCTGCTTGGGCCCTCACTAACATTGCTTCTGGGACTTCGGACCAGACCAAGGCTGTAGTAGATGGAGGCGCTATCCCAGCATTCATTTCTCTGTTGGCATCTCCCCATGCTCACATCAGTGAACAAGCCGTATGGGCTCTCGGAAACATTGCAGGTGATGGTTCCATTTTCCGAGACTTGGTTATCAAGTATGGTGCGGTTGACCCACTGTTGGCTCTTCTTGCAGTTCCTGATATGTCATCTTTAGCATGTGGTTACTTACGTAATCTGACCTGGACACTTTCAAACCTTGGTCGTAACAAGAATCCTGTACCCCCGTTAGATGCTGTTGAGCAGATTCTTCCTACTTTAGTTCGTCTTGTGCATCATGATGATCCAGAAGTATTAGCAGATAGCTTTTGGGCCATTTCCTACCTTACTGATGATCCAAATGAACGGATTGAAATGGTTGTGAAAACAGGAGTTGTGCCTCAACTTGTGAAGCTCTTATGAGCTACTGAATTGCCAATTGTGACTTCTGCACTAAGAGCCATAGGAAATATTGTCACTGGGACAGATGATCAGACGTAGGTTGTAATAGATGTGGGAGCACTTGCTACCTTTGGTGACCTGCTAATGAGCCCCAAAACTAATATTCAGAAGGAAGCTAAAAAAAAAAAAAAGAAAAAGAAAAAAAATAGATTACTCTACCCAACAAAACTATCATTCAGAAATGAAGGTCAGATAAAGATCTTCACTGATAAGAAAAAGCTAAAGGAGTCCATCAACACCAAACCAATATTATATGAAATGCTGAAAGGTACTCTTTAAGAAGAATAATAAGAAGAAAAAGATAAAGATAAAAATTATGAACAACAAATACATATCTATCAACAAGTGAATTAAAAATCTGATGAACAAAATAATCTAGTGAATATAATAGAATCAGGGGCATAGAAAGGGAGTGGACTGACAATTCTCAGAGGGGGGCGTGGAGGAAGAGACTGTACAAAATTGTACACCTATGGATGAGGACAATGTAGGGGAGGGAAGTGCAAAGGGTGGAGTGGGAACCGGGTGGAAGGGAGCTATGGGGGGAGGGGCGGGAATAGAGGAACAATTGTAATAATCTGAACAATGAAGATTTGTTAAATTAAAAAAAAACCCTGCCAAATACCCTAATCCTTCTTTCATGTATAGACCATACCTTAAGCCACCAATCAGTGTGTGCCCAGTACACTAAGCCCCCATTCCTTCCCATTCCTCCCCTCAAAAGGCGTGTTCACCTCTGCACAGCTTGCTGTTCTCTCCTTGAGAAACAGCCCTGCAGGTCTCCTTTCCCTAATAAAGCCTGTAATCCTGGTTTTTGGCTCCCGATTGATTTCTCATTCTGGTACTGAAACCCTGGAAAGATGAACAGGAGAGTGGATGATCTTCAGACCTACCCCAGCTTCTCTAGCTCTGCTCAGTGGTATGGTTCTGATTTGTTTGTCCCGCCCCGACCCTCTCTCGAGGCCTGCCAGACCAGGACACGTGGGGATCTCCTCACTTCCCTCCCACAGGTAGGCTTCAGGTACTTTCCCAATCCCCCTGTCTTTTTTTTCTCGCTGCCTGTGACCTGGAGGGGCATTAAGGTCTCAGAGTTTCCCATCTACTTGGCTACTCGCTCTATGAAAGCCCAGGCGCCTGGCCGATAATTCTCTTCTCCATGGGAAAGGTGTCTCGGGTGATGATATCAGAACCTTTTCTCAGCGCGCGCTCTCTCTCTGTCTCTCAATATATTTTATTGATTTTTACAGAGAGGTAGGGAGAGGGATAGAGAGTTAGAAACATCGATGAGAGAGAAACATCAATCAGCTGCCCTCTGCACGTCCCCCACTGGGGATGTGCCGCAACCAAGGTACATGCCCCCGACCGGAATTGAACCCTTTAGTCCGCAGGCTGAAGCACTATCCACTGAGCTAAACCAGCTTCGTCTCGGCTCCCTCTCTCTACGGGTTGGTTGAGGGAACAGGAGGATGCTCCTTGTTCCTTCCCCGACTTCCGATAGCCCTTCCCTCCAATCATGGGGACCTCTCAATCCAAACCCACTCAAACACACCCTTAGGGTGTTTCCTAGCCAATCTCTCGACCCTTGAGCTTTCTGGCTACATCAAACCAAAGAAGCTCTACCTGGCCACAATATGAACTTGACAGGGACTCTGAGTGGCCCGAAAATGGCACTTTCGATTCCAATATCTTTCGAGACCTAGATCATTTTTGCCGCCGAATAGGGAGGCCTCAGAGATCCCTACGAACAGGCTTTCTTTTCCCTCCCCTCCTGCCCCTCGCTTTGCTCCATCAGATCCTTCTCACAAAGTCCCCTTCACCCCCTCAAACTGGTCTTCAGCCGTTCTCTGTCTTCTGACTCTTTCACCACAACCAATCATTCCTCTCCACCTCGCCCACCCGCACCACTCCCTTAACATCTCGCCACAAAACCTGCACCCCACACTCTACCCTCTGAGAACTCTAACTGCCCGCCTTCCCCTGTGTGCTCTCCCCTGAATCTCCGCCCGTGACTGCCAGCCACCAAATTCACAGGTGGCTGGCCAGGTCCCTTTGCCTGAGATTGCAGGGGGAGAGGGTATTATCCGGGTAGCCATTCCCTTCTCACTCTCTGATCGCCTTGGCTCTTTCTCTTCAGACTCTCTTAACCAGCAGGCGCCTTCTCCCCAGTCCCTGAGAGCCCAAATCCTGAGAACGTGAGCTCCAGAGACTGCCTTCCTCCACAGCCCCTTCTGTTCCCACGTCCATTCTACCCCTGAGGGAGGCAGCAGGAAGGGAGGGCACAGTCTGGGTCCACGTCCCATTCTCCATGTCCAGCCTCAGATTGAGAGGCATCTCAGGTCTTTTTCCTGAGAAAGGTCTCCTGACCACCTTTACTCCCCAACATAAGCTGTAAAGTTCAAAAAAATAGATGCCGGTCCACAAACCCCTCAAAAAGACCTCGTTAACCTGACCTTTAAGGTCTTTAATAATAGAGATGAGGAGACCCAAATCCAAAATCAAAAGCGAGATCAGGCCAAGGCTGAGGCCCAGAAGGAGGCCTTCCAGCTCCTACCCACCGCTTTTAAACCCCAAACCAAGTGTCGGTCTTCCAACTGTGGTTAAGCCAGGGTTAAGCTAAGCCTCCCCCAGGCCCATGCTTCAAATGCAGCAAGGAAGGACGCTGGGTCAAGTCCTGCTCAAACCCGAGACAGCCGCCTGGGTCCTGCCCAAGGTGCAGAAGGGAAGCCACTGGACATCAGACTGTAGTCTGGCCCTCCGGTTCAGGCCTCAGCCAGTCCAGCAAGGCCGCCCTCTGGATCCGGTTTGGAGCTCCCAGACCTCCTGGGACTGGCCACCGAAGAAGCTGCCCAGGCCCTGACAGGGCCACACAGACTTACATCACCAGGACAGAGCCACGGGGAACGACTGTGGTGGCAGGTAAGCCCATCTCCTTTCAATGGCCACTGGGGCCACTTATCCTGCCCTCTCCGAATTCGCTGGGACCCTTGTCCCCTCCTCAGTCTCTATTATGGGGGTTGACAGATTAAATATATTTTTATTGATTTCAGAGAGGAAGGGAGAAGGAGAGAGAGATATATAGAAACATCAATGATGAGAATCATTGATCGGCTGCTTCCCACACACTGCCGGCAGAGGATAGAGACCGCAACCTGGGAATGTGCCTTTGACCGGAATCAAACCAACACTCTATCCACTGAGCCAAACCAGCTAGGGCTCCCGCATTCATTCTTTTTTTATTATTATTAAATTTTATTGTTCAGATTATTACAATTGTTCCTCTTTTTTCCCCTCATACCTCCCCTCCACCCATCTCCCATCCCACCCTCTGCCTTTACCTCCCTCACATTGTCCTTATCCATAGGTGTATATTTTTGTCCAGTCTCTCCCTGCACCCCTTCCCTCATCTATTTTCCCCTGAGAATTATCAGTCCACTCCCTTTCTGTGCCCCTGATTGTATTATATTCATCAGTTTATTCCGTTCATCAGATTTTTAATTCACTTGATTTTTAGATTCAACTTGTTGATAGATATGTATTTGTTGTACAAAAATTTTTTCTTTACCTTTTTCTTCTTCCTCTTCTTCTTAAAGAGTACCCTTCAGCATTTCATATAGTACTGGTTTAGTGCTGATGAACTCCTTTAGTTTTTTTCTTATCTGTGAAGCTCTTTATCTGACTTTCAATTCTGAATGATAGCTTTGTTGGGTAGAGTAATCTTGGTTGTAGGTTCTTGCTATTCATCACATTGAATATTTCCTGCCACTCCCATCTGGCCTGCATAGTTTCTGTTGAGAAATCAGCTGACAATCGTATGGGTGCCCTCTTGTAGGTAATTAACAGTTTTTCTCTTGCTGCTTTAATATTCTCTCTGTGTCTTTTGCTCTTATTATTTTATTTATTTTTAATATACTTTATTGATTTTTTTATAGAGAGGAAGGGAGAAGAATAGAGAGCTAGAAACATCTGTGAGAAAGAAACATCCATCAGCTGCCTCCTGCACACCACCCACTGGGGATGTGCTCGCAACCAAGGCACATGCACTTGACCAGAATCAAACCTGAGACCTCTCAGTCTGCAGCCTGACGCTCTATCCACTGAGCCAAACTAGCTTCGGCTACTCTTGGTATTTTAATTATGATGTGTCTTGGTGTGGTCCTCTTTGTATTTTTTGTTGTTGTTGTTTGGGGTACTGTGTGCTTCCTGGACTTGTAAGTCTATTTCTTTCACCAGGTGGGGGAAGTTTTCAGTCATTATTTCTTCAAATAGGTTTTCAGTATCTGACTTTCTCTCTTCTTCTGGTACCCCCATAATTCTGATGTTGGTACACTTGAAGTTGCCCCAGAGGCTCCTTACACTATCTCCACTTTTTTGGATTCTTTTTTCCTTTTGCTTTTCCAGTTGAGTGTTTTCTGCTTCTTTGTATTTCAAATCTTTGACTTGATTATTGCGTTCCTCTAGTCTGCTGTTAGGTCTCTGTATAATATTTTTTTTTCAGTTCAGTGTATGTTTAATTTCTAGTTGGTCCTTTTTCATATTCTCTTGGATCTTGCTAAATTTATCCATCTTTTTAAGGAAATTCTTAAAAAACCTTATAACCCTGGTTTTGAACTCTATATCCAGTCATTTGTTTTCCTCCATTTCTTTCACTTGTGATCTGTTTCTTTGTCTCTGCATTTTTGCCGCTTCCCTGAGTTGGTAAGAGTAGCTTTGTGTGATAGGTGTCCTATATGGCACCGTAGCTCTGCCTCCTTAGTTACCTGAGGTGGACACTCTTGGTGCACCCCTTTGTAGACTGTGTATACAGTCTTGTTGTAGTTAAGTCTTGATTGTTGTTGGTATCACTGGGGGGAATTGACTTCCAAGCCATTTGGTTGCGAGGATCAGCTGTGTCTGTGCCCGGGGAACTTCTGTGCTGGACTCAGCTGTAAGACTTACAAGATTGCAACAGCCTCTGTGCTGGGCTTGATGTGGCGGAGTCTCAGGGCTGAGCAGATAGCCTTGGCTTCCTGTCATCCCTGTCCTACACAGAGGCCCCTGGGTCTCAATGCCCCTCAGTAATCACTGCAGCCCTCTCTGTGCACATGCACACACGCCTCCGGACCTCTGTATTTTGGGCTCCCCTGAGTTTCTATGCGCTCCAGGGATCCATATGAGTCTGGGTCCCCAGGGCTGGCTTGGTACCGGGATTCAGTGCAGTTAGACCTGGATTTCAGTGCAGTTGGGAGGTTCTGTTTTCCTCTCGCTAGAGAAAGCCTGGGGCACAATCAGCTGTCAGTCCTCCAGACCTCAGCCTTTCATGGCTCCCTTAAGTTTCTGTGCACTCCTCCCTTTTCATGACAGTCCAAAACTCCCCTTCCTCCCATATGAGTCTCTCCCAGAACTGGGGTTCAGGGCAGTCAGACGTGGGGTTCAGTGCAGTCGGAATTTTCTGTCTTCCTATGCTAGAGGAAGCTGTATCTCTGTACCTCAGCTTTTTGCAGCTCCTCTGAGTCTCTGTGAGCCCCTCTCTTTCCTTCTAGTTGTAGAATTTCCACTCAGCCAGCTTTCCTGTGGTTCTGGATGATGTCCATTCTGTCTTTTAGCTATTGTTTCGAAATTGTTGTGCGAGGCAGCAGTTTAGGTTTTCACCTATGCCGCCATCTTGGTTTCTCCTCCTCATTCACTCTTTTCCCATTCTACCTCAGTGCCCGGCCCAGGGATAGCATGTATCCCCTCATAAAGCCGAGTTGTCCCAAATGACAGTCACCTACCTCCGTTTCACTCTCTCACCTCACAAGGCCAAGCCATTCTTTGAACTGTAAACACCTTATTTCCTTATCTCCTCTAATACTGTCCCCTTCTTTGAACAATAAATTTTCTCCTGCCCTGATTGGTTTTGCTCAGTGGATAAAGCATTGACCTGCAGAGTCAAGGGTCCCAGGTTTGATTCTGGTCATGGGCATGTACCTTGGTTGCGGGCACATCCCCAGTAGAAGATGTGCAGGAGGCAGTTGATCGATGTTTCTCTCTCATCGATGTTTCTAAATCTCTATCCCTCTCCCTCTTTGTAAAAAATAAATAAAATATATTACACACACACACACACACACACACACACACACACACACACACACATACACCTAACCAAGCTATTCTTAGAGCTCCATATGCCTTGGACTGAACTACTCCCTGTGGTACTAATAAGACTGAGGGTCATGCCAGGATAACCACTACTTCTCAGCCCCTCCGATATCATGTCTGGGCTGCCTTTTGTCCTCCAAACCCCAGAGGACAATTCTCCTTCCTCAGGAGACTACTTCCCTGCTTTTGCTCATAGGTTACTGTTGTTACATTGAGCATCTTCTCCCCCATCCCTCTCCTACAACTTGTACTCATCTCTCAGTCCTCCCTGGGGACTGGGCCTATGTCAAGAAAAAAGGAAAGGCATCCTTAACACCCACATGGGAGGGGCCTTACCCAGTCATACTATCTACTCCGTCAGCAAAGGTACAAGGAATCCACCACTGGTATGACCTCTCACACGTTAAGCCATACAAACCTCAACACAAAACGCTACCTTCCTACACTTCTACCCCCACAGGACCTCTTTCTTTCAGACTCACCAAATGTCTCTCCGCCATCCCCAAAGAGGACTCAGTGGCACCATTCCAGGACCTGATGACCCATCATTCCTCACAGGCTAAATTCTACCATTTCCTGCAGTGCATCCTGGAGGACTGAATGGCCCTGGTGACGACCGCGATCTGCTTCCCCAGATTTACACTCAGTGGATCTTACCTGCAAGGGGCCCTCCGAATTTTTATTCCGGAAGAAGCTCAGGTGTTCCAATTCCTTGTAAGTCTCACTTCCTTACCATAATCCTCCTACAGGCAGCTCACAATGAATACACCAATGAAGGTTCTTGGTCTTTTCAGGTGAAACAAACTTGGATGATGAGGGAGTCATCAATACTACTGTCTGGAATGGGAAATCCTCTCTATTTTGATGCCTCATGGCCATGGCCCCGAGGTGGTTTAGCTGTCTGTGGTGGGTGGTGTCAGACCTCAAATGTCTAAGTATGAAATACCGCCAGAAAGGGGATTGTGGCGATGTAGGGGAGTTCTACTGTTCATATTGGCAGTGTTCTCACTACCACTCTGGTGCTTTACGTAGCCTGCTAGTAAACCTCACACCGCCGCCCCCACCTCCCCACCCCCCGCCTCGGACTGTAGCCCCCTTATGTGTAATCCTGTCAGCCTTACCATATCAAACCCAGCAGACCTACTCTGGAACCAGGCTCAGCCAGCAGGAATTAGAATAGATGAGGGAGATAGGGACCCCGAGGGTATAAGTGTCTTGATCAAAACCTGTATGAATCCCCGACCTATCCCTCCCCCACTATAGGACATTCTCTCTCACTCTACCAAAACTGGACCTACTCCTTTGCCCACCCTCATCAACACAACTTTCCATCTACTCTCTAACATCAATCCCTCCTCTACATCCTGCTGGATTTGTCTGTCACTGGCTCGAACCCTCATCAAAGCCACTCCAATCCCAACCTATTGGACCACTAACTTAACTCTTACCTATACCAAACCTCAACACACCCTATATAACATCTATCTCTTTAATACAGAAAACACTACCTGTTTAACAAATACCTCTCAAACCACTACCTCAACTACTCCTACACCTTACTACTGTGCACAATCTATAAATTTACCCCCTCCCTTAGCCTGCCCTCCACCGGGTATTTTTCTCCTCTGTGGGACTACAGTCTACACCTGTGTCCCCCAGGACCTGTCACACTCACTCGTCTTTATGTCTTCCTAACCTCCCAATCTTTCTATCAGAGCAGAAGAAGAACTCGAATCCTCTCTTGGTCTTCTCAGACCTTGTCACAAAAGAACAGCCCTTGTTCCCCTCTTAGTGGGTACGGGAGTCCTCACTGCAGTAGGGACTGGAGTAGGAGGCATTTCCTCCTCTGTTCCTTTCTACCACAAATTGTCTGCTGCATTTTCAGAAGATATCTCCATCATTAGCACTTCCCTTGAATCCCTTCAAAGGCAGGGAGACTGGTTAGCAGCCATAGCCCTTCAGAACTGGTACATTTTAGATCTCTTGACAACAGAAAAAGGGGGTACCTGTGTCATTCTTGGGGAAGAATGCTACTACTTTGTAAATGAATCAGGAATTGTCATCAAAGATCACATTAAATCCCTCCGGATCAGGATTGACTAAAGACAACGTAACCAGGTAGAAGGCGGTATGCCATCTTTGGCTCACTTACCCCATAGCTCCTCCCACTATTAGGCCCACTGGTATCTATTCTTTTAATTTTGCTCTTTGGCCCCTGTCTCATGCGCTGTTTCACTAGTTTTTTTGCAGAGCAGAATGCAGGCGTTTGCCAACCAGAAGGTGGGAGATATCTATCTGGCCTTGTCACCAGATAGAAACAACTATGTCACCAGAATCTTTAATACCCTTGACAACATCCCCTCTCAGCAGGAAGTAGCTACGGAAGATAGACCTTGCCCAGACTCTTGATTTTTTTTTTTTTTTACTATTACCAAAAGCCTGGAATGATAGATCCTCCATTTCCCCAACTGGAAGGCAGAGTATGATGCAACCTGCAGCCCAGAAATACCTGAGTACCTAACCAGGCACCTTATATGGACTATATATTAAACCACCAATCAACACCTGCCAAATACCCTATGTAGACCATACATTAAGCCACCAGTCAGCATGTGCTGAGTCCACTAAGCCCCCATTCCTTCCCACTCAACCCCTGAAAAGGTGTGTTCACCTCTGCATGGCTTGCTGTTCTCCCCTTGCAAGATAGCCCTGCAGGTCTCTTCCCCCTAATAAAGCCTGTAATCCTGGTTTCCAGCTCCCAGTTGATTTCTCAGGAATGAAACTGGACAACCAATGGGTCCGGTCAGCCTGTCACTACTTGAGCCAATGAAGCACAGACAGGGTTGAATCAGAGATGAGCATTTATTCCAATACTGCCGGCAACATGGGAGGGCAGCAGGTCATCCACAAAAATCTGCTCTACCACCCTCATAAGCCAGCTGCTTATATGGGGTAGGACAAAGATCACATAAGGGTGCCTGGCAGGTGTGGCTCTGGATTCAATTTCCTGGCAGGACACCTGTGAGGGAATCACTGGATATCCAGTGTGAGGTGCGCAGGGAGCAGCAATTGAGGATTCTCTCTCATCATTGATGCTTCTGTTTCTTCCTTTAAAATCAATACCTTCCTCTCTGAAAGCAGTAAAAAAATATTTTTAAAAAAGAAAACATAAGGAAGTAGAGATTACAAACATGGTGAAGAAGGCAATGGGGCTCTGGTGAGACTCCATTGTTTGGGCAACAAAGTTATTAATCTTCTCATGATAATAAGTAGTTCTTTTTTTAAATTTAATAAATATTTATTGTTCAGATGATTACAATTGTGCCTCTTCCCCCCGCATAAGTCCCCTCCACCCAGTTCCCACCCCACCCTCTGCCCTTACATCCCTTTCCACCCCACTGTCCTCATCCATAGGTGTATGATTTTTGTCGTTTCTTCCTGCGCCTCCTTCACCCCTTTCTCCCTGAGAATTATCAGTCCACTCCCTTTCTATGCCCCTGATTGTATTATATTCATCAGTTTATTCTGTTCATCAGGTTTTTAATTCACTTGATTTTTAGATTCATTTATTGATAGAAATGTATTTGTTGTTCATAATTGTTTTCTTTATCTTTTTCTTTTTCTTCCTCTTCTTAAAGAATACCTTTCAGCATTTCATATAATACTGGTTTGGTGATGATGAACTCCTTCAGCTTTTTTCTTATCTGTGAAGCTCTTTATCTGACCTTCAGTTCTGAATGATAGCTTTGTTGGGTAGAGTAATCTTGGTTGGAGGTTCTTGCTATTTATCACTTTGGATATTTCTGCCACTCCCATCTGGCCTGCATAGTTTCTGTTGAGAAATCAGTTGACAATCCTATGGGTGCTCCCTTGTAGGTAATTAACTGTTTTTCTCTTGCTGCTTTTACTATTATCTCTTTGTCTTTTGCTCTTGGCATTTTAATATATTTTATTTATTTTTTACCGAGAGGGAAGAAAAGGGAGAGTTAGAAATATCAATGAGAGAGAAACATCAAGCAGCTGCCTCCTGCACACCTCCTACTGGGGATGTGCCCACAACCAAGGTACATGTCCTTGACCAGAATCAAACCTGGGACCTTTCAGTTTGCAGGCCGATACTCTATCTGCTGAGCCAAACTGGTTAGGGCTGTTCTTGGCATTTTAATTATGATGTGTCTTGGTGTGGTCCTCTTTGGATTCCTTTTGATTGGGGTTCTGTGTGCTTCCTGGACTTGTAAGTCTATTTCTTTCACCAAGTGGGGGGAAGTTTTCAGTCATTATTTCTTCAAATAGGTTTTCAGTATCTGGCTTTCTCTTCTTCTGGCACTGCCATAATTCTGATGTTGGTATGCTTGAAGTTGTCCCAGAGGCTCCTTACACTATCTTCAGATTTTTGGATTCTTTTTTCCTTTTGCTTTTTCAGTTGAGTGTTTTCTGCTTCTTTGTATTTCAAATCTTTGACTTGATTCTTGTGGTCCTCTAGTCTGCTGTTAGGTCTCCGTGTAATTTTTTTTTATTTCAGTCAGTGCATGTTTAATTTCTAGTTGGTCCTTTTTCATATCCTCGAGGGTCTCACTAAATTTATTGGCCTCTTCTAGGAAATTATTGAAAAACCTTATAACTGTGGTTTTGAACTCTATATCCATTAATTTGTTTTCCTCCATTTCTTTTGTTTGTGATCTGTTTCTTTGTCTCCACATTTTCACCGCTTCCCTGAGTTGGTAGAGTAGCTTTGTGTGCTAGGTGTCCTATATGGCACCGTAGCTCTGCCTCCCCAGTTACCTGAGGTGAACACTCTTGGTGCACCGCTTTGTGGCCTGTGTGTACAGTCTTGTTGTAGTTAAGTCTTGATTGTTGTTGGCATCACTTGGAGAGAATTGACCTCCAGGCCAATTGGCTATGAGGATCAGCTGTGTCTATTCAGGCAGAACTTCTCTGCTGGAGACAGCCTTATGAGACAAGACTTGCAAAATTGCAAAACCCTCTGTTCTCGAGTTGGATGGGGCAGAGTCTCAGGGCTGAGAAAACAGCCTTGGCTTCAGTCAGCCCTGCCCTATGAAGCTTCTGGGTCTCAGTGTGCGTTGGTAATTGCTGCAGCCCTCTGCTCGCACTCGTGCCTCCAGGCCTCTGCCTTTCATGGCTCCCATGAATTTCCGTGCGCTCTGGGGAGCAACATGAGTCTAGTTCCTACTAGAGGAAGCCAGCCAGGCACTCCGCCGCCCGTCCTCTCCATGTGCATGTCTCCATACCTAAGCTTTTTGCAGCTCCTCTTAGTCTCCGTGAGCCCCTCTCTTTCCTTCTAGTTGTAGAATTTCCACTCAGCCAGCTTTCCTGTGGTTCTGGGTGATGTCTGTTCTGTCTTTTAGTTGAAATTGTTGTGCGAGGCAGCAGTTTAGGTGTTCACCTATGCCACCATCTTGGTTTCTCCTCAATAAGCAGTTCTTATATGAGAATGGACCACATCCTCAAGTCTAAGATTGACTCCCAGGTCCAGAGGGTATAAAACTTCCCGCAGGTTAGAAAGTCCTTTCTGTAACCAGAAAGAGGCAATCATAGTTAACATGGGATGATCAATATTTCCTATAACTATAGCTAGTCCCCGATGTTTTATTTTTGCCCCTAGCAGGTACAGGAGAAAAACCAGTCAGCAATTAACATAATAACAGTAACAAGGAGGAAAAAACTGTTGCAGTGCTTCTGCTTTTAGGGGATGGGGGAGGAGATCAGTATTTGGCTTTCTCTTCTTCTGGCACTGCCAGAAGGAAATTATTTGTTATTCTAAAAGCATGTTATCAGGTGTTTTATCCAAGATGTAAATAGATTAGAGATAGGCTCAGTTAAGGTGAAGATTGACATTTGGTATAGAAAAATACTACTCAAGGATGTGCTGACTCACTATGAATTGCTTTTAGTTAGAAAATTTGAATTTCAGACTGTCCTGTGTGGTTAGCCTGGGTCTCTGAGTTGGTAAGGCTGCCACTCAGGCCTCCATGGAGCCTGTCAGGTTTAATATGTGGCCCTTTTTTGTTCACAAACTCTTCTACTTCTTCCAAAATTTATTTATTTTAATATATTTATTGATTTCAGTGTGGCAGAAAAAGGATGAGAGAGATAGAAACATCAATGATGAGAGAGCATCATTGATCGTCTGCCTCCTACATGCCTCCAACTGGTACATGCCTTGGCTGGAATCAAACCTGGGTCCGCAGGTTGATGCTCTATCCACTTAGCAAAACTGGCCAGGGCCAAAATTTATTTATTGTAAATTAAGTTAAAATTATAATGAATCAAGAGAGTTCCATCATCTTTTCTATTTCAAAGGCTGGGCCTGCATACTTGGGTTATATTTGTCAAATACATATACGAGCCGAAACTGGTTTGGCTCAGTGGATAGAGCGTCAGCCTGTGGACTGAAGGGTCCCGGGTTCAATTCCAGTCAAGGGCATGTATCTTGGTTGCGGGCACATCCCCAGTGGGGGAGCATGCAGGAGGCAGCTGATTGATCATCGATGTTTCTAACTCTCTATCCCTATCCCTTCCACTCTGTAAAAAATCAGATGGTGTAAGTAGGTCATTTATGTGATAAAATTCTTCAGTCTCTTTAATTCAGGCGTTCCTCTGTAATTATGACTGCTATATTTGGATCAAAGATAATATGTGTGTGCTTTTAAATATGGTTCTTTAAGAATTGATTTCAGAAAGAGGAAGGGAGAAGGGGGAGAGAGAGAAACATCAATGATTGGGGATCAAGCGCAAATTGGGCATGTACCCTGACAGGTAATTGAACCATGACCTCCTACTTCATTGGTCAACACTAACCCATTCAGTGACAATGGCCAGGCCACATTATCTCCTTTCATCAACATGGATTCAAGTCCCTTCACCAGGAAAAGATGACAACTTTCTTTAGCCATTTTGAAGATGTGTCTCTCATGAGGACGTGACATTTCATACATCTCCAGTGGCGATCTCCCTTTTTCCTACAGGAGTGATGTGGAAAAACCTGATCACTTTCTTGGACTCAATGACTACATTACCCAGAAGACCATGTGCGGCATACCAAGAGCTTAGCCCATGAAGGGTCAGAAAAGGTGTTTCCACAGAGGCTCAATGCGAAAGGGCGGGACTTCCGGCACTCGCAGTGCGCATTTTGGTTCTACCCATACCCCGTCTGCTACCTGTGTGGAGGCTCCAGATCACCGGGTCCCGGTGGAGATGCCCCGACGGAGAAGGCGCGAGAGTCGTGGTGCA